>CM053276.1:54176150-54506490 GCA_028583415.1 Protea cynaroides
TCTACCTTACCAATACATTATCTATTTTTCCTTGTGGTTTGCAGATATTATGGTCCGTACCAAGGTACCCAGAGTTTGTGACTGTCTTCGTTTCCGTTCCAACGAAGCCGAGGCACAGTATGCCCACTACGCTCGCAAGAAGGTAGAGGGAGGTCGCAAGGTGAACTTGGCTGAGTTAGCCTTGTTCAATGTGGAGAGAGCATTTGGTGATATGGGATGGATCCCTGTCATCACTTATGACGCCTGTACCTGCCCGACTTGGTACGCCCGGTTCTATTGTAACCTCCAGGTGGTGGGGGATTACAATGATGTGGAGAGGGGTGATGAGCTGCGCATTACGAGCTACGTCAAGGGAGTTGACATCTCATTTGATTATCGGCAGCTGGCCGACCTACTGGGCATTTCCTATGCTGGTCCCATGGTTTTCAGTGCTCCTGGAGAGCCCCAGTTCTTCTCTCTACAGATAAGGGCTGAGATCGATAGTCAGCTCATTCGACCTGATCGCTGGCAGATGAGGGCGTGTTATCTGCGTTCTGATCCATGGGTATACTGCAAGATCATTCAGCATAACCTGATACCGCAGAGTGGTCATTACGAGAGGGTCTCCCAGCTGACCCAGTATATCCTATACTATATATGCACTAGGCAGCCTGTCTGCCTTCCATACATCATCATGCGTACCATGATCAGTGCCACGTTGCCCAGTTACACGGGCAACCTTCCTTACGGACGCATGATCACTACCTTGCTTACCCTCCTGGGGGTTGACTTATTGGATGAGAAGATTCAAGAGAAATCCTTCTCACCGCCTCTGGATTGGGAGGCTATTTGCAAGATGGGCATGCGGGATGCCCAGGTCAGTAATGAGGAGAGGAACGCGATGGTGCGCCCTCGCACTCGCGTAGAGATGGCTGACACTGAGGCAGCAGCAGCAGCCGCTGCAGTTCATGGGGAGCCTGCTGGTGATGATGACCGTCTGTACATGGATGTGGACTCCATACCACATTCTTCACCTACACATGCTGTTGGAGCTAGTATATTCTTATGCGGCTGGTCCTTTTCATGCGACTGGTCCTTCACACCCACCATCTGATATGATGGGGATATTGCATGAGATCAGAGAGGCTCAGCGCAGATCTGATCTGAGTATGGGGGAGTTACTAGACGCTCAGCATGTGAGAGTGGATGAGCTACTAGACGCGCAGCGCATATCGGACATGAGGATGGGAGAGCTCATAGATGCTCAGCGCCGGTCAGATATGCGTATGGAGGAGCTTTTGGGTGCTCAGCGCGTGACTGATCAGCGGTTGGCTGGTCTCACAGCTAGTCTTCAGACGACCCAGACTCAGGTAGCCTAGTTGACTAGAGTCTACGCTGAGGATTATGACAGAGACCGTGAGGCACCGCCTCCTCCTTCACCTCTAGCTTCATGATTGTATTTATTTTCTTTCTTTGTACTACAGAGTAACTGTCCGGGTTGTGGACTGTACTCTGCTTTATCTATTTATATACGTTTGTTTCTCTCTCATTGTATTTAAAATTGTTCTCCCTTTAATAGATGCATTATTCTCTTTTCAAGTTTGGTCTCAAACATCACTTGTGCTTATAGTGTGTTAATATTACAGTTTTTGCTTTTATCCTATCTCAGTTCACAATTCGTCGTGAAGGTATGCTAGTTTAGCGGACAATGCCTGAGATGCTCTGATACCAAGTTGTCACACCCCAATTCCGCACTATTCAGAATGGTGTGATGAACCGCTAGCAAACCAACGGTTCAACCAGGATCTCGAATAGGCTATATCCGTTTTATCTAAACCTCATACATCCACATTCATAATCAGAGTAAATACACAATAACGGAAGTCTTATAGTAAAATGAACTGAGAAATCTAGATGTGATAATCATATTTAAGTAGCAAATTATTCTGTATCAACTAAGACATAAATAAATATCAATTACATGTCTTTACTAAATCCAAATAATTAAAATAAAATCTAATCGAATACGCATGAGTTGCACTCGCAAGAGGAGTCATGCGTATCTACTTCGTCTTCAACTTCCATCGCCGCCATGTGCCCGTACACTGGAGCGTTGACATAATCTTCGACGGTAGTACCTGCATCATCAATTAAAAATATTCGACGTCGAGAGGGTGAGCACACATCATGACTCAGTGAGCAAACAAAACAATGCAACAATACATATGCATGCATTCAATTCATATCTTTAGTCTGGTTTAAAGTTTGCAATGCCCAATAGAAAGGTTCAGTGGTCAAAGGTTAACGTTTATTGACCCCTCCTCTATACACAAGGTGTGGAAGTTCGTCCAAAGATTAACGTTTATTGTCGACCCCATCCACCCTACCATGAACATTGTACAACAAAAGTTAACGTTTATTGTTGTACAGTGCCATACCAACACGTAAGCCCCTGCTGGAGAGGGCTTGCAAACTGGGGTCGCAACTAACCAATCCTAATGCCAAATAGTGTATCCAAGGCCTCACCCCAGCATCCCTCAGAACACCCATAGAGATAGAGCTAAGGCCCCCCGGTAGAGTCAGAAACTACAAGGACCGAGACCACCTCCCCTGATACTCTACGACGTAATAGTTCTACTAAAGTAATAGCGATACGACGATGCTAATGCACAAAACTTGAGTTAGAGATAGAGCTAGAGTGCTGAGGCCTGGCCTATGACACCTCCCCTTGATACTCGCTCGCATCAAGTACACCAACCACACACATACATCCACATGCCTATTCCTATCATCATCATCATCATCATGTTATAAACATTAAAGTAAATATGCATGAAACAATTAATAGAAATATTGGATGACATGTTGAATGCACATTACAAGCATATTCGCATAGAATCAAGCATAGCATTGGACTCAAGAAATAAAAACAGTTTGTTATTAACCAATCAGTTTAGATCTTGTTTCCTCACCTTTACTTGATCGTAAGTCCTCTTTCAAGCTTTAAGAATCAACTATATATCGATATTATATCTCTAGAAAACCTAACCAAGTCGATAGAATTTAATTAGAATTAATTCAGACTTTAAAAAGCATGCTGCTAATTGGGGGTCGATGCTAGGGTCGGAGTCTTGATCGACCTTGGGTGCGACCACCCCTATTCTAAACTTCCCGAACACTGGGGGTCGATCCTCAGGGTCTGGTAGGGTCGATTGACCATCGACCCCCCATGCGACCCCCTGTGGGTTTTGTCAATTTTTCTTCCTTCAGTCCATTCTTCGTGTTTGGGGTCCTATGGCTTGCTTTTACAGTCCATTCCGCACATGTTCTGTGGCCTAGAACAGTGATTTATTCACCTATATGGATTTCATGATTTCCCCCATGGTTTTTCATGAAAACCTAACCATGGGTGGATGATTTGGGTTCCTCCTAGATAATCCCCTCTTCATTATCTACTCTAAGGTCTTAAGAAATTCATGGAGATAGTATCCATACCTGAGAAGTATGCTTCTTCCTCTGAATCCCTTATCCTTGGTCTTCTTCTCCACTTTCCTTATCTTCTCCTTCTCTTCCTTCTCTTCTCTTTCTCTCAATCCAATTAGGGTTGCAAAAGGAATGAAAGAGGCTTAGGGACATCCTATTTATAGAGTAGAAACTCCTAAAATAAGTCCCATTGAGATTAGGAAGGAATCCCATTGAAATTAGGAAGGTTTCCTAATTTTTGGTTCAAACTATTTTTACCGACTACCGGGGGTCGATAGGGGAGGTTGGAGATCCCGTCGACCCCTGGTCCTTAAAATGTCCGACCCCCCATGTAAAACTGGGGGTCTGACTTTTATACTCGGGGGGTCTGACCCTCCCTTGCTGGGTATGCGACCCTTCCCTTATTTTGAGTGTTTTCGGGTCAGTTTAATACCTAGGATCGTGATCTCCTTCATGCACGTGATCCATTTGGTTCGACCATGATGGGTAGACCTTGTTCAAGGTGGTAAGACCAGGTTAGTTTGATACGGGTCTTACAACAGGAATCTAACAATCTCCCACTTGGGCTAGATTAATTACAAAACCCCCGTCGAAAAGTGTGGCAATGGAATCCTATTACATAATAAACCGTCATCAAACTTTGATCCACTTATCAAGCCTACCAATGTTGAGGAACAACAGAAAATACTCCAACACATCTGGTGTACTATCTTCTGTCAGCTACATACAAGGGTCTCCTTAATGATATGAATCGCCTAGAGACATGTATACATGAAAATATTATTTCATGTGGGTCCAGAGCGAATTACCTTCGATCTTATTGCCTTGATAAAATCTCAGAGGCAATAAACCTTTATATTGACCGTAGCAAACTGCCACATACCCTTTTGGTCAATATCGTACTTTGGCACACCGCCATGAACTATGGCTAAATACCGTCCCGTTCATTTGGCTTAATACCGCCTCGTTCATTTGGCTAAATATCGCCCTTGTCAATGACATGTCAATGAATATGCAATATAGCAATAAATGAATGCTGAAATAAAAATAACCATAGTAGTAAATATCTATGCCAAAACCATAGGCAATGTAAATAAACATAATGAAATAAATTATTATCAATGTGAGAAAAGTCTCTTACTAACCAAACACATTCAATGAATTAACCATTTTTATATTAAACATACCGTCCTTTAAAGACTCCCATTTACAAAACCTTCGTTAGAGAATCTACAATCAAGTTGTTCAACGAATGTGCTCTACAATGATATAATTTCTTGGACCTTTTTCTCTCACCTAAAGAGATTTAAAATCCAATCTCTATTATGCTTTGAATTACTAGATTTCACATTATTCTTTGGGAACAACACAGCTGAACCACTGTCACAACACATCTCAATAGGCCTAAGTAAAACTTACAACCTTCCAGGTCTGAAAGATAACTCTTCAACCAGATATACTACTTATTAGTTTCGCATATAGTTATAAAATCTACCTTACCAAGAGGGTGATGCATGGATAAACTTCTTTGCATTTTTCCACAAAGGGTACATCTACCATCATAACAAAAACTCTAAGATGGGATTCATGCCACCAATGCAATCACCAAACACTACATCACAATAGCCAAGAGTGTCACTACTGCCACAAATGATTAGATAATCCTTGGTCCTTTGCAATTACCGCATGACCTTCTATTCCCGTTGTTCAGTGAGCTATACCAGCATCCAACTAAAAATGTCTCAAAACACTCTAAACAAAAACTATGTGAGAATAAATATAATCTTGAGCATACACCAAGCTCTGTACTTCAAATGCTCTCTCTTAACATCATTTCTTGAACATAACTCTGTCAATTTGTCTCCTTTACTGATTTAAGCATCTGCAACTTAACTATTATGCATGTACATTCAATCATTCGAGAACACGAATAACGTATACCCTTTGAGACAAACCTAGAGTTCTATTTTTTCTGTCACGAGGAAACTCAATGTCAAGTATAAAGGTACTTACTCACACATTCTTCATCTCAAATTTATCAGACATTAAAAACTATGGTATCAACAAGTAAACCATGTCACTGCTGGTCCGTGATTACTCATCAACACATATGACTAGGAAGTAAATCCACTCCCACTGACCTCTATATATACATAATGATCAATGATAATCTCAACCAAGTTTTAAGAAGATATAACTCTGTCAAAACTTCAGGTACCACTACCTAGATGCTTGCTTAATCCACATATTAACTTTATAAGTCTACAAAATAGATTTTCTTTCTTCTTTACCTCAAAACCTTATGGGTAAAGCCTATAAACACCTTCTTCTAGATTTTCTTTGATCAAAATGATCTTTATATCTATCTGATGCAACTTTAAAATAAAATACACAACTAAGACCTCAAAGATTTAAAGTCTATACTTTTCATTCTCTTTGTGTGATTCCACTTCGCTACAAGTTTTACTTTGTACTCGAAGATTTAAAGTCTATACTTTTCATTCTCTTTGTGTGATTCCACTTCACTACAAGTTTTACTTTGTAGCAATCAATTATCCCACTGGAATTACATATTTTCTTATATATCTATTTTGAGCCTATGAGTACACCACTCATGACAAGAGCATAAAATCTCAAATCTCATTGATGTTTATAAATAACGATACATCATTTATGACTGGTAATCACTCAAAACAATTTCATTATTGACAACTTGCTCAAAAGTGGGTTCTTTATCTTGTCCAATGCCAAAACATCTATTTTTGAGGTATAACATGTGATTGGATGAAATCACAGATCTACATGGTCTAGTATATCTCCTCATTACCTTATCTAGCTCTGGTATTTTGACTATGTATCAACCTGAATGAAGATTATTTCAACAATTATTTCATTACACTTTGATAATATTTTTGATACCTCAACTAATTGCTCCACAATAATTTTCATGTGGTCTCATTAAACTTATGTTTCTTGGATGTGACTGCTAACCAACATCATCAATGAATCTTGCTGAATCCTTCAGACATGAGTGGATATCCCAAAAATGATAACTCAATGTCCTAAAATAATCACTCTCCCACGAGTGTTATGAAAATACGTTACTTTTACAGTTCCAATCAAGAAGACAACTTGAACTGAAACCAACTTACATGGCACCCTATTAATACTATAGGCTGCAGAATTGATCACTCCATAGGAGCTAGTATATTCTCGAGTTCTCTTGATCAATTTACCACTCTATTATTGTTGAATCTCATCCACATGATGCTAATCCATAAGTTTTAGCACTTGTAAACATTTGACTAAAATCATTGAGAGTATATCAATATCACTTGATCTACCTTAACAATTTACATTCTCCTTCAGATCCAACAGTCTTAATTCTTTAATAAAAGATTTTCCTTTCTTTTCAATATATTGAAAAAACATCTAGTGAACTGATTATCACAAGAATTCCTAGATAAAATCTTGATGTCCACAAGATCCAACAATTTCCTGTTGCAAATACCTTTTAATATTTCTTAATCTTGTCATCTTCCCCTTAAACAATCCTTACAAGTAAGCAAGTCATTAACTTTAGGGATTTCCATAATTCTATTCTTTACAACCTTTTTACAGTCTTTCCATAGATAAGAGTCCTAAATGTCTATGCTAAGGATGGAATTAGGATATACTGTCCAACTTCTATAGCTAAGTAAACTACAGAGAGTAAATAAGGGTTTTTTGCTACTCTTATAGGTTTTGATTACTTCTATTACTTAAGTCTCCGATCTCCATCACCTTCTCACTTGAAAGTTTCATGATCCTACTTTTCTTCCAGTTGTAACATTTTTCACATGTTCCTTCTGAGTTCTTATAGCTCCATAAAATCATTTTTCTTATCAAAAGTTTGTTACTATTCCTTGAAAAATTGTTTTTCTTTTTGTAAGACCCTACCCTTTTACTTACTGCATTTGTCAGAGTATGGCTCACACGTCATGACATTGGCATTTCTTCCTTTCTCTTTTCTTTGAAATTTCTTCCTTAGTGTAAAGGAAATCAACTCATCTTCTGTCCACTGAGTTTATGGGTCACTAGGATCTAACTTTGCAGTTTAGGTGAGGAAGTGAAAGTCAAGTGAATCATCTATAATATTCCAATGAGTTACCTACAGAGATTCACATATCTTAGAGCTTATTAGTGATGACTAATAGCTCTAATCTGCTCTAACATGTGTTTCCTCACACACCATTATCATCATATACCATCAAAACTAGTACAGACAACCTTGAAAATACAACATCTCTCCACCCTATTTTAAAGACCAAAATTTCTTTGGATTTTACGCTGAACATCTATTTCCAATGTTCCTTATTTGAATTTTTCTTTTATCTGATCAAGGGATTGAACATTCCTAAAGACTAGAATACAATCTTTGCTGAGTATATCTAGGTTAAACACTCCTAGACTAGCTTTCAATTTTTCATGCCAATTCATAGAACTGGCCTGCCATAACAAGCATCATGAGGTGTTTGATCATTATATGTTCTCTAATATGTGTGATATAATGCAACATACACACAAGATAAGTCAAACTTACAATAATTAAACATATACAAGTCCATTTCCTTTGAAGAGTCAACCAAAACTACACCCTCATCCTTTGGGACAAGAGCGCACTGGTCCTCTTACTATCTGTGTAGAGTCAACCGAAACTACACCCTTATCCTTTGGGACAAGAGCATACTGGTCCTCTTACTATCTGTGCAGAACCTGCGCAGGGATAATGACTCTCGAAATTCCACCACCTTTGGGTGTATGGAACTCCTAAAGTCAAGATCCTTCATCCATGTGCATGAGTATACATGATCTTTGACACCGCCACCTTTGGGTGGACAATGCCGCTCTTTGCTACTTCTACAAAAGTGAAAATCTTGATAATGCCACATTTGAGTGAGCACTATCCTTCTTTGCTGTGTCTATAAATGCATAAGTACTGGATTTGAGCATATCATGATAGAACTGAGCTTACCACTTTGGTGATCCCACCCAATCCTTATACAACATGTACAAATCATAATTTGAATAAACTGGGACAATGCCATCTTTGGGTGAACACTGTCATTCTTTAAAGCATTTACAAACACAGTTGCTTGAATTTGAACACATCATGACAAAACAAGGTATACCACTTTAGTGGGATCCACCAAGTTCCACCATGATATGAACAAATTCCAAATTGCAGCTCTAGTGAGATATATATAACCATGAATGTTTTCAAAAATTAACTGTATAAGTCTAAACATTCAAATAAACATGCACTTTAGCTCAACAATCATTATGATACAAGAATATTGAGAAAAACCAGCAGAAACATTGCAAATCGAGCTCCAAAAAAGCATTAACTTGGAAAAATACTATTCCCAATGTATCAAAATGTAACAATATATATTTCAGATTGAAGAACATTGAAAACCAAGTCCAACGGAAAAAATCGTAGGTCAATCCAACCTTCCTAGCTCCCACAAATCCTGTTTAAAGTCGGATTATGAATGCAATCAAAAGGCTGCAAGGCAAACATGCCTTAAAATCTGGACCGGGATGAACCACGGTCTAAACCAAAATGAATCGGTCTGACCAGACAAAACCGGGTACCCTAGCTCAACCAACCGGGTTTATGGGTCAAAAAATTCGAGTTTTCGGGTCAAATCATCGGGTCACCCATCCGACTTTTTGGGTCAACTTGTCAGGTCGATCCATTCGGGTTTTGGGTTGAATGTACCTGGGTAATCGGATCGACCCATTCAGGTTTTCGAGTCGGTCATGGACTGGTTCTGGCTGGCCGGGCTGGCTTGGCCTGGGCTGGTTCTGACTAGCCGGGCTAGCTTGGCCTGGGCTGGGTTTGCCCGGTCTGGATTGGACCTGGGCAAGTCTAGGCCTAGGCTAGGCCAGCCCTGGAGTAAGACCTGTATTGAACTAACCGGTCTTACCACATTGTACCAGGTCTACCTATCATGGTAGAGCCAAGTGGACCAAGTGCGTGAAGAAACCACAAGACCAGGTATGAAGTTTAACTCAAAAATAGTAAAATATGAGGGTAGGGTCATATGCCTAAACAGGTGTGACCGACCCCACCAGAAAGGAGTCCAACCCATGACTTTTTAGTCTTGGGGTCGCATGACTAAAAAAACATGGGGTCGACAGATTCTGCGACCCTACGATAGTAGACATAATCTGGAAATTAGGAAACCTTCCTAATTCAAAGGGGGTCTTTCCTAAACTCATTGGGACTTATTATGGAGGGTTTTCCTCTATAAATAGGACATCCCTTAGCCTCTTTCACTTCTTTAGAACCCTAATTGAAAGTAAGAGAAAGAGAAAGAGAAGGAAGAGAAGAAGAGAAGGAAACTTGAAGAAGAAGACTAAGGAAGAGGAGGAAGTTCAGAGAAACCTCTGAATTAAGGTATGAACCTAATTCCCTACCTGAATAAGAGAGTCTAAAATAGTTTATGAAGAACATAGGATTAAGAGAAACCCAAATCATCCATCTATGGATAGATTCCAAGAGATTCCATGGAGAAAATCATTATGGACAATGAATGGTGTATAAATTATGTTTTGAGCCATAAAACAATCATAGAATGGACCATGATAGTAAGCCAAAGGATCCAAACATGAAGTAATGGACTGTAGAGTGAAAGGTTGACTCAGAAAATGTGTGGTCGCACGTAGGGTCGAATGATATCCGACACTACGAGACCACATGATCGACCACATACCCTCGGGAAGTTCTAGTGAGGGTGTGGTCGCATGTAGGGTTGAATTGTATCCGACCCTACATGCGGCCCTACACCCTAGGGTCGCAGAATTTGCTACCCTAGGTGCTACCCTACCTTGCGACCCTACCTCTGTGGTCGAAGAAAATGCTACCCTAGGTGCTACCCTACCTGTGACCCCTCAGCTATTGTTGTTCTAAACATATGGGGATTAATTTTAATTAAAATTTATCAACTTTTTAAGTCTTTCCAGTGGTTTAAAAGTGAGTTATAAAGCTTGAACGAGGATCTCCTAGCAACCAAAGGTAAGAGAACAAGACCTAAACTAATTGGCTAATAATAAACTATTTTTGTTTATTGAGTCTAATACCATGAATGATTTTATGTTTGTATGATTGTAATGTCCATATCACATGTCATCCACTATTCCTGTTATTACTATTCATGCATATTTAAATTTCGTTTATTTATAATATGATGTTGATGATGATGCTAGGAATAGGCATGTGAATGTATGTGTGTAGTTCGTGTACTTAATGCGAGTGGAGCATCAGGGGGAGGACGTGACACTGTGGTTCATCCTGGTCACCAGACTCTAGCTCTATCTCTACTCAAGTCTTGTCCACTAACATCGTCGTATTGCCATTACCTTAGCAGAACTATTACGTCGTAGGGCATCAGGGGAGGTGGTCTCGGACCGTGTAGTCTCTGACTCTGCCGGGGGGCCTTAGCTCTATCTCTATGGACGTATTGAGGGATGCTGGGGTGAGGCCTTGGATATACTGTTTGACATTAGGATTGGTTAGTTGCGAGCCCAGTTTGCAAGCCCTCGCCAGCAGGGTCTTACATGTTGGTATGGGTAGGGCATCAGGGGAAGTGTGATGCGGTGCGGTCCTAAGCACTTTAGCTCTATCCCTATTTCATGGTGGGTGCATGTGGGGGCGACAATGTAAGACCCACACGCCATGAACCCAGTCTAACCTTACATTTCGTGTCATGACCGGTCTACATATCATGGTCGAGCCAAGTGGACCAAGTGTGTGAAGAAACCCAAGATCCAATATGAAATTTTACTCAAAAAAAGTCAAAATGAGGGTAGGGTCGCATGCCTAAACAGGCAGGGTCGACCCCCTATCCGACCCGTGAATTTTTGGTCTGGGGGTCGCAGGGGTCTCGAATTGTTCGACCCCCCCATCGACCCCCTACCATCGACCCCCAGAAAACAGCAAAAACAGCACGAACCGAAAATTAAAAAACTTTTCTAATTTTAATGGGAACCTTTCCTAAACTCGATGGGACTTATTTTGGGAGGTTTTACTCTATAAATAGGACATCCCTAAGCCTCTTTTACTCCTTTTACAACCCTAATTGGATTGGAAGAAAGAGAAGAGAAGGAAGAGAAGGAGAAGAGAAGGAGAATTGAAGAAGAAAACCAAGGAGGAGGAAATTCAGAGGAAACTCTGAATCTCAGCAAACCTAAGGTATGAATACATTCTTCATGATTTATTTAGGAGCCTATAATGGTTCATGAAGAGGGTATGACTTAGGAGAAACCCAAATCATTCATCTATGGGAGGATTTCAATGAAATCCATGGAGGAAATCATGGTAGGCAAAGTAAGGAAGAAACCTAGAGTTTTAAGCCATAGAACAAGCATAGAATGGATTGTGGAAGTAATCCATAGGACCTAAACATGAAAGAATGGACTGTAGGATGAAATTCTCGACTCAAACCATGGGGGGTCGCACCTAGGGTCGATGGAACATTCGACCCTAGCATCGACCCCCAGCATTCGGAAAGCCCATGAAAGGGGTGGTCGCACCCAGGGTCGATGGAACATCCGACCTTGGCATCTACCCTACCCCTGGGGGTCGCAGAAAACTGCTACCTGTCCTGCTACCCGTCCTGCTACCCCCACTTAACAGCAAGCCTAGAATTGTCAGAATGAATTCTAACTAGAATCTATCGACTTGTTAGGTTTTCTATTGATATAAAAGTGATTCTTAAAGCTTGAAAGAGGATCTACAATCAAGCAAAGGTGAGGGAACAAGACCTAAACTAATTAATTAATAATAAACTATTTTTATTTCTTGAGTCCGATGCCATGACTGATTCTATGCGTGTATGCTTGTATGTGCATTCAACATGTCATCCAATATTTCTATTATTACTGTTCATGCATATTTAAATTTATTGTTTATAACATGATGATGATGATGATGATGATGATAGGAATAGGCATGTGAATGTATATGTGTGGTTAGTGTGCTTGATGTGAGCGAGTATCAGGGGGGGTGTCCTAGGCCGGGCCTCAACACTCTAGCTCTATCTCTAACTCAAGTCTTGTCCACTGACATCGTCGTATCCCCATTACCTTAGTAGAACTATTACGTCATAGAGTATCAGGGGAGGTGGTCTCGGACCATGTAGTCTCTGACTCTACCGGGGGGCCTTAGCTCTATCTCTATGGATGTATTGAGTGATGCTGGGGTGAGGCCTTGGATACACTGTTTGACATTAGGATTGGTTAGTTGCGAGCCTAGTTTGCAAGCGCTCGCCAATAGGGGCTTATGTGTTGGCATGGGTAGAGTATCAGGGGAAGTGTCATAGGCCGGGCCTCAGCACTTTAGCTCTATCTCTATTCCATGGTAGGGTGGATGGGGACGACAATAAACGTTAACCTTTGGACGGGCCTTCACACCCTGTGCATAGAGGCGAGGCGGCCACCGAACCTTTCTATAGCACATTGCAAACTTATATACTAGACCAAAGATATGAATGAATGCATGCATATGTTTGTTGCATTGTTTTGTTTTCTCACTGAGCTCAAGTTGGAGAGCTGACCCTCGAACGTGTAATTCTTTTTAGTTTCTGATGTTGGAGGTATTACGATTGAAGATTATGTCAACACGCCAACATATGAACTGGTGGAGGCTATGAATGAGCAAGCTGTGGAGAACGAACATGGTTCGTTAAGAGAGCGTTTCAATTGTGGATACGTTTAGTGTTTAGACTTTTTATTTGGATATTGTAATATGTATTAAGTTATGTTTTGGTTATTTTAAAATAAATAAAATATTAATTATTTATCATGACTAGACCTCAGTTCATTATCTGTAAGACTTCCGCTATTTACTTTATTACCTCTGATTAATGTGGAATGTGTTTTGGTTTAACAACGTGGACATAGCCTATTCGAGATCTTGGTTGAACCGTTGGTTTATTAACGGTTCATCACACCATTCTGGTTGGTGTAGAATTGGGGTGTGATAACTTGGTATCAGAGCTCTCAGGCCTTTCCCATGAAACCTAAATACTTCCACTAGAGTCCATGAACTAAGTTAGGATAAATTAAAAGTTTTAATACAAACACACCATAAGCACCTGTGTTGGTTGAGACAGAACTTAAACAAGACAATAATGTACATATTAAAGGTGGAACCATATATATACACTCAAACAGAAAGAGAAGACCAAAATTTATCCTCATAAACAAATAATATAGGGTACTATCTATAAGTCGGGCAGTTACCTAAGTATACAAAAGATATAGTACAGTAGCAAGAAGGGAGCATCTGTAAAGCAGAAAATTGGAATACCAAGTTGGTACTCACAAGATGTGAAACTCGATGTATGACAGAGGAAGAAGAAAAATGGCTAATAATTCCAAAATCCCTGTAGAGATAAAGGAAAAGATCTCGGGCTAATCCCACAGAGATAAGAGAATAATGGCCATACATTAAGAATAAGAGTAACTACAAGAAGATAAAGCTATACTCCTGGGTAACATGGAGACTCGGAATGAGATCCACCACAAGCTGATCCATTACCTGCTGAGCATTAAGTAGAAGTGGCAACTTGACCCCACCACTATCTGGGTTGAGAACGAGTAGTGAAAACTCATCTGAGCAAATGCTAAATAACGATAATCGGATTAAAGCAAATGAACAATCAGGCCACTCCAGCCAATCAACTGGACTACCAAGTACCTTGACCATGGTTGTAATAAATTCAGCTAGACAAAATACATGAGCAACAACAGATGAGACCGACTATGCAAGTCGCTATGTGAATCACTACCCAAGTTGCCAATGTTACATTAACACCTCCGAGTCAGACCAAGTACGGTATCAATTGGTAGCAACACTGTATCCCCAGTACCTGTTACCTATAACACAGTGCCTACCATATAGCAAGTTCCAGTAATGCACACCCTAGTGCAGAAGCTGGTGCACAACAAGCAGTATATCAAGGTGGTTACCCTTATCAGCCATCGATGTATGGGATAGCTGCATTATGACACGATGATCCAACCAAGGATTAAGGAATATTTCTGAAGACGAAGCCTTAAACGTTTTCAGCAGAGGATCAAATCTATTGTAGCCTTATAAATAGATATGTTTATATAGGATGCGGTGCATTATTGACTTACTCTTATGATTATAGAAGATGCACATACTAGATTTTAAATTCTCGTGTCTTGACAGGATACATTCTTGATTTAACCTGTCAATTGGAGTTATAGATATTGTTTCTTTAGTATTAGTCCTGGTTATACCAAACTGAGCCACTCTCATGATCAACAACATAAACAGAGATATGAACTGAATGAACAGTTAAATGTTTAATCATGTTGAGCGTACATCTTCTGATTTTTTTTACCTGATTTACTGATGTACGAAAACTTTCTCCAGATTTACTCCTGTAATGCCTTGACCAATGTCATTATACACTCAATAGAACCTGTAACCATGAGGTTAAGAATTATAAAACCTCTATTTCCATGAATTTGGACCACCATGCAACTTAACGACCTTTTAATGCCAGTTGGATTACCATAGATTTACTCCTGATCCTTTAAACTTAAGTTCATTAGATAAAAAAGTGTTTGTCGTCATACTAAATAAATAGAAGGAAAGGAATTGTTTTGGATAAACATTCTGATTCTTACATTTCTTGACATCCATTGATAAGCTGTTTAGTGATAAGGAATTATGGGAAGTAAGATGATTAAATTCAGATTTGATTCTATAGCCAAGGAACCTCAGATGAAGAAATGGAGGATCTATTTCGAGATTGCTGAATAGATGGATATGGTCATAAAAGAGTGCATGAGCAAAAGTAAAAACTATCAAGAGTAACTAGGAAAGAGTAGATAGCACTCAAGTAAAGTTAAAGATGGTTATATCGGAATGAATTTTGACAAGGTAGAAGATTCCTAAAGACAAATCTAAGAGTGGATACAAGGATAAAGTCAAAAATCGTTGCATTGATAGTATTCGGATTAGTATAAGTAATACTGAGTTATGCCCAATGTCGATTGAGATGATTAAGTAAAGACCAAAAGAGTTGACTGAATTAATGAAATTATAAGCATATACCCTAATGCTTATAGATAGACTTGGGATATGAAGTAACAATCACAAGATATTTTTCGAGGTATATGAAAGAGAGATCAGGGTAGAACAACAAGGATAAAAAAAATATAAGCTAATGAGTGCAATATGAGATTTTGATGATAGTCTTTGAAAAATCATAAGAGATGAAGGAACTAGACAAGCTCTTAAGACCTTCACACCAGATTTTGCTAGTTCAAGCCCTTTTGGACTAGATGTGCATTAGATGAGTGTTATGAACAATGTCCGAATAGTATGGATGGACAAAAGTAGGATGCAACCTAATTCGACTTGAGATGGCAGACTTTGACATCATCTTGGGGATAGACCGGTTATCTCAACACTCTACAAAGTTGTATGTGCATAAAAGAGGTTATCATTCAAGAATAAAGATGAGATGTAATTTAGTTTTATCGGAAGCATTTGCTTAAGAAGTGAAAGCTGATCCTCTCTATGTTAAGGGCGAAGAGATGCTTTGAAGAGAAATGAGTTGGAGATATGGTATCTGTGGTATACGTTACCAAAGAAGCCTGCGCAGCGGAACCGGATCTCTGCGGGTCCTACTTTCTAAATTCCGAACCCTAGGAGTTTCTTAATCCTAGGAGGCTTCCTAGACCTAAACCTAGCCTATATAAACCCCTCTAAATCTCCTAGAATCCCTTCCATTGATCCTCACAAACCCTAGAAAGGAGAAAGATGCTGAAGAAGGAGGAGAAGCTAGGAAGAGCCGATATTGCCGCTCGACGAAGAACACCTTACCGCCAGTCGACGGTGAGTGCTTAAACCTTCTTTTACATTATGAATCTAGGATTATGACTCTAGGATGGTTAGGTTGCTTTGATCAATACCATGCAAAGAAGGTATTGATCTAAAACCCTATTTTTCCGATAAACCCTATTTTTGCCGACAAACCTTAATCTAGTCGATAAACCCTAGATTCGAGTTCTAGGAAGAAGATCGTCAAAGCTAGGACTTGAATAAAGTTGGAAACAACTCTAACTCACTGCTCAGACCTAGAATGTATAGGAGGAACCCTAGGATCAATAGGGGATGATCGACGGCAGTCGAGAGCCGGACGTATGGTCTTCCGGAGACATACCGGTCGACTATAGCACCCTGTGCAACCGGTATTGTGGGGACCGACTGACCATACCGTTTGCAGGTTTTCCCACAATGCTGCGACTGATACCTATGATCGATCAGCTCTGTGAGATGTGTTTTTTCATTGTTGGTTTTCGACCAATGTAAACCTATTCTAACTAAACCCTAATATCGTGTAGGACCTTGTGACAGCATGTTTGGACCTTGTAACGTAGAGCGAACTATCAAAAAAGCGTCAGGTGAGGGAACAAGACCTAAACTAATTGGATAATAAAAAGCTAATTTTTTTCTTATTGATTCCTATACCATGATTTATTCTATGCGTGTATGTGTGTATTGTGCATTTAACATGTCATCCAATATTCCTGCTATTACTGTTCATGCATATTTAATTTCGTTTATTTATAACATGATGATGATGGTGATGTTAGGAATAGGCATGTGAATGTTTGTGTGTGGTTAGTGTATTTGATGCGAGTGGGGCATCAAGGGGAGGATGTGATATCGTGGTGTGTCCTGGTCACCAGACTCTAGCACTATCTCTACTCAAGTTTGTCAACTAACATCGTCGTATCGCCATTACCTTAGCAGAGCTATTACGTCATTGGGTATCAAGGGAGGTTGGCTCGGACCGTATAATCTCTGACTCTGCCGGGGGCCTTAGATCTATCTCTATGGACGTATTGAGGGATGCTGGGGTGAGGCCTTGGATACATTGTTTGACATTAGGATTGGTTAGCTGCGAGCCCAGTTTGCAAGCCCTCGCAATAGGGGCTTATGTGTTGGTATGGTACAACCAGTACTGCAATGCTGTTTTCATTGGGTATATTGTACCATAGTGGGTGCATGTCGGACGGCAATGCCGTATTCATTGGGCGGCTCTACACACTCGTGGATAGAGGTGCGGTGGCCACCTATCCTTTCTATAGCACATTGCAAACTTATATACCAGATATGAATTGAATGCATGCATATGTTTGTTGCATTGTTTTGTTTACTCACTGAGCTCAAGTTGGAGAGCTGACCCTCGCGCGCATAATTTTTTTTAGTTTCTGATGTTACAGGTATTACGGTTGAAGATTATGTCAACAAGCCAACATGTAAACGGGTGGCAGCTATGATGAGCAAGCTATGGAGGACTATTGTGATTCGTCAAGCTAGCGTTTCAACTATGGATACCCTTAGTGGTTAATTTCCATATTTGGATATTGTAATATGTATTAATTATGTTTTGGTTACTTGGAGATAAATGAAATATTAATTATTTATCATGACTAGACCTCAGTTCATTATCTGTAAGACTTCCGCTATTTACTTTATTATCTCTGATTAATGTGGAATGTGTTTTGGTTTATCGAAGTGGGAATAACCTATATGAGATCCTGATTGAACCGTTGGTTTATTGATGATTCATCACACCATTCTGGTTGGTTCAGAATTGGGGTGTAACAAATTGGTATCAGAGCTCTGAGGCTTTTCCCATGAAACCTGAATACTTCCACTAGAGTCCATGAACTAAGTTAGGATAAATTAAAAGCTTTAATACAAACACACCATAAGCACCTGTGTTGGTTGAGATAGAACTTAAACAAGACAATAATGTACATATTAAAGGTGGAGCCATATATATCCACAAACAGAAAGAGAAAATTCAAAACTTATCCTGATAAACAAATAATATAGGGTATGATCTATAGGTCGAGAAGTTATCTAAGTATTCAAAGGATATAGTACAGTAGCCGAAACATTGGAATACCGAGTTGATACTCACAAGTTGTGAAACTCGATGTATTTGGGAAAGAAGGAAAATGGCTAGTAACGCCTAAGTCCCTGCAATGGTAAAGGGAAAGATCTCAGGCTGAATGCAACAGAGATAGGAGAACAATGGCCATACACTAAGAATAAAAGAATATAAAGCTATAGTCCTCAGTGACGTGGAGACTTAGAGTGAGATCCGCCATACGCTGATCCATTGTCCACTGAGCATTAAGAAGATGTTGCAACTTGACGCCACCACTATCTGGGTCGAAAATGGGTAGTGAAAACTCCTCTGAGCAGATGCTAAATAATGATAATCAGATTGGAGCAAATAAAAGGAGGTGAACAACCAGGCCACTCCAGCCAATCACCTGGACTACCAAGTACCTTGGCTACGGTTGTAATAAACTTGGCCAGACAAAGTACAAGAACAACAACAGATGAGACCAACTATGCAAGTTTCTATGTGAATCACTATCCAAGTTTCCAATGCTACATCAACACCTCCGGGTTAAACCAAGTATGGTATATCGATTGGTAGCAACACTGTACCCCCAGCACCTGTTACCTATAACACAGTGCTTACCATACAGCAAGTCCTAGTAAACGCACACCCCAATGCAGAAGCTTGGTGCACAACAAGTAGTGTATCAAGGTGGTTACCCTTATTAGCCACCGATGTATGGGATAGCTACATCATGACAAAATGATCCGACAAGGATTGAAGAATGTTTTCTAAAGATGAAGCCTCAAATGTTTTTAGCAAAAGATCAAATCTATTGTGGCCCTATAACTATATAGGTTATATAGGATGCGGTGCATTATTGATTTACTCTTATGATTATAGAGGATGCACATACCTGATTTTAAATTTTCGTGTCTTGACAGGATACCTTTTTTATTTAACCTGTCAATTGAAGTTATAGATATTATTTTCTTAGAAGTAGTCCTGATTATACCAATCTAAGCTACTCTCATGATCGATAACATAAACGGAGATATGAGCTAAATTAACAGTAAATGTTTAATCATGTTGAGCGTACATCTTTTCGATTATACCTGATTTATAGATGTACCAAATCTTTCTCCAGATTTATTCTGATAATGCCTCGACCAATGGCATTATATACTCGATAAAACCTATAACCATGAGGTTAAGAACTGTAAAACCTCTATTTCCATGTATTTGAACCACCGTACAACTTAATGACCTTTTGATGCCAGTTGGATTACCACAGATTTACTCCTAATCTTTTAAACCTAAGTTCACTAGATAAAGCAAGTGTTCGTCATTATACTAAATTGAAAGAAGGAAATGAATTGCTTTTGGATAAATATTCTGATTCTTACATTTCTTGACATACATTGGAAAGATGTTTAGTGATAATGGAATTATTGGAAGAAAGATGATTGGATTCAGATTAAATGCTATAGCCAATGAACCTCAGATAAAATAATGGAGGATTGGTTTTGAGATTACTGAATGAAAGGATATGAGTCATGTCTATAAAAGAGTGCATGAGAAAGAAAGTAAGTAACAATCCCAAGATATTTTTCGAGGTATATGAAAGAGAGATCAGGTAGAACATCAAGGATAAGATAATGAGTTTCTTTCAAGATAGGAGATTTTGACAATAGTCTTTGAAAAACTAAGAGATGAAGGAACTAGACAAGCTCTTAAGACCTTTATACCAGATTTGCTAGTTCAAACCCTTTTGGACTAGATATTGTATTGGATGAGTGTTATGAACAATGTTCGAATCATATGAATGGACAGAATTTGGATGCAACCTAAATCGATTTGAGATGGTAGACTTTGACGTCATCTTGGGAATAGACTGGTTGTCTCAACACTCTACAAAGTTGTTATGTGCATATAAGAGGTTATCATTCAAGAATAAAGACAAAATATAATTGAGTTTTATTGGAGGCATGTTGCCTAAGAAGAAAAGCTGATCCCCTCTATGCTAAAGGCGAAGAGATGCTTTGAAGAGAAAAAGTTGGACATATGATATTTGTGGTATACGTTACCAAAGAAGCACTACAAATGGAAGATATTGATGTGATGCATAAATTTCTTGATGTGTTTCCAGGAGACTTACCTAGGTTACCATCTGATCATGCGACCGAGTTCGTCATCGACTTATTACCAAGGACCATACTTGTGTCAAAAGCACCTATAGAGTAGCTCCTATGAAGTTGAAGGAACTAAGACTCAATTACAAGAGTTATTAGACAAGGGTTCTAATCGGCTAAGTATTGCATCATGGGGAACGCTAATGCAATTCATGAAGAAGAAGGATGGTAGTGTCAGATTATGTATAGACTACCGGGAACTAAACAAGCTCACAATCAAGAATAGATAATTACTACCTCAGATCGATGACTTGTTTAAACAGTTGCAAGGAGCAAAGGTATTTTCTAAGTTTGATCTTCGGTCGAGATATCATCAGCTGAAGAATTTGGACAGCGATATTTCGAAGATAGTTTTTAGAATCGAGATTGGACATTATGAGTTCCAGATTATGACGGTTGGATTAACCAATGCCCTTACATCTTTTATGGAGCTCATGAACTGGGTGTTTCATGACACGTTGGACACATTGGTCATAGTTTTCATAGATGATATTTTGGTTTATTCCAAGAATGAATCAACTCATTCAATGGATCTTGGAATAGCTTCACAACAGCTGAGAAAGGAAAAGCTTTATGCCAAGTCTAAGAAATATGAGACCTAAATAAACGAAGTGATCTTCTTAGATCACATAGCATCATAAAAAGGGATAAAGTAGACCCTATTAAGATAGAAGTAATCATATGGTGAGAAACACCTAAAGAATATTGTGAAGATCAGAAGTTTCTTGGGTTTAGCTGGTTATTATAGATGATTTGAAGAGGACCACTCTAAGATCGCAATACCTCTTACCAAGCTAACTCGGAAGGGAGAGGAGTTCAATTGGACTGATAAGTGTGAAGAATATTTTCAAACTCTAAAAACAAGGTTGATATCAGCTTCCATCTTGATCGTTCCGGTACTAGGGAAACCTTTTACCCTATACATTGAAGCTTTCAGATTGGATCTAGGATGCGGGTTAATGTAAGGTAAATAAGCGGTTGCATATGTTTCAAGACAACTGAAAATACATGAAAAGAATTATCCCACTTATGACTTGGAATTAGTGGCAGTAGTACATGCTGTCAAGATATGGAGACATTACTTGTACGGAGAAAAAAATTCAGATTAAATCAGATCATAAGAGTCTCAATTATCTTTTTAGTCAGAAGGAATTGAACATGCGACAAAGAAGATGGCTAAAATTATTAAAGGATTATGATTGTGATATCCAGTATCATCCAGGAAAGGCTAATGTAGTTGCTGACGCGTTAAGTAGAAAAACAATGATAAAATCTCAAGGAGAGGTTAACACAACTGCAGCAATGTGTACTGCAAGAAAAGTGTTCAATTATGGTAATGAGCAGTTTGTGATAGATGCACCGGGTGAATCAAACAACCAAGGGTTTATTTATCGATTTTCAAACATGTTCGCAACGTTGAAGATTGTACCTGATATAATTGATGAAGTGAAAACAACTATTAGATCTGATCCTTATCTAAGAACGGTACAAGAAGACATCGAAAAAGGTAGGACTATTCCTGAGTTCACCTTAAATGATGAAAAGGTGCTGAAGTACAAAGGAAGAACATGTGTTCCTGAAACAGAAAATTTGGACATTAGATACCGACTAATGAAGGAAGCTCATACCACCGCCTGTTCGGTACATCCTGGTAGTACAAAGATGTATCATGATTTAAAGAAATTATATTGGTGGAGAGGAATGAAAGCAGATGTAGCTAAATTTGTGTCTCAATGCCTAAATTGTCAGAGGGTGAAGGCTGAACGACAAAGACCTGCAGGACTGTTACAGCCGCTACCAGAACCAGCATGGAAATGGGACTGCATCACTATGAACTTCATCACTGGGTTACCATTGACTCCCCGAGTAGTTGACACGGTTTGGGTGATTGTAGACCGTCTGACTAAAACAGCTTGATTTTTAGCTATACGACCTCAGTATACACTGGAGAGGTTAGCTAAGTTGTATGTGGATAATATTATCAGACTACACGGTGTACCTGAAAGCATTGTATCGGACAGAGATCCACTATTTACTTCAAAGTTTTGGGAAGGATCGCAAAAGGCTATGGGTACAACATTGAAGTTTAGTACTGCATTCCATCCTCGAACAGACGGACAGTCGGAGCGTACCATTCAGATTTAGAAGACATGCTTCAAGCCTGTGTAATTGATTTTAAAGGATCATGGGATGAAAAACTACCATTGATCGAGTTCGCCTATAACAACAACTATCAAGCTACTATACAGATGTTACCCTATGAAGCACTGTATGGAAGAAAGTGTCGAACTCCTTTGTTTTGAAATGAAGTTGGAGAACGTAGCATCGTTGGACCAGAATTTGTTGAAGAAACTTGTCGAGTAGTCGACATCATCAAGGAAAGAGTTAGAATAACTTAGAATCGTCAGAAACAGTATGCAGATACTCGACACAGAGACCTTGAATTCGTCATAGGTGATAAGGTATTCCTGAAGGTATCACCTATGCAGGGTTTAAAACGATTCGAACAGAAAGGAAAGCTAAGTCCGAGATATGTCGGGCCATATGAGATTCTAGCTAAACGTGGAAAGATGGCTTATCAGTTAGCACTACCACCGTCTATTTCTATGTTTCATCATTGAAGAAGTACGTCAGGGACCCAACGCACATTTTGACAGTGGATCCACCTGATTTGACTGATGATTTGACATTTGAAGTAGCACCAACTGAACTCACCAGCCGAAAGGTTCAACGACTACGCAACCGTGATATCTACTATGTTAAGTTCACCTGGAGAAGCCAAGATATAGAAGAAATCACATGGGAAGAAGAGAATGCTATGCGAAAGCAATACTCTCATCTTTTTGACTTGGAAGGTATGTACAATTTCGAGGAAGTAATTTTTAATAAGAAGGGGAGAGTTGTAAGACCCGTACTCCATGAACCCGATCTAAACCTTGAATTCATGTCGTAACAGGTCTTCCAATCATCACCGGGCCAAACGAGAGGAGCGGATGACAAACAGGTATGAAACTGACCATTTAAGTATGAATTTTATTCATACCGGTCGATGGTACCGGTCTTGGTACCGGTTGACCGGTATAGCCTACGCAGCAGACTTCGAAGATCCAGAACCGGATCTCTACGGGTCCTACTTTCCAAATTTCGAACCCTAGGACTTTCTTAATCTTAGGAGGCTTCCTAAACCTAAACCTAGCCTATATAAACCCCTCTGAACCTCATATAATCCTTTCCATTGATCCTCACAAACCCTAGAAAGGAGAAAGAGGCTGAAGAAGGAGGAGAAGCTAGGAAGAGCCGATATTGCCGTTCGATGAAGAACAACTGACCGCCAGTCGACGGTGAGTGCTTAAACCTTCTTTTACATTATGACTAGGATTATGACTCTAGGATGGTTAGGTTGCTTTGATCAATACCATGCAAAGCAGGTATTGATCTAAAACCCTATTTTGCCGATAAACCCTATTTTTACCGACAAATCCTAATCTAGTCGGTAAACCCTAGATTCGAGTTCTAGGAAGAAGACCGTCAAAGCTAGGACTTGAATGGAGTTGGAAACAACTCTAACTTAGTGCTCAAACCTAGAATGTGTAGGAGGAACCCTAAGATCAATAGGGGATGATCGATGGCAGTCGAGAACCGGACGTATGGTCTTCCGGAGACATACCGGTCGACTATACCGGTTGCACCCTATGCAATCGGTACTGCGACCGGTACCTTTCAGGGGCTGGTTTGTGGGGACCGACTGACCATACCGGTCGCAGGTTTCCCCACAGTGCTGCGACCGGTACCTGTGATCGGTCAGCTCTGTGAGATGTGTTTTGTCATTGTTGATTTCCGACCAACGTAAACCTATTCTAACTAAACCCTAATATCGTGTAGGACCTTGTAATAGCACGTTTGGACCTTGTAACGCGGAGTGAACTATCAAACAAGAGTCAGGTGAGGGAACAAGACCTAAACTAATTGGATAGTAAAATGTTTTTTTTCTTATTGATTCCTATACCATGATTGATTCTATGCATGTATGTGTGTATTGTGCATTTAACATGTTATCCAATAATCCTGCTAATACTGTTCATGCATATTTAATTTCGTTCATTTATAACATGATGATGATGGTGATGTTAGGAATATGCATGTGAATGTTTGTGTGTGGTTAGTGTATTTGATGCGAGTGGGGCATTAAGGGGAGGATGTGATATCGTGGTGTGTCTTGGTCACCAGACTCTAGCTCTATCTCTACTCAAGTTTGTCCACTAACATCATCGTATCGCCATTACCTTAGCAGAGCTATTATGTCGTAGGGTATCAGGGGAGGTTGGCTCCGATCGTGTAGTCTCTGACTCTGCCTGGGGCTTTAGCTCTATCTCTATGGACGTATTGAGGGATGCTGGGGTGAGGCCTTGGATACATTGTTTGACATTAGGATTGGTTAGTTGCGAGCCCAGTTTGCAAGCCCTCGCCAATAGGGGCTTACGTGTTGGTATGGTGCAATCGGTACTGCAATTCCGTTTTCATTGGGTATATTGTACCATAGTGGGTGCATGTGGGACGACAATGTCGTATTCATTGGGCGGCTCCACACACTCGTGCATAGAGGTACGACGGCCACCTATCCTTTCTATAGCACATTGCAAACTTATATATCAGACCAAATATATGAATTGAATGCATGCATATGTTTGTTGCATTGTTTTGTTTACTCACTGAGCTCAAGTTGGAGAACTGACCCTCGCGCGCACAATTCTTTTTAGTTTATGATGTTGCAGGTATTACGGTTGAAGATTATGTCAACAAGCCAACATGTAAACGGGTGGCGGCTATGATGAGCAAGCTATGGAGGACTATTGTGATTTGTCAAGCTAGCGTTTCAACTATGGATACGCTTAGTGTTTAATTTTCGTATTTGGATATTGTAATATGTATTAATTATGTTTTGGTTACTTGGAGATAAATGGAATATTAATTATTTATCATGACTAGACCTCAGTTTATTATCTGTAAGACTTTCGCTATTTACTTTATTATCTCTGATTAATGTGGAATGTGTTTTGGTTTAACAAAGTCGGAATAGCCTATACGAGATCCTGGTTGAACCGTTGGTTTATTGACGGTTCATCACACCATTCTGGTTGGTTTAGAATTGGGGTGTGACATAATTGATCAAACCCACACAATAGGAATCTAACACAGGTTTCTATTTAACCAGATAGACAAGCAAACTACCAGGAAGCTTTCTGCTCTGCGATTACAAGCCCTTTGATACTACAGCACTGCAGGCACCATTCTCACTGAATTGTCCAAAAATATTGCGCGCGAGTGATCAGAATACTGGTCATCGTGATCAAAATCACATCTCTTAGGTTCTTGGTGATAGAACGCCATCGAAGCAGTTACATCAGCAAGCTATAATCTCTCCAACAATCGATGATAAGGTCAACCCGATATCTTCAGCACAAGTGGATGAGATAGAAGACTCCTCATCAAACACAACTTCATTGATGTAATGTAATCTGTATAGGAGTCCCAGCTGTCTAATAGCTTCTGTAATTTATCTGTTTCAAACTGATTGTAGAGTCATTATATTAATACACGCTGATACACTACATACGGCATAGTTAAAAATCCAATATCATAGACTTCCACACTTGGGTTCTCCACTTTCTTTAATCGATTGTTTCTTTTGTTGATTAGCTCGGATTGGATTGAATCTTTCCCTTTGTCTTCCTTTTATAGTTTAAATTCTTGAAAAAAAAAAATCACATATCAACAAGAGAAGAAAGAAATAGATTAGACTTGAATAAAGGAAGGAAGGTGAGGGAACATCTGCAGTAGGCGAAAAATTATATTTTTCTTGGTGATTAAATTGGAAACTCGGAATGGAAGTGGCAAGTGTGAGAGTTGGAAGATGATGGGTTGGTACTGGTAGAGAATCTACCAAGACTACCATTGTGGTTTTCACAATCTTAACAAGACCAAAACCTTATTGGTGTAACATCTTGAAAACGAAGCCAAGAGTCAGCAGCTCAGTCGGTGTGCCGCTAGAGGTGCCATTGTCACGTTGTTAGCCGGGCAGGAGCTGGGGTGGAGCTAAAACCAAAACCGGCACCGTAACCGTGGGGAGGCCCAAAAGGAAATAGTGGAAGACAAAGGAGGAGTAGGACAGGCAGTGCTCGTTGCCTTCAAGTCGGGAGTTCCCAAACCCAACAACTCCAGGATATTAAGAGGAATAGACGAGAGGAGAAGCCAAGGAAGTGGAGGAAGAGGAATAGAGACACCGATAAGCAGTTCAGCTGTCCTATTGCCATTACAGCGGGCGGCATGTGCTCACTCTATATACTCTTTGTTCTTTTCCCAAAAACAAAAGGAGAGTCATGGAATGGGGGGCGGTGCCCTTTTTTTTTTTTTATCCAAATGGCTGATTCCGGGGTCTAGATATTGCAACATGCTTAAGGATTTCAAGCAAACATGGACATTTCGACATCGTCGAAGCAGTTGAGGAGATGAAGCAAGATGAGGTGCCTAAAGGACTTTTTAGAGTCGCAAAGAGTTTTAATTTTCCCTGGAACTGCCTCTACTTAGTTTCTATGCAAGAATTGAAAACCATGATAAACTAAGAATCTCACTTTTATTTGGTTTTATTTGGAGCCCTAGCAGTGACGCAAGGCTGCTGTTTCAATCCATGGATGACAGATCGAGAAATTGCCTTAATTTCAGAGTGAAAGCAAGAAGTAGAGATGTGATGGCAAAATTGTTATTTGATTGTAAGTTATTAGGGAGAGTAATTGGGTAACTTTGTATTATCTATTAGCCAACTTGACAGTAAGGGATGCATGTGAAATTAATTGTAAAATTGGGATTGGGTGACTTAAAAAAAAGTACAAAGGGGATGAGTAAAAATTTTCCTTTGTTTTCTATTGACTTTAACCTGTAATCCATAGATCCAAATTGTCTCCTCCCAGTAGTTGGGGAGGAGGGGCGGCAACCTGTTTTAGATGAGCGACACTTGGATTGCAGATAAAGCACCGGTCAAGATGGCGTGTAGGCAGAAGTAATGCTTTAGAACGCCAAAACATACTATCAAACGCTCTTTTTGAAAACCAGAGTTGCCCGCCCTTGCCCACCCGTGACTTGAAATGAAACAGAGGAGAGGACGGGACTGGACTTCTACTCGGATCGAGGAAAAAAGCCTGCACATCAAAGCTCCAAGCTTTCTTTCCTTCTTTTTCTTCATCTTCATCTTCTTCTTCATGTTCTTGTTGCCGAAGATTGTCATCTACTTGCTGCTGAAGAAACACGAAACAGAGGAGAGGAGAGACAGTCCACGAAAAGGTTGTGAAAATCTGGAAACTGTCCTCTTCATCTTCATCTTCGGTTCATCTTCATCTTCATACTTGGTATATTATTTCTCTCTCTCTCTCTCTATCTCTCTCTCTCTCTCTCTCTCTTCTCCTAGTGGATCTTTGGTTTCTGATTTTGTTTTGAGAGTTCAATCATTTGATTGTTTTGTTTAATCGTATGGATTTGGAATTGTTTACTTTGTTTGTTTTTGGGGATTTTTGGTTAGGTCCAAGGATCGGGGTTTAGTTCTTGCTATTGCAGTTTGATATTTTATTGGTTTGGTTTGGAATCTCTCTCTCTCTCTCTCTCTCTCTCTCTCTCTCTCACACACACACACACACACACAGTATGTGAGTTGCGAATCCCCAAAGGCTTGAGACCATCAACAGTTGTTATAGGTCCTTATATGCACTATAGATGGAAGGAAATGCTAGTGGGAAGAACATTAGGTTGTCGAGTCTGCGTTTCTTTCTGAAATAGGGTTAAGGTTTCCATGTACTTAACATTAGGATATCTAACTGTTTTATCCTCAAGTATAACTTGTATAGGAGGCTACTAACTCAATCCAGATTGTTAAGTAGGTGAACCAAGCATTCATCCAAATATTTTCACGCCGAATATCTCTTTATATTGTCTTAAAGCAACTCAGAAGAAATATATCTGAGAAATCAATGTTGTCAACATTGAACTACATATGCAGGAATTAAAATAAAGAAACTAACCATTCCATGATCTTTTAACTAGGCCATTATAGGCCTCTCAGCATTATCAAGGTCATAGGGATCCCCATGCCTGAACAAGGGAACCACTACATAGTATCCTGTAGCTACAATTTTGTCTGCTAACTTCCTTTACAATATAATACTACATAGCATCCTTTTTTGTGTTCTAGAGTTGCTTTGCTCTAAGTTCTCTAATGGGTTTTTGCGATTTCTATTGAATTTTATATAAATTCTCTAATTCTATACTTTTCTGTCTCTTTTACTTGTATTTCTGCAACTGGGTACTCAGTTTTTTGTTTTAATTCCGGAGATTTATTCTAGAATTTTGCTGTAGTTTCCTTAATTCTGATTTTCTGACTGACTTTGATCTTTCTTATATGCTTTTTGAAGTTCTTTCTCTAATGGTTAGACTGTAGTTATCTTTAATTCTGGCTTCTGGTTTTCTAAAACAATTATCAACTCTTTTCCATATCTCCCTTCTTCATTTCATGTCTATTCTTAATACTGTGTTAAAACTTATGTCCTACTTATTCACTCAGATTTAACTAACTATATTGCTAGATTATGTCTTCTGTTCATCATGATTGCTTTTCTTATGAAATTATTTCAAACACATTTGTTCATTTTGCTTGATTCATTGGTTTCTACCTGCATCCTAATCCCCATTATTGGTATTTCTATCTTGCACCAAGGTTAAGTAGAGGAAGAACATAGAAAAAGGAAATCATAACAGAAAAACAATTAGGTCAAATGAAAATTGATTTCAGTCTTCCTGTTTATGTATTTTGATGGAATTACATAATTGGAATTCATTCATGCCTCTCTTGCATCAAAGCTACCATTCAATCATTGTGCAACAACTTCAAACTCTACTAATTTCTTTGTCTCTATGAAATCATCATTGTTGAATTCGTCATGACCGTTTCACTTCTTGCTGGACAAAACAACATTTTCCGAAGTCCATTTTTCCCATACGGTTCTGTAACCTCTACAAATACCATTCTATAACCTCCACAGGACCACACCAATATAGAAAAACAAAAAGCAGGAGGAAGAGAAAAAAAACGGGAGAAATGCTTTTTGGGCAAATGTGCCCCTGCCCATTATCCTCTCAATTATCTGGCCCAAGAGGCAGTGTGGGTTGCGAGATGTTATAGGGAAACTTGTGATCTGTTCTTCCATTTATCACTTACGACAAGAGCGTAACCGAAGAATCTTTACAAGGAAATCGAAGACCAAGGAAATGATCAAGGAGTTAATTGTTAATGAGGTTTTTCTTTTATGCTCATGTCTTGACTATTATATTGAGTTTTTCTTTTATGCTCATTTATTTACATATATAGAGGATTAATGCACATATATCTCTCCAATCCTGTAGTTTTGTTTACGTGATGGCTCCAAAATGTGAAAAGTGTGGTGACCCCTGTGCCATTCTCACTACAAGTCAAGGCAAAAATGTTGGTAGGAAATATTATACATGCCAGCAACGTTGTTGAAATTTTTTTATGTGGTTGGATCAGTACAAGTTATGTACATGTGGAGGAGGCTAGTGCAAAGTTAGAACAGCAAAAACTCTCACCAACAAAAGACGACCATTCTGGTGTTGCCCACAGTCTACAGGAGTATGAAGAACACCTTAAGTTATTGTCATTTGAATATTTCTTGTCATGATATACATTGTTCTTTACTACTGTGTTTAATTGCATTGCAGCCTGACAATCATGGTTGTGGGATGTTTGAAAGGATAGAAGAGAGAGGAGAGACCGTATCTAACCAAGAGATAGGAAAAAGCTCTCAGGGTTCGATGATTAATATGCCAACCGAGGAGATAGGTCAACAATCTCAATGTACAACGTCCAATATGGCAACTGCTTCACCTCCTTCATCAGAATATTTGAAAGGATATTTGAGAGGAGTAATTAGTGGTTATGGACATCGTACAGGGACATATGAAGAACTCCTTGATGCTATCGAGAAACTAGACTTGAAGAAACCTTAAAATAAATTTGTTTTCACTTTGTTTTATTTTTATTTTTTTGTTTTTCAAGTGGATTAGGAACCAACTTGGTTGTCTAGTCAGTAATATTAGTTGAGTTAATTATAGTATTGGCTATTGTATTATATTGTAAATGAGATTGATCAGTGTTTCAATTTGATTGTTGACAGGGTTTGTATGGGATGTTTCTATTATAAATTTCATTTCAATTTTTTTGAACTATTGAGTATTGTGTATCTCCAAGTCAATTTCTCAATGAACAAGATACATAAGGTTACTTTATTGAGAACCAATTGCAATGCTCTTACAATAGATGGACGACCGTGGTATGCTAACTGATCTGACCATCGAAGTTAATCCAGGATGAGAATCTGAGCTTGTTAAAACTGGTTTATTTTGGCATAGTTGAACCATGCCAGAATACTAAGTTGGTCTTGACCCCAGATTGTTCAACTATTTTTCTTGTGTTGCAGTCCTTTTTAATCAATGAACTATTTATAGGAAACATTGGAAAGCAGATCCTAACCACATGAATCATACTAGCCACTTGGGTAGATTTGGATTGAGTTTTATGATCCAGGATTACCCATGTATTTTGAATGAACTTGCTTCAATGACCTGAAAATGAGTTTAGGATCCTAAAGCAAGACTAGACTGAATGTTTGATGGTACATTGCAGCAGCTACAAAATGGAGCTATTGAATACATGGCGGCAGTTGATCAATGAATGGTTACAGCTTCATATTAATATAAGTGACGATCTTCTATTCCCTTTACAACATAAAGGATGATCTTTTCTTTCCACTACAGGAGACAATGATAACATCAACACAAATCCATAGGCTGAAAAACTAATATCAAAATATATCTTGCACACAAGGTTCAAATGAGAGGCCCTTGAGAGTTTCAATAGATCTTTAAACACAACATTGATCTGACCAACAAAAAAAACCACAACCTTGATGGAAAGCCAAGATATTCAGTTACATTTAGGAAATAGAATAGATCAAATGACAAAAATCCCTATCTACTTAAAACTTGTTTTACATGGAAAATTAGTTGGAGAGCTTTGTCCTATTTAGTCATGGACGATGGAATGAATCAAAATGGCAACCTCATCAGCTACAGGAACTGCATCATCTGATCATCTGAAGAAATTAAAAAAAAAAAAAAAAAAAAAAAAACAGAGGAAGCAGCCATTCAATGCACAATAAAAAAGAATTTCAAATAATTAAAATTGTACCTTCATGCTTAGGTTTGGCTACTTGCTACCAAACAAGGAAAGGATAACATTAGTTAATCAAATAAATTGAATAGAAGGAAATTGATATAAATTAAAGGAAATTGATACAAATTAGTTCTCAACATGTTACCCAGTTGCTGTAGAGATGGAATTGGTTCTTGAGAATGTGTTGGATATAGATTACTCCATGAAGCTGGCCAGATTGGATAGAGATCTGAGCCCCTTGTTCTTGAACTGTCTGAACAATCAATCCTTTTAGTGTTTCTGATATCTCTCACAAAATGCCACCATAACACCGGATAACACCATTTAGATTTTCCCTCAAAAACAACCATACAACCACAACTTACCCAAACAAAATTAGGATTCATTAAACAACTTCACTAATTTAAGTCAAAGCATTGGTATTTTACCAAAGGCTTGAGCACCAAGGAATTCTACCCAATTCCTTACGGCAGAGAATGATGCCAGTCATAGGAAATCAGATTTGGAATCAAACAGAGAGAGGGAAAGGTGGAACCTGGTCATGCAACCACAACTTACAGCACATGTACAACAAATGCATAAATTTCATTCAATCCACTCTAAGATTCAATGGGGTGCTTATATATGAAAAAAAACCAGAGAATGGTCTTAACATAAATTATAATCTAATAAAGGTATAGGACCAAACCAGATTTGACCATACAAGAACGAGCTAGCTCAATTGACACAAGGTTTGAAGGCAAGCCAATTTAAACCGAATCAGATTTGATCATAAAGAGCTGAAATAGATTCAAACATGAAGCAAGCTACATTTAAGCTGAAAAGAAAAACTTCGGATCAAAGAAAGAATACCCAGTGACTATTGGTTAAAATCATTCTCATCAACTACAGATTTCCCACATGCAAAATTGGTTAAAATCATTTTGATCAACTTATTAAAACAACTACTATATCAAAAGCATGATGGCAAAGCAAGTGCAAGAATTTACCAACAAGACTATACTACTGGAAATTGTGGATCACATGGAAAAAAACAACTACTGCAACCATCTCTTCCAGTTCTATCTTGCAGTTCATGAGGGGTTCTTCTAAAAAAGGAAGACTGGATTGCTGTCATGGAGAACAAAAAATTTAAATCAACATTGGCATAGGAAAGAGATGACTAAATGAAATTAAAGAAGACCAAAGACTTACTTGAATCTTGCCCAGCTAAATTCCCTTGCTCATAGGTGACTAAAAAGTCATTAATTCCGACATGTTGAGAGTCAATGTATAAGCATACTCTGCAAAGATAAACAATAAAAATATAAGCATAGCCTTATTTTTTGCATAAAATAAATATCTACTTCCTTGAACTTGTGAATGTGAGTTTGAGGCCTAAGAAGATGTCAACGTTGATTGGGAATAATCAAACGATGGCTGTACAAAAAACCATTAGATATAATGATCATCTAAGATTAAGTAAATGGAATATAGTTTATAAGAATAAATTTCATTCAAAGTTAAATATCATACCATTTAAAATGACGTGAATGATTGATTGGTTTGCATTGATTGAGATCCAGCAGAGAATGGTGTCCATTGAATGAAATTGGGAGGCACAGTAGGGATACCTTGATGTGAAGATTGAGATTCACTAACCTGAGTCTTTGTCACCTTCTTCTTCTTGGGTTGTTTCTCAACCCAATTTTTATGCCGTTTACCACCTTTACAGGATGCTTTCTTCTTCAAACCTTTTGTTTGACAAATGCCAACATTCTCAGTTGGAACAGATGGAGCAGTTGAAACTAAGTCATGATTCTTGAAATTCTTAAACTTTGTCCTCAACTCATTAGCAATCTGGATAGGCAACGAATATCCCTATGCTGTAGCTGATGCTACTGCTGCCAATAGGATCATGTTAGGACAAAGCAAATTGTAACGCTGTGCTATCCAAAACATGTCCGTCACTTGGGGTTACATTACTTTCTTCCACTGTGTAATCCCTTGTTGTCCTCGTCCATCTCCTCAAAATATAAGATTCTAGCATGAATACCAAATCTTCCACATAACAGAGAATTCTGAATGCATGCGACACCAAATGCCGAAACTCTCAAATTTCTTGCAGTTGCATTTTATCATACCCTCAGATGGCTTAGATAATACTGTATACTCTTCCTTCTTATAATGAATAGCAATTATGTACTCATGCAAGTCAGTATCTTTGTTCTTTTCTTTTATATAGTATAAACCAATTGATGAATACTCTTCATGGAATGCCTCAAATATGGTTGGAGTATACCTTTTCTTGTATCATCAGGGGAGTGTTGGGATACATATTTCGAGGGAGTTTATCTCTTGTATCAAATTCTTCCTTCAATTCATTTTCACGCTTATCATTAACCACCCTCTCAAAATGCTTGAAAAACTGAACCACATCTAACTTGGAGCTCAAGTAGTCTTTCATATCCTTATTAAGACTTTCACTCAGTTGTGTACTCCTCATACCTATGTTTAAACTTTTCTTCATGAAACAGTTGGCCCATTTCTCTTTCAATCTATATGTGCGATCTAACCATGAATCTTCTGAGGTGGGATACGAAGCTATCAACTTGTGCCATGCCATTTCAAAATCTGCCTCCTCATCATATTGATACATGCAACCATTGAATTCTTTCAAAAAACTTGAACCTTCTTTCATGAAGTTTTCTAAGTGTTTAATTCCATTTTGCATTAGGTGCCAAGAACACGAACCATGTCTTGTTGAGGGAAATACTTGATGTATTGCTTTCGCCATTGCAGCATCTTGATCAGTAAACATAGTCAACGACTATTTCTGGTCATGAGCTTTAAGGAATGCCTCAAACAGCCATTTGAAAGATTCGACTGTCTCATCATATAATAATGCCACCCCAAAAATTATTGCCATTCTGTGATGATTGAAACCTGCAAATACACCAAAGGGCCTTTGATCTTTGTTGTTGGAAAATGTAGTATCAAAAGTGATTACATCACCAAATACTGCGTAATCCATCCTCATCCTATTATCAGCCCAAAAAATGTTGGTCATCTGATCTTCAGAGTCCATTTGTATCACAAATCTAAATAAAGGGTTTGATTTGATTTGCTGTTGAAAATAATTGAACACACTTCCGGTTTCGCCGTAAGCTAAATGGTGCTGTCTCTTGGTACAGAGATAATTCTGAAAATCTACCCGAGTGTAACCAAGATTTTGTAACCCACCAACTTGCATACCCATAAAGTCAAATGTTGCCAAAGTTTTGATCCCAACATCATCTGCCAAATCAATCCCGATGGCTTGTACATTTGATATATGGCGTTGCGAACGCATATACTTCAAAGTTGTTGGTAAGTGGAGGAGATGATTGTGCTCTTCTATAAAGTCAAAGCATTGGTAATTTCCACCTTCATCAACATATCGAATAGCCATTCTTGCTTTGCAGTCACTTCTTCTCTAGGCTTATTTGTCTTTGAATCCCGTTTGTCATGTCTCCTCAACCCATATTTATTACATACAAATCTTCTTGAAGTTAGGAGTTTCTTACTATTACCTTCTACCATTTTCCAATGACAGGATTCTTTTCTGATGCTAAAACCCATGCTTCTCCCATAATCATTATAGAACTCATATGCTTTCTCCTCTGTTTCGAACATCATTCCAATCTTGGGTGTACCATCATCATCTTTTCCAATCTCTTGATATCTCCCATTGTAAACTATAAAAAAAAAAATACTAATTCAATAAAAACATGCCATGAGAACAAAACAAGGTATTACCTATAATCTTATCTTGTGAGTATCTATTGACATTCAACATTAAAAAAAAAAAAAATCAGTGCTTAGAAGATCTACTAACATTCAACATTAAAAATAAATAAATAAATAAATAACAAAAAAAAATCAGTGCTTTCACATCAATTACTTCACAACATGCATACAAGAATCAATTCTTTCAAACTATAACAATTTGCACAGTAGCAGAAGTGCAACCATCCAATTTTTCAACTTCAACCAAAGAAAGAAAAATTTAAACTTCTATCTTTAAAACTTTGACATTCCTAAATAGAAAAGTTTTAAATACCTGAGAGAAGAATAATCTGTAGAGGAGCTTCAAAATAAAGGTATGAAATTACTATTGCAGTACCTGAACCAGAGAAAGAAAATAAACTGCAGAAGAACAACTCAATATCCATTCCTTTTACAAAAAAGAATTTAAATTAAAAATACCTAAGAGAAGAAGAATTTGCAGAGGAGCTTCAAGGTCAGGGTATGAAATCACTAGTGTAGTACCTAAACTAGAGAAATCAAATAGGTTAATATGACTGAAGTTATTGCAATGGAATATTGAGAACTGGAGTCTACCAATGATGGAAATGCAGATTTAGGCAGGTGATCATACGTCATGTTTGTTGCATCTAGTGCTTTTGGTGGCATCTTCTTGTGATTGAAACTGAATGAAAGAAAAATTCCTTCTGATCCTTATATTCAGTACTTTTCCAAATGAATCACAATGCTTCTCCAAGTCCCTGTACTGGTACGAACTGGGTTAGAAATTGATAACAAACAATGTCTTAGTGGGTCTCAAATTAGCTGCTACAGATCGTATTAAACCCCCAGGCCTCCTAATATCCCGTTCTTGCTGCAATTACAAATTGAGGCTAAAATGAGATACTTCATCAAACATATCAAGAGCCTAAACATGAGCCTCACCCTAACCTTTGAAGTCAGGGCACCCTAACCTTCGAAGTCAGGGCACGGACTTCCATACAACTCACTGGAAGATGAAGATGAAGATGAAGAGGATAAATGAAGATGTGTTTTCCCAGACTGTCATACCTCTCCTCTATTTTGTGTTTCTTTGGTAGGAGGCAGATGAATTTCTTCAGCAGCTGGGAGTTGAAGATGAAGATGAAGATGAGAATGAAGGAACAGAGACAGTAGAGACAGTTGATTTTCATGGGAATTTTTTTCCACTCCTCTGTTTCGTTTCAACTTACGGGTGGGAAAGTCTGGTTGTCGAACATCATTCTATGCGATACGGAGGCAGACAGGTGAAGATGAAGATGAAGGTGAAGAGGAGAATATAGGAATAGAAAGCAATTTCTTCAGCAGCAAGGAGTTGAGGATGAGGATGAAGATGAAGATGAAGGTGATGATGAGAATGAGCGGGTATTTTTTTCCTCTTTTTTGTTTCGTTTCAACTCACAGGAGGCCAAGATTTGTTTTCCAAGAATTTCATGTGATACGGCAGCAGGCACTTGGATCGTAGGTAGATGAAGATGAAGATGAAGGTGAAGAGGAGAATGAAAGAACAGATAACTTTGATTTGCGCGGGGATATTTTCATCTCTCTTTCGTTTCAAGGGCGGGCAACTCTGGTTTTAAAAAAGAGCATTTGATAATATGTTTTGGAATTCTAAACCATCACTTCTGCCTCCATGCCATCTTGACCGTTGCTTTATCTGCGATCCAAGTGTCACTCATCTAAAGCAGGTCGCTGCCCCTCCTCCCCAACTACTGGGAGGAGACGATTTGGATCCATAATCCACTAGGCCTGAAGTTCTTATTTTGGCCATTAAAGAAGCTTCAAATTACTCATTAGACTCAAAATAGTGCCTAATCAGAATTGGATTTTAAAAGCACAATCAATTGAGTCTCAATAGAGGACATGATATTTCTACCCAAAAAAAAAAAAAAAAAAATAGAGGACATGATATATGTGATAAATAGTATACCAAAGTGTAAAGTGCTCAAAGTTGTGCCTTTTACTTCTTGGTAGATATATTTGATAACATGTCATCCAACAACTGCTTTTGCATGCATTTGCATCTAATCATGATTGTTGTAAACGTGTGATGATTATGCCTAGTAGGAAATGGTGAAACGGTCGAGGACCATAGGATCTAACTCATTGGGTTAACCTTGCCATTTATTATTCTCATACCCTAGTGGGATGACAACGTGTAGGGGGGATGACAGACAGACTGGGATTTCTGCTGGGAGTATGAGAGGGGTATATATGATGACATGTAGGATTGGTTAGTGGAATTACCCATGTATGCGGCCTTGGCCAATAGGGGGTCAGGTATTGGTATGGATAGGAGATGAGGGGGGAGGTAGTGGCAATATTCGATGGAGCATCATTGGCCAAACCTTTGCTCTATCACTATCTATATAGGAGACGTGTGGCTTCACTAAGGCTGACGGTGCAGGTTGGTGAGTGTTCATTCTCTCCTGTGCATAGAGGCTTTGGTCATCTTCGGTGAGCGTGATCAGGCCTTACCTTAGCACTAGCATATATTATACCAAACCCTTGTGTGTAATAATATATCATGCATTTGCTTGCTTGCTTGTCTGTTTTCTCACGAGCTCAAGTTGGAGAGCTTACCCTTGCGTACGCCTTTTTTTTAGATGATATTGCAGGTACTACGCACTACAACAATAACCATTTTTGGCCATAGAAATTAGCGACGGTACCTAAATTTTCATCACCAAAAATCATTTTAGCTTACGGGACTTAAGTTTTCGTGGTCGAAAATGATTTTCTCCAACGGGATTTAGATTTACGTGGCAAAAAATCAGAGAGTTTAGAGATGGAACCTAAATTCCCATGGCCAAAAATATTTTAGCTTACGAAACTTAGATTCCTGTAGCCAAAAATCAATTTAGCCGACAAGATTTTGATTCCCATGGCAAAAAATCAGAGATTTAGAGACGGAATCTAAATTCCCATGGAAAAAAATAATTTTTGGCCACGTGACTTAGTTTTCCATTGGAAAAATTAGTTTTGGCCACGGTATTTTGGTTCCCGTTGCCAAATATCATAGAGTTTTAACACAATGACACAATTCCAGTAGCCAAATTCATTTTGGCCGACGGGATCCAAATTTTTGTGGCCAAAAAGCATTTTAGCTGACGGGACTTAGATTCCCATGGCCAAAAAACATAGAGTTTAGAGACGGGATCGAGATTCCCGTGGGCAAAAATTATTTTTGGCCATGGAAATTTAAATTCCAGTGGCCAAAAAATATTTTTCCCATGGGAATCTAATTCCTGTGGCCGAAATCGGTGTAAATTGGGACGAAATATTTCTTTTACCACCCTTTTCTCTCACGTCTCACCAACCCCACGTCCCTTTAACTTCAAAGTTCCAGAATTGAACCCTCACGCGAGAAGCTCCAGTTTCCCTCTCTTTTCTCTATTGATAATTCCTCTCCCAGCTCTCTCTTTATTCGTTGTCCTCTCCCAGCTCTCTCCGACACTGCAACTATCTCAGAACGGTACAGCTCTCTTTATTTTCCATCCTCTCTCAGCTTAGTCAATAGGGAATGACATTTAAATCATTCGAGAGGGTTAAGAGGAGCAATCAAAAACCCTAAACAAAAAGAGGGTTTAGATTGACGAAAAGGAAGAGAGCGAGCCGTAGGGATGAGGGTTGGAGAAAGAGTCGCGGCTGCCTATGTGTGAAATCAAGAAGAAGAAGAAGCGACAACTGAAGAGAAATTAGAGAAACCAGGTACATCAAGAACAAAGAAAAAAAATCAAATCAAACTAGAGGGTTGAAGCTAAGGCTAAGAGAAAAGCTGCTGCTACAGTTGAAAAGAAGAAGAAGAAGGAAGCGGTGGCAGGGGGAGGAAGAAATTTGGCAGAGGTACCTCGTTTTCCCCTTCTTGTATTTTATTTTTGTCATTATTTTCTTATTCTCTCAAAATTTTATTTGATGAATGCATTGAAATTGTTCGAGCTATTGCTCTGGCTGATTGTCAAATGTTGTGATCTCTCTCTCTCTCTCTCTCTCTGGCATTGTTCTTTTTTTGTTTCTTGAAAATCTAGTTTCCATGGATTCTTAGGTGAATAAGAACAGCTTCAATGTGGTTCTTTGTGTTCTTTATTTCCAATTCTATTATTTTCTTATCCATGGGATTCTAAGGGGATGTGTACTCTCTTTTCATTTTATTTATCATTGAGTTTCAGTTGTGGGTTTGTATGGTTTAGTTCATTAGGATTTTGAACATTTTTTTTGTGGCTCAGTTAAGGTGGGATGCTCTTCATAGTATTGCATCTGGTTGGGGTATGGTTGCAGATTACGTGAACGCCCCAGTTATCTCCACTGTGGCACAATTGGATGTTCAACCTCTAAAGGAAGATGAGCACGATGCTGATTGTGCGTGTGACGTCTGTGTGTTCGAGTAGGAGCAAGCTCGAAGAGATTTATGTTTTTATTTATTTTTAGTTTAATTACATTTATAGTCCGGTATTATAAGGTAAACTTTATGAATGGTTTTTGCGATGAAGTTGATTGAAACAAGAATAATTTGATACAATGTTATTTAATTTATTTTAAGTAGCAATAAAAGCTCAGTTGACTTAGTTATTTCTGCTATGGTATCTACTCTGAATTACTATTTTGTGACATTGGTCATGGTGGGGTGGGTGGGGGTGCACACCGCTTAAGTGATTCTGGGTTGGACCAAATAAAAAAATGTGTATTGGTCTAGTTAGCTCTGAAATTTTACATATGGTAAATTTGGGGTGTGACAAAATTAGTTGTAAAGCTGCTCAAACGTGGTGATACTCCTGGCTGGTAGATTGTTAAACAAGGTTTGAGCTAGACCTCTAAGTGTGGCTGGGAAAGCCCTGCACACTAGGCTATTATTGAGTGTAAAACCCGCACTCCATGAACCCGATCTAAACCTTTAATTCATGTCGTAACAGGTCATCCAATCATCATCGGACCAGATGGGATGAGCGGATGACAACCAGGTATGAAAACGGACCTAAAAATATGATATTTTCATACCGGTCTATGGTACCGGTCAACCGATATGTCTGTGCGGGCAGACTGGTTAGATCCGAAAATGGATCTTTGCGGGTCCCACTTTCCAAATCTTGAGCCTAGGGACTTTCCTAACGTAGGAAAACTTCCTAAAATCTATACTTAGTCTATTTAAGGACCCTTAAACCTCCTTAAAACTCCTTGAATGATCCTCACAAACCCTAGAGAGGAGAAAGAGATCGAAGAAGGAGAAGGAGCTAAGAAAGGTGGGAGAGGAGCCGCCGTTGGACGAAGAACACCATAGTTGCGAACCAACGGTAAATGCTTGAACTTTCTAAGTTAAACATTATAGATGATTAATCATGAATTGATCAATACCATACAAGGTGAGGTATTGATATAAAACCACTAAATTTTCCGTCAAACCCTAATACAGTCGATGAACCCTAGATTCGTGTTCTAGGCTAAGGATCATCGAAACTAGGACTTGAATGAAACATGAAACAACTCTAACTAGTTGCTCGGGCCTAGAATGCATAGGAGAAATCCTAGAACCAATAGGGGGTGACCGACGGAAGACGAACACCAAGTTGGTGGACTTTCGGAGGCATACCGGTCGACCATACCAGTCGCACCATATGTGATCGGTACTGGGACCGGTACCTCTCGGGAGCTGGTCTGTGGGGGACCAGTCGACCATACCGGTCACACCTTTCCCCATAGTACCGCGACCGGTACCTGTGATCGGTATGTACTGTGAGGGGTATATTTTAATCCAATTGGTTTTTCGACCAACGTAAACCCTAAGAAACTAATTCTAATTCAACCCTAACATCATGTAGGACCTTGTGATAGCGAGTTTGGATTCTTTGAAGCGAAGCAAGCTAGCAATCAAACGTCAGATAAGGGAATCGGACCTAAACCCTAATAACTTAATAACAGTAACACGTTGTTAATAATTATGATTCTGTGGGTTGATGTTGTGTGTACTCACATGTCATCTTTACTTTCAGTTATTATATTGTTCATGCATACTCGCTATGTTAGGATGTGATTGTTTGGCATGTGATTGTTTTCGTTGGTATGTGGAATGGGAAGGGCCTGGGGTCTGGGATCATTCCTCACACAAGTAGCTTTTCGTATCGATTCTATCTTAGCATGCTTGGTACGGGTAGGGTATCAGGGGGAGGAAGTGACACTGTGGTCTCCGGCCTGGCCACTAAACACGAGCCTTATCTCTATGCCGTAGGGAGCTGTGCTGGGATAGGGCCTACTTTGATGACATATAGGATTGGTTAGTTGCGAGCCCAGTTTGCAAGCCCTCGCCAATAGGGGCTTACTTGTTGGTAGGGGTAGGGCATCGGGGGAAGTGTTGGCGGTATTTGATCCGGACACTTTAGCTCTATCTCTATTCCATGGTGGGTGCATGTGGGACGACAGTGGTGTTTGATCCATTGGGCGGATTCACACACTCGTGTATAGAGGTGCGGTGGCCGCCTATCCTTTCTATAGCACATTGCAAACTTAAAACCAGACCATAATGTGAATGTTACATATGCATATGTTTGTTGCATTGTCTGATTGTCTTACTGAGCTAAGTTGTGAGCTCACCCTTGTGTACACACTATTTTTAGATGTTGATGCAGGTTACACTGTGGAGGACTACGTGGAGGCTCCTGTATATGGAAGAGTTGCTGCCCTAGAAGTGCAAGTAGGGGAGGATGAGCATGACGCTTCATGTGAGTGCCCTTACTGCGTGTACCTCTAGGATGGTTTTAATTTATTTTATTTTATTTCAGTTGGATCCCTAAATTGTGTAAAGATATTTTATTTACATTTTGATGTTGAGAATAATCGGTTACTATACTTACAATGTAGAACTCAGTTCATTTAATTTAAGACTTCCGCTGTATTTATTTATATTTTGATTATGGTTATGTGCAATGGTTTGTGTTAGTGGAAACGGTCTTATTGAGATCCTGGTGTGAACCGTTGGTTTAGTAGCGGTTCACTCATACTTCTGGTTCAGTCGGAATTGGGGTGTGACAACTTGGTATCAGAGCTCTTAGGCTCTGTCCAACAGACCATATTTGCACTTAACTGAGTCGATGAACTGAGATAGGAAAAATTAAAAGCTTTAATAAAAACGCACCTTAAGCACTTGTTTGATGCTTGAGACTAAGTACTAAAGATCATAATGTACTATATTAAAAGTGAGAACCTAATAAATAGACATGCTCTAGTTAGGAGACCATAATAACAAGCAAGAATGATAAAATTTTTTAATAACAAGTAAGAAGAAAAATCATATTAGAGAATAAAGCATAAAACATTCCAAGAGTGAAGAGTTACTTGTGCTATAGGGTACAGTCCACAAACCGGAGAGTTACCCTATTATAAAAGTCAATGTACTGTGAGGGAGAGAAATATAAAGTGATCTATCATGGGGTTGGGGGCATCGGAGGAATAGGGTCAGCGATATCATAATCAAGAGCCAGTATACCTGTTCTTGCGTGACTCTGAGGTTATGAGAGAGGCCCCTTAGGTCACGGTTCATCTCGCGCTGGGCATCCCGAATCTCCATAAACATACCATCATGGTATCGGGAGGAGGCTGGGATGGTCTTGCTGCACGTATGGGCTGTGGTTCCGGTGCAGGATTGTCCTCCATCTGTTTATCATCATCACCCCCTACCTCTTCTGCATAAGCTGTATCGGCTGCTACTGCTGCTGCTGCCGCTGCCCTCTTAAGCGGATGAGGACGAGCCTCTAACTCCTCATCACTGATCGACAAGTTATCCATCTTCATCCGGACAATGACATCCTAGTCAATGTTTGATGTCATGGTGTCCTCAACCGTAATCTCATCCCTCATATCCACTCGAAAGCGCTGCAGGAGTGTAGTGATAAGCCAGCCATATGGGAGGTTGCTTATCTGGTCGGACATGGTAGCCTGACGCATGATCCTGATGATAATATAAGGAAGACAAACATGCTCCCTAGTGCAGACACAATATGTCAGGTACTGGATGAGTTGAGATAACTCACTGTAGTGGCCACTTTGAGTAACAATATCATGCTAGATGATGCGACAATGGACTCGAGGGAGAGGTATCAAACTGGAAGCTTTCATGGGTGTCCCCGGGTTAAGGATCTACTCTAAAACCTCATGGCACAGATTATCAGTAAGGAAGCCCTTCATTTTGAGAGCGTAGTAAACCAAATCACCATCATTAGGAATCCCCAAGAGATCAGCGGGTTGGTAAGTGTTGAATGATGTGGGGACACCCTTGACAAAGCTGGGGAGGTGGAGGTCCCTACCGTGGCTGAAATCGTTAACATCCCCCTCGACCTCCAGGTTAGCATAAAAGTGCTTGACCAGGTTTGGTAGGGTAGTCATTGTATAGGTGATAACTGGTAACCACCCAAGTGCACCAAAGGCTGCTTCAACATCAAATCGCTATAGTTGCTCAGGTTTATGCAGTGCCCAGATTCTATGTTTTTCTCTTCGAACCATGGGAAACGGGCCTGCGCAGCCGCCGAACGAAACCACCACTCATCAAACGGCGAAACAGGCAGGTGTGGACGGTTCATGCCCGGAGCGTATGTGTGCTTACCAGCACCTCGATGCCGAGACATTGTTTAACTACAAAACAAAATAAAACAATGAGAATTAGTCAAAAAATTTCAAAATTTTGGCAGCTTAACGACAATATTTGAAGCAAAGACCTTGAACTCACCCAAAATCTGGGGAGGAGGACTTACGTAATAATTTAGCAACATATAGAGACCAAACAATCATCAAACAAGCAAGAAATTCAACAATTACAAGAAAAATCGATTTTTGACCAAAACCTAGGTCAAAAATCCAAAAATTTCGATTTTGAGAAAACCATACGGTGGAACCTCAAATAAGTTGAGGGCTTTTGTTCATAGGAGTCCCAAAACTATTTCTAAGCCGAAGAAAAAGAGTTTTTACGGTTAAAATCTTCTAAATCTTGGAAAACCTAGTTTTTGGGCAAGAAACCATGAAGAAACAATGTAAAAGAGAAAGATGAAGGAAGGAACTTACTTGGAGTGGTTGTAAAGCACTCATGGAAGGGAAGAATCGCTTCTACAAGCACTGGTCAGACTGTAGCAACTCACCAAGTCAGAGAGGAATCGCCACCGGAGTGAATGGAAAGAAGGAAATGAGGAAAAGAATAAAAAATCACGATTTAAAGTTTTTTAGGGCATACAGGTCGACCGGTACCCTTGGTACCTGCAACCGGTACTCGGCTACAGCCAGGTGCTGACCTGTCGAGCATACCGATCAAACCATACCATACAGAGGTGCGACCGGTACATCGATCGGTACCCCTCGGGAAGTCTGAGAGGTTTGTCCGCCTGACTATACCAGTCGCATTATATTCTACAGTGCCGCGACTGGTATGTTGCGACCGGACAAGTATTCTAAGCCCAAAAAATTTTGAGAAATTTTTTAAAATTTGATTTAAAGTTTCCATGACAATTTTTGCTTCGCACTATTAAAGACTAACACTATTATGACAAATGTGACTATTCCAAATGAACCTCATGTGTTATGTCTTCTTCTCAGATCCAAATAGGAAAGAGTAATCTAAAATGGTAGGCGAAAATGGTCGCAGAGGTTCACAAAAATGTCACCACTCAAGGGTGCGTTAAGCCGAGGACAACGTGGAAGCAGGAAACGTTGGTGAGCAAAACCTGAACCCAGAAGATGGAACCCCAATGAGGGATGATGGGGACAGGACACCAATGAGAAATGGTGGAGAAGGGCAGAGTCATAGAGTACCAACAAATCTGCCTAGCCCTCCTCACACTAACTCTAAAACTATTGTGATGAATCTGGTCTACCAAATGGAAGCTCAGCAGAAGATGTTCTTAAATGAGATGCTGAAGATGTTCAGGCCACCAGGATATATCCCTACAGAAGGTACGCCTGAGTCTGGGGGAAATAATACCACACTGCCAGTGGATGGTAGCACTGGGCCGATGGGCCAAGAACAGAACCCACAACTACCACACCAATTTCCAACATCGTCTGCCTATCAAGGGATCTATCCGTATCCACCACCATGGTATGGAACAAATGCACAGGGGCAGAATGACCTAAGCCAAGTGGTGGATAGGTTTTTGAAGTTGAAACCCCCTACCTTCATAGGGAAACCCAGAAAACCACTATGGCCTGCACAATGGGTTGCTGAGATGGAGAAGAACTTCCGTCTGATGACTTACATGGAGGATGAGAAGGTGTTATTTGCTATGCACATGCTCAAGGAAGATGCTAATGCTTGGTGGAATTCTACCCGGCCATACTTGGAGAAGAAGCACACCCAAATCACTTGGAAAATATTCAAGGGCGCCTTCTTCGATAAGTACTTCCCTAAGAGCTTTCGTGATCAGATGGAGAAGGAATTCCTCAACCTGCAGCAATCCCAGTTGACTGTTGATGCATACCAGTAGAGGTATGAAGAACTATTTTTCTTTGCTCCAAGAAGCATGCAAGAGGAGGAAACCAAAACCCGTAGGTTTACTATGGGATTGCGAGGAAGTATCCAGGAGCACGTCTTGGGTTTGAAGAAGAAGGTGTATAATGAGGCTGTGCAGATTGCTAGGATGATTGAATCAAGCCAAAGAGACAGCTTCTTTGCTCAAAATAGGGGACTGAAAAGGCCTGCTACTAAGACTTCGGGTGGAGGAAACACGAGACCATTATGCCCATACAGGGCTCAGTCTGCTGTGGTGCCAGCAAGGAATACTACTGCACCACCACTACCACAGATAGCTGGTCAAAACCCTAATGTCAAATGTTTCAACTGCCAGCAATTGGGTCATTATGCAAATACTTGCCCTCTACCAAGAAAGCAACCGCCACAGCAAGGGAAGGTATTTTCAGTCACCACTGAGGAGGTAGCCGCATCACCTGATGTGGTTACTGGTATGAATCCATCTCTTATTATTTTGATTACTGCATTAGTAAGTATGAGCATGTAGGCTAAGGAATAATTAAATTCTAGGAATTGTAGATATAGCTTGTACCCGCAAGAGCACTCTTTGACTCTGGGGCTACACACTCTTTTGTTTCTATGTCTTTTGGGAAGCGATTGGAGTTACCTGTCATGCTCTTAACTCCAAGATTGATAGTTCGCTCTCCGTTGGGAGTAGAAGTGGCGTTGAATGAATGCTATGGGACGGGTTTTGTTAGTATTGATGGGCGAAACCTAGAAGCAAATCTGGTTCAACTCGAGATATCAGACTTTGATGTCATCCTGGGAATGGATTGTCTAGGCCATCATTCAGCTAGCTTACTATATGGTGAAAGGAAACTTGTTTTTAAGGATGATAAGGGAAAGGAGTTTAGCTTCACTGGAACCAAATTACCTAGGAAGTAGAAGCTAATCCTCTATGCTCTAAAAGCTAAGAGATGCTTAGAGAAGGGAGGAGTGGGTTACTTAGTGTCTGCGGTTGACATCGCCATAGAGGTGCCAAAGATGGAAGATCTGGATGTGGTACTAGAGTTTCCAGATGCATTTCCAGAAGACCTACCCGGACTACCTCCAGACAGGGCTATAGTGTTCGTGATAGGCCTTATGCCAGGGTCAGCGCCGGTGTCTATGGCACTATATAGGATGGCCCCTACAAAATTAAAAGAGTTGAAGACCCAGTTACAAGAACTATTAGATAAGGGTTTTATATGACCAAGCATATCACTATGGGGAGGACCTATATTGTTCGTAAAGAAGAAGGATGGTAGCGTACGATTATGTATCGACTATCGGGAGTTGAACAAGTTAACCATCAAGAATCGATACCCTTTGCCTAGGATCGATGATTTGTTCGATCAGTTGTAGGGTGCAAAGGTTTTCTCAAAGATTGATCTTGGATCAGGGTATCACCAATTAAAGATCAAGGCAGTAGATATTCCAAAGACTGCTTTCAGGACAAGGTATGGGCATTTGGTAATGTCGTTCCGATTAACTAACGCTCTAGAGTCGTTCATGGAACTGATGAATCGAGTGTTTCATGACATGTTGGACACTTTAGTCATCGAATTCATTGACGACATCTTGGTCTACTCAAAGGACAAGGAGGCTTATGCAACACACTTGAGAGCAGCCCTGCAACGGCTGAGAAGGGAGAAGCTTTACGCCAAGTTCAAGAAGTGTGAATTTTGGGGGAAGGAAGTGGCTTTCTTGGGTCACGTAGTATCTGCAGACGGTATCAAGGTAGATCCAAGAAAGATCATAGCTATAGTAGGATGGGATGCACCGAAATCAGTTGCAGAGATTCGTAGTTTCCTTGGATTTGTTGGTTATATAGAAGATTCACGGAAGACTACTCAAGAATCTCCATTCCACTTACCAGACTAACCAAGAAAGGAGAAAAGTTCATATGGACAGCTGAGTATGAGAAGTGCTTTTAGACTCTGAAGTCAAGACTAGTCTCTGCACCTATCTTGACCATCCCAGCACCAGGCTTGCTGTTCACCCTATATACAGATGCCTTAGGGTTGGGTCTTGGATGTGTGTTGATGCAAGGAGAACATGTGATTGTCTATGCATCAAGACAGTTAAAAGAGCATGAAAAGAACTATCCTACACATGATCCGGAGTTAGCAGCAGTCATTCACGTAATCAAGATTTGGAGGTACTACCTTTATGGTGAAAAGTTTCAGATCAAGTCAAATCGTAAGAGTTTGACTTACCTTTTTACTCAGAAGGACCTGAATATGAGACAGATGAGATGGCTGGAGCTATTAAAAGATTATGATTGTGACATCAAGTACCATCCGGGTAAGGCAAACGTTGTAGCTGACGCCTTAAGCAGAAAATGGGCATTGAAACCTGAGGTAGGATCCAGTAACAATGCTGTATTGTGTGTTGTAGCCTCGGGCTCAATAAAGAATGATGAAGAGCATATATTAGAGACTATAGAAGATCTAGTGGAACAGGGCTTAATTCATAAGTTCACATTGATGTTCGCAGCTTTGAAGATCTCATCGGATCTAATGGATGAGGTAAAAGTAGCAAACCTACAGGATCCACACCTTAAGACTGTGCAAGAAGATCTAAAGAAGGGTAAAAGCAACCCTGACTTTACCTTGGATTCAGACAAGGTACTCAGGTATCGTGGATGATTATGTATACCTGAGAGTGAGAACTCAAATATCAGAGATAGAATTATGATAAAAGCTCATTATACCCCATATTCGGTACATCCATGAAGCACCAAAATGTACTATGATTTAAGAAGAATATATTGGTGGAGGGGTATGAAAGTGGATGTAGCTCGATTTGTATTCCAATGTTTAAATTGCCAGCAAGTTAAAGCAGAAAGGCAGAAACCTGTATGTTTGCTACAACCACTATCAGAGCCAGCATGAAAGTGGGATTGTATCACAATGTATTTCATTACTGACCTACCCTTGACACCAAGGTTAGTGGATGCAGTGTGGGTTATAGTCGATCGACTTACCAAGATAGCTCATTTCGTCGTTGTCAGACCTCAGTATACCATGGACAAGCTAGCCAAGCTATGTGTGGATAATATAGTTAGACTTGACGGCGTCCCAGAGTATAGTATCGGACAGAGATCATCGTTTTACATCCAAGTTCTGGGAAGGATTACAGAAAGCGATGGGAACCAAGTCGAAGTTTAGTACAACTTTTTATCCTTAGACAGATGGGCAATCAGAAAGAACTATTCAAATCTTAGAGGATATGCTCCGAGCGTGTGCCCTAGATTTCAAAGGAGCTTGGGACGAGAAGCTATCGCTTATTGAGTTTGCTTATAACAATAGTTACCAGGCTACGATCCAGATGGTTCCATATGAGGGACTCTATGGGAAGAAATGTCGTACACCTCTATTATGCAATGAGGTCGGAGAGAGAAGTATTGTAGGACTAGAGTTCGTAGAAGAAACTTGTCCAGTGATTGATCAAATTAAGGAAAGAGTGAAGATAACTCAAGTTCGACAAAAGCACTACACAGATAACCGACGTAGAGATCTAGAGTTTGCAGTGGGTGACAAGGTGTTCTTGAAGATATCACCTGTGCGAGGTCTGAAAGGAGTTTGGTAAGAAGGGAAAGCTATGCCCCAGGTATGTGGGACCATACAAGATTTTGACCAGACATGGTAATGTGGCATAATAACTGTCTCTATCACCATCCATGTCAAGCGTTCATGATGTGTTCCATATTTCTTTATTGAAGAAGTATGTTAGGGATCCATCGCACATCTTGACAGCAGACCCACCAGACTTGACAGAGGACTTAACATTTGAAGTGGTATTTGTGATGCTCATAAGTCGAAAGGTACAACATCTCCGAAGCAAGGATATCCCTTATGTCAAAGTGCATTGAAAAAACCAAGATGTAGAAGAAATCACTTGGGAGGAGGAAAACGCGATGCGAAAGGAATACCCTAACCTTTTCGACGAACAAGGTACGTGCAAATTTTGAGGCCGAAATTTCTTTTAAGGGTGGGGGAGTTGTGAGACCTACATGCAAATTTCGGGGATGAAATTTCTTTTAAGGGTGGGGGAGTTGTAAAACCCGCACTCCATAAACCCGATCTAAACCTTTAATTCATGTCGTAACAGGTCTTCTAATCATCATCGGGCCAGACGGGACGAGCGGATGATAACCAGGTCCGAAAAGGGACCTAAAACTATGATATTTTCATACTGATCTATGGTGCCGGTCGATGGTACTGGTCGACCGGTATGTCTGCGCAGGCAGACGGTTAGATCCGGAAACGGATCTCTGCGGGTCCCGCTTTCCAAATCTTAAGCCTACGGACTTTCTTAACGTAGGAAAACTTCCTAAACTCTATCCTATTCTGTTCAAAGACCCTTAAACCTCCTTAAAACTCCTTGATTGATCCTCACAAACCCTAGAGAGGAGAAAGAGATCGAAGAAGGAGAAGGAGCTAAGAAAGGTGGGAGAGGAGCCGTCGTTGGACGAAGAACACCATAGTTGCGAAGCAACGGTAAGCGTTTGAACTTTCCTCTAAGTTAAGCATTATAAATGATTAATCATGAATTGATCAATACCATGCAAGGCGAGGTATTGATCTAAAACCATTAAATTTGCCGTCAAACCCTAATACAGTTGATGAACCCTAGATTCGCATTCTAGGCTAAGGATCATCGAAACTAAGACTTGAATGGAACATGAAACAACTCTAACTTGTTGCTCAAGCCTAGAATGCATAGGAGAAACCCTAGAACCAATAGGGGGTGACCGACGGAAGGTGAACACCAAGTTGGTGGTCTTCCGGAGGCATACTGGTCGACCATACCGGTCACACCATATGTGATCGGTACTGGGACCGATACCTCTTGGAAGCTGGTCTGTGGGGGACCAGTCAACCATACCGGTCGTACCTTTCCCCACACTGCCGCGATCGGTACCTGCGATCGATATGTACTGTGAGGGGTATATTTTGATCCAGTTGGTTTTTCGACCAACGTAAACCTTCAGAAACTAATTCTAATTCTAATTCAACCCTAACATTGTGTAGGACCTTGTGATAGCGAGTTTGGATTCTGTGAAGCGGAGCAAGCTAGCAATCAAACGTTAGGTAAGGGAATCGGACCTAAACCCTAATAACTTAATAACAGTAAAATGTTGTTAATAATTATGATTCTATGGATTGATGTTGTGCATACTCACATGTCATCTTTACTTTCAGTTATTATATTGTTCATGCATACTCGCTATGCTAGGATGTGATTGTTATGCATGTGATTGTTTTCGTTGATGTGTGGAATGGGAAGGGCTTGGGGTCTAGGATCATTCCTCACCCTATTACCTTTTCATATCGATTCTGTCTTAGCATGCTTGGTGTAGGTAGGGTATCAGGGGGAGGAAGTGGCACTGTGGTCTCCGGCCTGGCCACTAGACTCGAGCCCTATCTTTATGCCGTAGGGAGCTGTGCTGGGATATGGCCTACTATGATGACATATAGGATTGGTTAGTTGCGAGCCCAGTTTGCAAGCCCTCGCCAGTAGGGGCTTACATGTTGGTATGGGTAGGGCATCAGGGGAAGTGTTGGCGGTGTATGATTCAGACGCTTTAGCTCTATCTCTATTCCATGGTGGGTGCATGTGAGACGACAGTGGTGTTTGATCCATTGAGCAGATTCACACACTCGTGTATAGAGGTGCGGTGGCCATCAATCCTTTCTATAAAACATTGCAAACTTAAAACCAGACCATAATGTGAATGTTATTCATGTATGTTGTTTGTTGCATTGTTTGATTTTCTTACTGAGCTAAGTTTTGAGCTCACCCTTGTGTACACACTATTTTTAGATGTTGATGCAGGTTACACTGTGGAGGACTACGTGGAGGCTCCAGTATATGAAAGAGTTGCTGCCCTAGAAGTGCAAGTAGGGGAGGACGAGCATGATGCTTCATGTGAGTGCCCTTACTGTGTGTACCTCTAGGATGGTTTTAATTTATTTTATTTTATTTGAGTTGGATTCCTAAATTGTATAAAGATATTTTATTTATGTTTTGGTGTTGAGAATAATTGGTTACTATACTTACAATGTAGAACTCAGTTTATTTAATTTAAGACTTCTGCTGTATTTATTTATATTCTGATTATGGTTATGTGCAATGGTTTGTGTTAGTGGACACGGTCTTATTGAGATCCTGGTGTGAACCGTTGGTTTAGTGGTGGTTCACTCAAACTTTTGGTTCAATCTGAATTGGGGTGTAACAACTTGGTATTAGAGATCTTAGGCTCTGTCCAATAGACCATATTTGCACTTAACTGAGTCGATGAAATGAGATAGGAAGAATTAAAAGCTTTAATAAAAACGCACCTTAAGCACTTGTTTGATGCTTGAGACTAAGTATTAAAGAGCATAATGTACTATATTAAAAGTGAGAACCTAATAAACAGACATGCTCTAGTTAGGAGACCATAATAACAAGCAAGAATGATCATAAATTTTAATAACAAGTAAGAAAAAAAATTGTATTAGAGAATAAAGCATAAAACATTCCAAGAGTGAAGAGTTAATTGTGCTATAGGATACAGTCCACAAACCGGAGAGTTACCCTGTTATAAAAGTCAATGTACTATGAGGGAGAGAAATATAAGGTGATCTATCATGGGGTTGGGGGCATCGGAGGAATAGGGTCAGCGATATCATAATCAAGTGCCAGTGTACCTGTTCCTACATGACTTTGAGGCTGCGAGAGAGGCCCCCTAGGTCACGGTTCATCTTGCGTTGGGCATCTTGAATCTCCATAAACATACCATCACGGTATTGGGAGGAGGCTGGGATGGTCTTGCTGTAGGTATGGGCTGCGGTTCCGGTGCAGGATTGTCCTCCATCTGTTCATCATCATCACCCCCTACCTCTTCTGCATAAGCTGCATCGGCTGCTGTTGCTGCTGCTGCCGCTATCGCTACCCTCCTAAGTGGATGAGAACAAGCCTCTAACTCCTCATCACTGATCGACAAGTTATCGATCTTCATCCGGACAATGGCATCCCAGTCAATGTCTGATGTCATGGTGTCCTCAACATCAATCTCATCGCTCATGTCCATTCGAAAGCACTGCAGGAGTGTAGTGATAAGCCGGCCATATGGGAGGTTGCTTATCTGGTTGGGCATGGTAGCCTGACGCATGGTCCTGATGATAATATAAGGAAGACAACACAATACATTGATATAGTCTTCGACAGTAGTAACTACATCATCAACTAATAGAGTACGATATTGTGGGATGAGCTCACAACTTAGCTCAGTGAGAAAACAACATAATACATGTCATATTCATACTTTGGTCTGGTTCAAGTTTGCAATGTGCTATAGTGAGGATAGGCGGCTACCACACCTTCATACACAAGAGTGTGAGCATGCCCAATGGATCACACATCGTTGTCGCCCCACATTGTGAGGACAAATGAGAAATGATGATCCTCCTCCTTGGGATGAAATACATCCGTATCAATGAAGATCACTGAATTGTTGGAGTCGCCACCTAGATTAAGGTCTAGAACCTCTAAAATATGTAGCCTCACCCTAAGGTAAGACTTCTATTTACTCATAACCCAATGTATCAGTTCTTTGGTTTGCAAGAGATCGGGTAAGTATTTAGGGTACGGTTATGGGAAGGTGTTAGGCACCCAAACTGTCCGATCAATATCGGCCTCCTAAACTTTCCTTAAACTCTAAATTTCACTGTGCTTGGTCAACTGGATGACTAGGGTTCAATGGGAGATGTCCTAAACCAAGTTGCTAAGTTATTCTAACCTAGGATTCAGCCAATTATGTTTTAAAGCAAATAAACAAGCAATGAGTACAATACTATACAGTGAACCGGACCAGAGATGGTTCGGACTTAGACTGAATCTGAGACGTGTAAGACATCTCAAACTGCCTACATATTCCAATCCTGGAAATCAAGTCCAAAAACGTAGTTCGAAACGGGTTGTGTGATTAAAGATTATGGAAGTGATTTATGCATGTGCTTCAATTAGATTCTTTGTTCAAGTTGCAGTTTATGCTGAAATGGATGGTTGATGGGTGGCTTTGTACCATATTTGGGATTCCCAAATTGCCTACATATTTTAGGGTGTGCCCTAGAAATCAGGTACGACGTAGTTCAAAATTGGGTTAGTGAGAGTCGGATTTGAAATGTGTACCAAATTTCTACCATTTTTTTCAATAGGATCTAGGGATGAGACCTAAATTCCTATCATTCAGATTTGGGATGTGTTCTTTCCATTTTTTTTTCAATAGGATCTAGGGATGAGACCTAAATTCCTACCATTTTTGTTGTTTCCATTTTAGGTTTCTAGGTTTTCCTATCCCTTTTGCTGTGATTTTCAATTTTTTAGGGTTTCATACCCTAATTGTTCTTTTCATTCTAGGGTCTATCTTGCCCTAATGGTTCTCTCCATTTTTAGGGTTTCACTGTCCCTAATCAATGTGTTCTTTTTATTTTAGGGTTTCTTACCCTAATTATTAATTTTTTCCATTTTAGGTTTCACTTTCCCTAATTGCTGTGCTCTTTCTATTTTTTAGGGTTTTCTACCCTAATTGCTGTGTTCTTTCCATTTTTAAGGTTTCCTATCCTAATTGCTGTATTCTTTCCAATTTTTAGGATTTCTTACCTAACTATTATTTTTTCAACTTTTCTCTTTCCTAGACAAATATGGTAAGTGAAAACATTCCAAATAATGATAGCATTCAAACATGGCAATGATAGTATTCCTAATATAATAATCAAAATGTACATCCAATATGACATGTGAAAACATTCCAAATATAATAGTCAGAGTGTGCATCCAACATGGCATGTGAGAGTTAAGCAAAGCATGTGAAAATCAATCAAAGCATGTAAGAATCAAACAAAGCATTTGAAAATCAAGTAAAACATGTAAAAATCAAACAAAGCATGTGAAAATCAAGTAAAGCATGTAAAAATCAATCAAAGCATGTAAGAATCTAACAAAGCATGTGAAAATCAATCAAAGCATGTAAAAATCAAACAAAGCATGTGAAAATCAAGCAAAGCATGTAACAGTGCATATCCAAATATAGTAATGATCATGTAAATAATCCAAACATGGCAAGTGAATAATCTGAATATAGCAGTGTGCTATTCTCAAAACATGCATGTCAAAAATAGATAAAATAATATACATGTAAAAATAACAATAACATAATATTTATTCATGGAAAAATAAACATAAGTAACATACACTCAAAAAATAAATATAAATACATATGTAAATACAATATAATATACATGCAAAGTAAGGATGAAAATAAACATGAAAACAATATACATGTGATAATAAAAATAATGTTCATAAAAAAATAATATACATGTAATAATAAATAATATATAAAATATGCATGTCCAAGATAAATAAGAAAATAATGTACATGTAAAAATAACATAATATAATATTTATTCATGGGAAAATAAATATGAATAACATACATGCAAAAAATAAATATAAATACACATGTAAAATAATACATATAATATACATGCAAAGGAAGAAAGTAAATATGAAAATAATATACATGTGATAATAAAAATAATGTTCATATAAAAAAACAACATACATGTAATATATATAATATACAAAAAACATTAAGATATGGAAAAAAATACAATATACATGCATGTCACTATACATGCAAAAATAAGGTATGATGTACATGAAAAATAAATAATAACAAAGAGAGCTAATACATAATATTCATACAACCGAACTAAGATATAACAAAGACCAAGTTAAAAGAAAACTACCTAATATATAATCGAATTAAAATATCAAAGAGGCAAAAAAATAAATAAACATTCTAATAGAAAATATATAAAACCACAATAGACTATTAAAAGAAACAAATAAAAAATAAAATAAAAAATAATAAAAAAGAACCTAAACTAAAACCAATTCATCACCACCACAGTTTCGGTGATAGGGTAATGGTAAGGTAGTGTATGTAGGGACTGTTGAGATTGTGACAAGTGTAAATTGATGAAATGAGGTAAGTAAGTGGGGCAAGGTGTCATGGTTGGGTGATCTTGGATGGATAGCCAGGTGGGTATTGAATTGGATATGAAAGGCATAGTAGGTTATCAGATTTTGAGGTGGCGGGTGACTGTTCAGGTGATGGTGTAAGTGGGTGAAATACGACCAGGTTTGAAGATGAAGTCGGTTTGTATCAAAGGAAGAGGGACAGGTGGACGTGAGGGTGTGATGCATGGTTAGGTGCTATGGCAGCATGGGGTGAAGGATGAGAGTTTGGTTTTGGTGATGGAGCAAGATGGCATTGTGGTAATGGCTAGAGTGGCTGAGGCATTTGGTTGATGGAGTTGGATTAGGGCTCAATGGAAGGTAAACCCGGTGGCTATGATTAGGTTATGAGGATGAATAGTTGTACAGATGGTGAATGATAATAAAAGAAAAATAGACAAACAAAATAAATTGGGGGAGAAAACTTACCAAAATTGCAGAGGGTTATTCTTCTGGTTTTCTCTCAATCTCCTAGCTCTTTCTCTACCCGTGTCTCTCCTTCTCCCAAATTTCTAAGTTCTCTCTTTGTTCTTCCCATTTCTCTCTTTGGGTTTTCTCCAAAACCGATTCTCTCTATTACTCTCTCTTTGTCTCACTCCCTTTCCCTCTCTCTCCTTCTCAATCTCAATCTCAATCTCAATACCCAAAACAGAAAAAGAAAATCCCTCTTCACATCCCCTCTCTTCTCTTTTATCTTCTTGTTCACTTAATCTCTCTCTCAATACCCAAAACAGAAAAAGAAAAATCCCTCTTCACGTCCCCTCTCTTTTACTTTTATCTTCTTCTTCACTCAATCTCTCTCTCACGTCTCTTTTCTCCTTTTTCTTTTTTTTTTTCTTTTTCTTTCCTTTTCTTTTTCTTTCCTTCTTCTTCACTCAATCTCTCTCTCACTCTCAATCTTTCTCTCACTCCCCCCCAAAATCGAAAAAGAGTCCCTCTTTCTCTCTCACGTCTCTTCTCTCCTTTTTCTTTCCTTCTTCTTCACTCAATCTCTCCCTCTCAATCTCAATCTCTCTCTCGATTTCCCAAAATCGAAAAAGAGTCCCTCTCTCTCTCTCACGTCTCTTCTCTCCTTTTTCTTTCCTTTTCTTCCTCTTCTTTGTCCGTCCCTCTCTTCTTTCCTTTTCTTCCTCTTCTTTCCTTCTTCTCCCTTTCCATTTAAGGCTGAATCTTTTTTTTCTTCCATTTCCTTTTTATTATTTTTTTATTTTATACTTATATCTTATATGTATAATAAATATCATATATTACACTAATTACATAGACATAATATTATATAATACAATATATATAGTACAATATATATGATGCACATATACATACCTGAACTGAATTGATTTGGTTTGGACTGGTCTGAGTTGGACTAAGCTGGGTTAGACTAAGCTGGGTTGAGCTGGGTTAGGCCAAAATTGGTTTCTCTCTCTATCATTTCATAGGCCATTTCCGTCGCCATTCCGCATGAAATTTTTCGACAGCCTCTACCCTAAATTTTTCACATTCACTTTGTAGGACACTAAACATGAGAAATACTGGAGCTTGAATCACCTTATTTGGAAGTAAAATGGCCAACTTATGAATTTTTGAAGTTTAAACAAGCCATTTTACGATAATTCGACTAACGACTCTGCATGGGATGCTTTAGAGACATCTACCTAAAATCCTTCACATCCACTTTGTAGAGCACTAAAAATGAGGAATAATGAAACTGGAATCAACTGATTTGGATGTGGGGTGACCAAAATATGAATTTTCAAAGATTAAATGGTCATTTTAATATGTAATTTTGCATGGGACCCTTCGGAGATCTCTGTCCCACATTTTTCACGTCCACTTTACAGAACACAAAAAATGAGGAATAATGGACTTTGAATCATTTGAATCGGACGTAGAACAGCCAAGATATGAAGAAATGAAGTTCTATCGATAATTCTGCATGCAAGCTTGCATGGGACCCACCGATGGCCTCTACCAGGGATTCTTCACGTCCATTTTGAAAAGGGCTGAAAATAAGGAACATTGGTATTTAAACCATATGATTCAGATGTCGGATGATCAAGATATGATGATTTGAAATTCAAACAATCCAACTTATGATAATTTACATGAAAGCCCCCTGGGATTATTTATGATAATTTCAGGAACCTCCCTTATACGTATCATCCGACTAAAATGACCATATTTTCTTCACTTGATATCAGAATTGAGCAATTCTGGTCTCATTTCGAAGATAATTCCATGACCTATGCATCCATGCAGATTACAGCCTGTGACCTTATTATGGGACCCACCGAAAACTACCTCAAGGTCGTAGTAAAAAAACCCAAATTTTCACTCATCTCTCTTCCTTTCACCCGTAGGACTTTGTTCAGCCAGATATGGCAAAAATGGGGTGCTTACACACATCACCCACTATAGAATAAAGATAGAGCAAGAACCTAATGGATCACACACTGCCAGCACTCCCCCTGATACTCTAACCCACACCAATACATATGCCCCTACTGGCGAGGGCTTGCAAACTAGGTTCGTGTCTAACCAATCCTAGATGTCATCAAATTTGTTTCCTAGGTCTTACCCCAACATCCTTTAAATTTGTACGACACAGAGATAGATCTAGGGTCGGCTGGCAGGGCTACAACCATACACAGTGATCACCCCCTGATACCCTATAAAGTACTAAGTCTGCTAAGATAATGGCAATATGATGATGTTAGTGTGGTGAATGGTTTGATGCTATAACCTCTCCCCATCTAATACACCGACCACATATAAACACATGCCTATCCTCATTATCAATATCATGAAAGAAATATAAGTAATGCATGAACAAGATATATAACAGTTATTGGATGACACGTGAGATGCAAAAACAAACATACAGATCATGACAACAATAAAATTAACAAAAAGTAAAGGGTAGCTTGTTATTAACCAATTAGTTTAGGTCTTGTTTCCTCACCTATGAATGATTTTGTTCCTCTTCCAAGCCTTAGAAACTATCTTGGACTAGTTGGAAACCTAAATAATTAGTAGACTTTAGTTAGGGTTCCCTTCTATTAGGTTATAGTACTCCGTTCTATTGTCCGGTCTGGTATTTAAGCCTTTCAGACATTGTCCGATCGCTAGTCTGGTCGTGCAGTGCTCGACCGGTCATCAATCCTGACAAACCCTGTCAGACATCTCGAGAGTGACCGGTCGCCTATCTAGTCTGGCATTTGACCAACCGATTAACATGGACCGGACAGCCTTTAGGTTGTCTTCAGTCCATCTTCTCTCTGAGTCGATTCTTTGGCTCACTAATGGGATCCATCCTAGAGTCATTCTATGGATATTATTCATTGGTTTTAGTCATCCATATAACCCTAACAACTATAATTTATTGTAGGTTTATTTGAGAGATTTAGTAAGAGGAATCATGATGTAATCACAGTATTGGAGTCGATCTACCAATACTATGATTATAGATCTCAATTTTACGTATCCTAATAATCTACAAAGATGAATAAGCAAAGACTTACTTTTGATTCCCTGCTATTGAAGTCGAAAACTGTCGACAAGCCTTCTCTGCAGAGATCTCTTCTTCTCCAAAGCCTTCTTTTTCTTCAAGCCTTTTGCTCTAATCTTCCTCTTAGTTCTAGGGTTTGAGAATGATCAAAAGAGTGGGAAAACTGAAGGGACATCCTCTATATAGAGGAAAAACTTCCATATAGAGTCCTCTCCCAATTAGGAGAGTGGTCTTCTCAAATTAGGAAACTTTCCTAATCTCAGAGATAGATTCTGAGCATGACCGGTCGGCTGACCGATCACCCAATCTGTAGACTGAATAACTTAAGTTGTCCGATCGGACAATCTATGAGAGATCAGTTTTCATACCTGGCTTTGTGGTTCCTTCACCCTGTTGGTTCGCTTGAGCTGATTATGATGGGAAGACCTGGCACGACATGGTAAAACTAGGTTTGTCACACCCCAATTCCGGTTGAACCAGAAGTGTGAGTGAACTGTCACTTAACCAACGGTTCACACCAGGATCTCAATAAGACCGTGCCCACTCATACAAACCATTGCACATAACCATAATCAAAATATAATAAAATACAACGGAAGTTTTAAATTAAATGAACTGAGTACTTCACTTCTATTGATAAATAAATTATCTAGTTATTCAAAATACCAAAACATAAATAATTATCCTTACATCCCAATTATAAATCCAACTGAAAATAAATAAAGAAACAAAATTAAATCCTAGGGGTACACGTAGAAAGGGTACTCGCATGAAGCGTCATGCTCGTCCTCTCCTGCTTGCACTTCCAAAGCAGAAACACCTCCATACGTCGGAGCATCCATATAGTCCTCCACAGTATAACCTGCATTAACATCTAAAAATAGTGTGTACACAAGGGTGACCTCACAACTTAGCTCAGTAAGATAATCAGACAATGCAACAAACATATGCATGAGTAACATTCACATTATGGTCTGGTTTTAAGTTTGCAATGTACTATAGAAAGGATTGGCGGCTACCGTACCTCTATACACGAGTGTGTGAAGCCGCCCAATGGATCAAACACCACTGTCGTCCCACATGCACCCACCATGGAATAGAGATAGAGCAAAAGAGTCCGGATCAAACTCCGCCAATACTTCCCTTGATACCCTACCCATACCAACACGTAAGCCCCTATTGGCGAGGGCTTGTAAACTGGGTTCGCAACTAACCAATCCTATATGTCATCACAGTAGGCCCTATCCCAGCATAGCTCCCTACGGCATAGAGATAGAGCTAGAGTCTAGTGGCCAGGCCAGAGACCACAGTGCCACTTCCTCCCCCAGATACCCTACCCGCACCAAGCATGCTAAGACATAACGATATGAAAAGATGCAAGTGTGAGGAATGATCCCAGACTCCAGGCCCTTCCCATTCCACACCCCAACGAGAACAATAACATGTCTAACAGTCACATCCTAGCATAGCGAGTATGCATGAACAATAATAATAATTGAAAGTAAAGGATGACATGCAAGTATGCACAAACATCAGTCCACAAAATCATAGTTATTAACAAGGTTTTACTATTATTAAATTATTAGGGTTTAGGTCCGATTCCCTTACCTGACGCTTGATTGATAGCTTGCTCCGCGTCATAGAATCCAAACTCACTATCACAAGGTCCTACACGATGTTAGGGTTGAGTTAGAATAGTTTTTCTTAGGATTTACATTGGTCGAAAAACCAACAAGGTCAAAATACTTCTCACAGAGCAGACCGGTCGCAGGTACCCGTCGCAGGTACTGACTGCAGCACTGTGGGGAAAGATACGACCGGTATGGTCGATCGGTCACCACAGACCAGCCTCCAGGAGATACCAGTCGCAGGTACCGGTCGCATAGGGTGCGACCGGTATGTCTCCGGAAGACCATACATTCGGTTCTTGCCTTCCGTCGGTCACCCCTATTGATTCTAGGGTTTCTCCTACACATTCTAGGTCTGAGCATTGAGTTAGAGTTGTTTCCAACTCCATTCAAGTCTTAGTTTCGATGGTCTTCAACCTAGAACTTGAATTTATGTTTACTGACTAGATTAGGGTTTGACGGTAAAACATGGTTTAGATCAATACCTCGCTTTACATGGTATTGATCCAATCATGACTAACCATTCTAGAACGCTTAACGTAGAGGAAGGTTTAAGCAATTACCGTTGGTTCGCGGTAGAGTGTTCTTCGTCCAACGACAATGGCGGCTCTTCCCTCTCCTTCCTAGCTTTTTCTCCTTCTTCAATCTCTTTCTCCTCTCTAGGGTTTGTGAGGATCCATGAAAGGGATTTTAGGAGGTTTAGGAGTCCTTATATAGGCTAGGGTTGAGTTTAGGAAGCCTCCTAACATTAGGAAAGTCTTTCGGTTTGAAATTTAGAAAGTAGGACCCATAGAGATTCGTTTCCGGATCTAAGTGGTCTGCTATGCAGGCCATACCGGTCGATCGGTGCCATTGACCGGTATGAAATATTTCATACTTTGAGGCCCATTTTCGTGCCTGATTGTCATTCGCTCGTCCCGTCTGGCCCGGTGATGATTGGAAGACCTGTTACGACATGAATGAAAGGTTTAGATCGGGTTCATAGAGTGCGGGTCTTACAACTCCCCCACCCTTAAAAGAAATTTCATCCTCGAACGAAATTTGCATGTAGGTTTCACAACTCCCCCACCTTTAAAATAAATTTTGGCCTCGAAATTTGAACATACCTTGGTCATTAAAAAGGTTAGGGTATTCCTTTCACATTGCGTTCTCTTCCTCCCAAGTGATTTCTTCTACATCTTGGCTTTTCCAATGCACTTTCACATAGTGGATATCCTTGTTTCGGAGATGTTATACCTTTCGACTTGTGAGCATCACAGGTACCACTTCAAATGTCAAGTCCTCTGTCAAGTTTGGTGGGTCTGCTGTCAAGGTGTGCGATGGATCCCTGATATACTTCTTCAATAAAGAAACATGGAACACATCATGAACGCTTGACATGGATGGTGGTAGATCCAGTTGATATGCCACATTGCCACGTCTGGTCAAAATCACGCATGGTCCCATATACCTAGGGCATAGCTTTCCCTTATTACCAAACCATTTCAGACCACGCACAGGTGATATCATCAAGAACACTTTATCACCCACTGCAAACTCCAGATCTCGACGTCGATTATCTGCATAGTGCTTTTGTCGAACTTGAGCTGTCTTCACTCTTTCCTTAATTTGATCAATCACTCAACAAGTTTCTTCGACGAACTCCAGTCCTATAATCCTTCTCTCTTCCACCTCATTCCATAACAGAGTTGTACGACATTTCTTCCCATAGAGTGCCTCGTATGGAGCCATGTGGATCGTAGCCTGATAATTATTGTTATAAGCAAACTCGATGAGTGATAGCTTCTCGTCCCAAGCTCCTTTGAAATCTAGGGCACACGCTCTGAGCATATCTTGTAAGATTTGAATAGTTCTTTCTGACTGCCCGTTTGTCTGAGGATGAAAAGTTGTGCTAAATTTCAACTTGGTCATAGCTTTTTGTAATCCTTCCTAGAACTTTGATGTAAAATGAGGATCTCTGTTAGATACTATATTTTCTGGGATGCTATGAAGTCTGACTATATTATCCACATATAGCTTGGCTAGCTTCTCCATGGTATACTGAGGTCTGACAGCAATGAATCGAGCTGTTTTGGTAAGTCGATCGACTATAACCCATACTGCATCCACTAACCTTGGTGTCAAGGGTAGGCCAGTGACGAAATCCATTGTGATACAATCCCACATCTGTCACACCTCAATTCTGAACCAACCAGAATGGTGTGAGTGAATAGTCATTGAACCAACGGTTCACACCAGGATCTCAATAAGACTGTGTCCATTCATACAAACCATTGCACATAACCACAATCAGAATATAATAAATACAGCGAAAGTTTTTAAATAAATGAACTGAGTATTCTATTGATAAATTTAAATAAGTATTCAATTATCTAAATTCCAAACGTAATTAAATATCTTTACATCACTTTAAAAATAACTGAAACAAATAAAATAAAATTAAAGGTACACGTAGAAAGGGCACTCGCATGAAGCGTCATGCTCGTCCTCTCCTGCCTATACGTCCAGAGCAGCAACACCTCCATACACCGGGGCGTTCATATAATCGTCCACCGTGTAACCTGCATCAACATCTAAAAACAATGTATATACAAAGGGTGAGCTCACAACTCAGTAAGACAATCAGACAGTGTATCAATATTATATGCATGAGTAACAATCATTTTATGCTGAGGTCTGGTTTAAGTTTGCAATGTGCTATATAAAGGGTTGGCGGCCACCGCACCTCTATACACGAGTGTGTAGCATCACACAGTAGATCACACCACTGCCGACCCACATGCACCCATCATGGAATAGAGATAGAGCTAAGGCATCCATACCTCCCTTGATGCTCTACCCATACCAATACATAAGCACCTACTGGCTAGGGCTTACAAACTGGGCTCGCAACTAACCAATCCTATATGTCATCATTGTAGGCTTTATCCCAGTATAGCTCCCTACGACTGAGAGATAGAGCTAGAGCATGGTGGCCAGGCCAGAGACCACACTGCCACGACCTCCCCCTGATGCCCTACCCGCACCAAGCATACTAAGACAGAACAATACACAAGTAGACTCTATCCCGACATAACTCCCTACGGCATAGAGATAGAGCTAGAGCGTAGTGGCCAGGCTGGAGACCACAGTGCCACAACCTCCCCCTGATACCCTACCCCCACCAAGCATGCTCAGATAGAACTACGAAAAGGTGCTAGTGTGAGGAATGATCCTAAGCCCCAGGCCCTTCCCATTCCACACACTAACGAAAACAATCACATGCCTAACAATCACATCCTAGCATATGGAATATACATGAACAAATATAATAACTAGAAATAACAAATGACATGTGAGAATGCACAAACATCATACCAAATATTCAGGGTTATTAGCAACGGTTTACTGTCCATTAATTATTAGGGTTTAGGTCCGATTCCCTTATCTGACGCTCGTTTGATAGCTTGCTCCACGTAGCAAGACCCAAACGTGCTATCACAAAGTCCTACATGATATTAGGGTTCAATTAGAATAGTTTCTTAGGATTTACGTTGGTCGAAAAATCAACGATGTTACAAAAATTACACTCACAGAGCTGACCGATTATAGTACCGGTCGCAGCACTGTGGGGAAACCTGTGACCGGTATGGTCAGCCGGTCCCCATAGACCACTCCCCGAGATGTACCGGTCGTGGTACCGGTCGCATGGGGTGCGACCAGTATGGTCGAATGGTATGTCTCCGGAAGACCATACACTTGGTTTTTCGACTGCTGTCGATCACTCTCTATTGATTCCAGGATTTCTCCTACACATTCTAAGTCTGAGCTTTGAGTTAGAATTGTTTCCAACCCCATTCAAGTCTATTTTTGATGGTATTCATCCTAGAACTTGAATCTAGGGTTTAACGATTAAATTAGGGTTTGACGGCAAAGTAGGGTTTAGGTCAATACCTGCTTTGCATGGTATTGATCCAAGCAACCCAACTATCCTAGAGTCGTAATATGAGAGGGAGGGTTTAAACACTTACCATCGACCAGCGTAAGGTGTGCGTGTTGAATGACAACGGCGGCTCTTCCTTCTCTTTCCTAGCTCATTCTCCTTCTCCAATCTCCTTCTCCTCTCTAGGGTTTGTGAGGATCAATGGAAGGGATTCTAGGAGGTTTAAAGGGATTTAAATAGGCTAGGAATTAGGTTTAGGAAGCCTCTTAGGATTAGGAAAGTCCTAGGATTTGGAATTAGGAAAGTGGGACCCACAGTGATCGAAGTCCGGATCTTGGTAGTCTGCTGCGCAGACCATACCAGTCGACCGGTACCATAGACCGGTACCATTGATCGGTATGAATAAAATTCATACTTAAATTGGTCTGTTTGGTCCGATTTCATACCTGATAGTCATCCGCTCGTCCCGTCTGGCCCGGTGATGATCGAAAGACCTATTACGACATGAAATCAAGGTTTAGATCGGGTTTATGGAGTGTGGGTCTTACAACATCCATGCTGGCTCACATAGTGGTTGTAGCAAACCTGCGGGACTCTGCCTTTTTTCTTTAACTTGCTGGCAATTTAGACATTGGAATACGAATCGATCTACATCCACTTTCATACCCCTCCACCAATATAGTCTTCTTAAATCATGGTACATTTTGGTGCTTCCTAGATGTATTGAATATGGGGTATAATGAGCTTCTGTCGTAACTCTATCTCTGATATTTGAATTCTCACTCTCAGGTATACATAATCTTCCATGATACCTGAGTACCTTGTCTAAATCCAAGGTAAAATTAGTGTTGCTTTTACCCTTCTCTAGATCTTCTTGCATAGTCTTGAAGTGTCACACCCCAATTTTGGTCTAACCAGAATGGTGTGATGAACCGCTAATAAACCAACGGTTCAACCAGGATCTCAAATAGGCTATCCCCGCGTTATCTAAACCTACACACATCCAAAATCATAATCAGAGTTAATACACAATAGCGGAAGTCTTATAATAACATGAACTGAGAAGTCAAATGATATCATTAATTTAATAGCAAATTATTCTATTTTCAACTGAGACATAAATATTTAAATACCAAATACATGTCTTAATAAATCCAACAAAGAAACCTATAAAATATCTAATCAAATACACACGAGTTGCACTCGCAAGAGGAGTCGTGTGTATCCGCTTCAGCTTCAACCTCCATGGCTGCCACGTTCCCGTACGCAGACGCATTCATATAGTCTTCAATGGTATAACCTGCATCATCAACTAAAAATATTCGACGTCGAGGGGTGAGCACACATCACGGCTCAATGAGTAGCCAAAACAATGCAACAATACATATGCATGCACATCAATTTATATCTTTGGTCCGGTTTAAAGTTTGCAGTATGCTATAGAAAGGTTGAGGTAGCCAAAGGTCGCGTTTATTGACTCTGCATCTATACACGAGTGTGTGACGTTACCCGAAGATCACGTTTATCGTCAACTCACATGCACCCAATCATGAACGTTATATAACAAAGATTACGTTTATTGCTATATAGTGCCATACCAACACGTAAGCCCCTGTTGGCGAGGGCTGCAAATTGGGCTCGCAACTAACCAATCCTAATGCCAAAAGTGTATCCAAGGCCTCACCCCAGCATCCCTCAGAATGTCCATAGAGATAGAGCTAAGGCCCCTCCCGGTAGAGTCAGAGACTACAAGGACCGAGACCACCTCCCCTGATACTCTACGACATAATAATTCTGCTAAAGTAATGGCGATACGACGATGCCAATGCAGAAGACTTGAGTTAGAGATAGAGCTAAAGTGCTGAGACCCGCCAAAGGTTAACGTTTATTGACGTTCTCATCACACCTCCCCTAATACTCGCTCGCATCAAGCACATCAACCACACACATACAAGCACATGCCTATTCCTATCATCATCATCATCATCATGTTATAAACGGTAAAGTAAATATGCATGAACAAATAATAGAAATATTGGATGGCATGCTGTATGCACATTACAAACATATTCGCATAGAATCAAGCATGGCATAGGACTCAAGAAATAGAAAACAGTTTATTATTAACCAATTTAGTTTGGAGTTAAGGTTCCTCACCTTAGCTTGCTACAAGATACTTTTCTGAGGGTCGATGGTCAGAAACACCTAGGGTCGGATGGCCTATCGACCTTGGGTGCGACCCTCGGTGCACTTTGGTCCAATTTCCACTTTTAATCCATCCTTCGTGTTTGGGGTCCTATGTCTTGCTTCTACATTCCATTCAACACTCATTCCATGGTCTGAAACCATGAATCATCCTCCTAGATGGCTTTCATGCATTCTCCTAGGGTTTTCCATGAAAATCTAACCGTGGATGGATGGTTTGGGTTTCTCCGAGATCACTCTCTCTCCAATAACTATCCTAAGGTCTGTAGAAACTCATGGAATTAGTATCCATACCTGAGAAGATTAATCTTTCTCTGCAACTCTTCTCCTTTTTGCTAGGTTCTCTTCCTTGCCTCTCTTCTTCCTCTTTTCCTTCTCCTCTCTTTCTCTCAATTCAATTAGGGTTGTGAAAGGAGTGAAAGTGGCTTAGGGACGTCCTTTAAATAGGCTATAAACATCCTAAAATAAGTCCCTTTGAGATTAGGAAGGAATCCAATCGAAAATCTTGAAGTTTCCTAGTTTCTATTTTCGGCAAGATCCGAGGGTCGATGGGAGGGTCGATGATCCCGTCGACCCTAGGGTCTTAAGCTGTCCGACCCTCCCTTCAAAACTGAGGGTCTGACTCTTTGTTTTGGGAGGTCCGACCCTACTTAGCTGGGTATGCGACCCTTCCCCTAATTTAAGTGTTTTTGGGTCGATTTGATACCTGGGATCTCGATCTCCTTCACGCCCTTGGTCCATTTGACTCGACCATGATGGGTGAACCTGGTTCAAGGTGGTAAGACCGGGTTAGATTGACACGGGTCTTACATGAGGTGTGGATCTTGTAGGATTGCTACTTAGACCTCATCTATTAGATTCGATGAGATCTTCAAAGCTGCGAACATTAATGTGAACTTATGAATTAAGCCTATTCCACAGGATCTCCTGCAGTCTCTATTATATACTCTTCATCATTCTCTATTGAGCCAGACGCTGCAGCACACAATGCAGCATTTGTACTAGGTCCTGCCTCAGGTTTCAATGCCCACTTTCTGCTTAAGGCATCAGCCACAACGTTTGCCTTACCCGGATGGTACTGGATGTCACAATCATAATCTTTTAATAGCTCCAGCCATCTCCTCTTGTAAGACCTGTATCGAACTAACTGGTCTTACCACATTGTACCAGGTCTACCCATCATGGTCGAGCCAAATGGACCAAGTGCGTGAAGGAAATAGCAAAACCAGGTGCTAAACTGACCGAAAAACAATGAATTGGAGGGCAGGGTCGCATACCTAGGTAGGCAGGGTCGACCCCCCTCACATAGAAGTCAGACCCCTAATTTTCCACTGGGGGTGGGACAAATTAGGAACTGAGGGTCGACAGGATCTTCGACCCCCTCATCGACCCCCTGTTTGCCGATAAAAACCGTAAATAGGAAACTTTCCAAATTTCAATGGGATTCCTTCTTAATCTCAATGGGACTTATTTTTGGAGATTCTACTCTATAAATAGGACGTCCCTAAGCCTCTTTTACTCCTTTTGAAACCCTAATTGAGAGTGAGAGAAAGGGAAGAGAAGAAGAAGAGAAGGAAAGTTGGAGAAGAGGACCGAATTGAAGAATTCAGAGAAATCTCTGAATCTCAGCAAACCTAAGGTATGGGCAAGCTTTCTATTTGATAATCTAAAACCTTAGAATAGTTCATGAAGAGAGTATGGTCTAGGAGAAACCCAAATCATACACCCATGGGAAGATTTCGATGAAATCCATGGAGAAATCATGGTAGACAAAGTAAGGAAGAAACCTAGTGTTCTAAGCCATAGAACAAGCCTAGAATGGATTGTGGAAGTAAGCCATAGGACCCAAACATGAAAGAATGGACTGTAGAATGAAAATCACGACTCAATCCACGGGGGGTCGCACGTGGGGTCGATTGGGAATCGACCCTACCAGACCATAGGATCAACCCCCAGTATTCAGGAAGTCTAGAATAGGGGTGGTCGCACCCAGGGTCGATGGAACATCCGACCCTGGCATTGACCCTACCCTGGGGGTCGATGTAGACTGCTACCCTACCTGCGACCCACCCTGCGACCCGTGCTTAAAAACAACCCTAAAAGTGCCATGACTTCTAACCAAAATCTATCGACTTGTTAGATTTTCCTGTTGATATAAAGTGATTTTTAAAGCTTGAAATAGGATATACACTCAAGCAAAGGTGAGGGAACAAGACCTAAACTAATTGGCTAATAATAAACTATTTTTATTTTCTTGAGTCCAATGCCATACCTGATTCTATGCGTGTATGCTTGTAATGTGCATTCAACATGTCATCCAATATTCCTACTATTAATGTTCTTGCATATTAAATTCTATTTTGTTTATAACATGATGATGATGATGATGATGCTAGGAATAGACATGTAAATGTATGTGTGTGGTTAGTATGCTTGATGTGAGTGGAGTATCAGGGGGGGAATGTGACATTGTAGTTCAGCCTTGTCACTAGACTCTAGCTCTATCTCTACTCATGTCTTGTCCACTGACATCGTCGTATCGCCAATACCTTAGCAGAACTATTACGTCGTAGGGTATCAAGGGAGGTGGTCTCGGACCGTGTAGTGTTCGACTCTACCGGGGGGCCTTAGCTCTATCTCTATGGACGTATTGATGGATGCTGGGGTGAGGCCATAGGTACACTATTTGCACATTAGGATTGGTTAGTTGCGAGCCCAGTTTGCAAGCCCTCGCCAACAGGGGCTTACGTGTTGGTATGGGTGGAGTATCAGGAGAAGTGTGATACGGTATGGTCCTAAGCACTTTAGCACTATCTCTATTCCATAGTGAATGCATGTGGAACGACAATAAACGTTAACCTTTGGGCGGATTCACACATTCGTGTATAGAGGTGAGGCGACCACTGAACCTTTCTATAGCACATTGCAAACTTATAAACCAGACCTCAGATTTGAATTGAATGCATGCGTATGTTTGTTGCATTGTTTTATTTGCTCACTGAGCCGTGATGTGTGCTCACCCTTTCAACGTCGAATATTTTTAGTTGATGATGTAGGTACCACGGTGGAAGACTATATGAATACTTTTGCGTATGGGCACATCGCTGCTATGGAAGCTGAAATCTTAGTGGAAACGCATGACTCCTCATGCGAGTGCAACGCATGCGTTTTTGATTAGATTTTCATTTGAATTATTAATGAAATGTAATTGATATTTTATTTACTTATGTCTCAGTTGATACAACATAATTTGATACTTTATTTATGATTATCACAGTTTGATTCCTCAGTTCATTTATTATTAATACTTCCGCTATTGTGTATTTATTCTGATTATGGTTGTGGATGTGTGTGGTTTTATTTTCAACGGACACAGCCTATTAGAGATCCTGGTTGAACCGTTGGTTTATTAGCGGTTCATCACATCGTTCTGAATGGTGCAGAATTGGGGTTTGACAACTTGGTATCAGAGCTCTCAGGCCCTGTCTGTGAAACCAGTATACTTCCACAAAAGTTCGTGAACTGAGATAGGATAAAAATTTAAAAGATGTAATAATAACACACCATAAGCATCTATGTTGTTTGAGACAAAATTGAAAGAGAATAATGCATCTATTAAATGAGAAATAAATTTATATACAACCAAAATAGGAACAAACGTATATATACATGACTAAAGCAAAGTACAGTCCACAACTTGGACAGTTACTCTAAAGTACAAAAAGAAAGATAAACGAAAAATACATCAAGAAGCTGGAGGTGATGGGGGAGGCGGTGCCTCGCGGTCTCTATCATAATCCTCAGCATAGACTCTAGTCAACCAAGCTATCTGAGTCTGGGTCGTTTGGAGACTAGCTGTGAGATCAGCCACCCGCTGGTCAGTCACGCGCTGAGCATCCCTCAGCTCTCCCACCCACTGATCCAACAAGCGCTGAGCAACCAGAAGCTCTCCCACCCGCTGATCGAACAAGCGCTGAGCATCTAGAAGCTCTCCCATCCTCAAATCAAACATGCGCTGAGCAACTCGTATCTCATGCAATATCCCCAGCATGTCATCAGAAGGTGCATACGACGAACCAGCTACATGTGAAGGACCAGCTGAATAAGAAGGACCAACTCCTGTAGCATGAGTAGGTGATGGAGGAGGTATGGCATCCACATCCAGGTACAGACGATCGTCATCACCCCCATGAACCCCTGCTCCAGCGGCTGCTGCTGCTGCCTCAGCGTCAGCCATCTCCACTCGAGTACGTGGATGCACCAGAGCGTTTCTCTCCTTGTCGCTGACCTGGCATCCCGCATGCCCATCTTGCAGATGGCCTCCCAATCCAAAGGTGACGAGAAGGATTTCTCCTGAATCCTCTCATCCATCATGTCAACACCCAGGCGGGTCAGTAGCATAGAGATCATGCATCCATAAGGCAGGTTGCCAGTATGACTGGGCAATGTAGCGCTGATCATCGTCCTCATGATGATGTAAGGAAGGCAGACGGGCTGCCTAGTGTAGATACAGTACAACAGATACTGGGTCAACTGGGAGATCCTCTCGTAGTGCCCACTCTGAGGTGTCAGGTTGTGCTGGATAATCTTGCAGTACACCCGAGGCTCTGGACGAAGATAGATCGCTTTCATCTCCCAGCGATCCTCTCTGATGATCTGATGGTCAATCTCAGCTCTCATCTCCAATGAAAAGAACTGGGGCTCTCCAGGAGCACAGAACACCAAGGGGCCATCATATAAAATGCCCAATAAGTCGACTAGCTGCCAATAATCGAATGAAATCTCGACCCCCTTGACGTAGCTGGTGATCCTAAGCTCTCTACCCCTCTCGGTAACGTTGTAATCTCTCCCCACCAGGAGATTACAGTAGAACTATCTCACCAAATTCGGCCGAGTGCAGGCATCATAGGTGATCACAGGAAGCCAACCATATCACCAAAAGCCCTCTCCACGTCGAACAATGCCAGGCTAGCCAAGTCTACCCGACAACCTCCCTCTACCTTCTTACGAGAGTAGCTAGCCTACTGTGTCTCCGCCTCATTGGAACGGAAGCAGACTGGGTCATGAACCCTGGGTACTTTGGTACGAGCCATAGTATTTGCAAAAAAAAAAAGAGAAACAGATATTGGGTTAGTAAAGATGAAAAACCCAAAAATTTCGACAGTATAACGACATAAATTGGTCAAAAGCCTCACTTTTCACCCATACACGTGGGCAGGAGGACTTATAAAGGTTTTAAACAATCCTGCAAGACTCATACAGTTGGAAATTTCATTTAAAGAGATCAAATTTGAAGAAATTTCAAGAAATTCAAAAATCTCGACAAATTAGGGCAAAAATGGGAAATTTCAAGTTTCTCGATAACCAACCAATGAAACTCAAATATATTTGAGGGCTTTCGTCCATTGAGTCACCAACAACAAAAGCCCCCAATAAAAATCAAATTTTTACAGTTGGAAAAAGTTTAATTTGAAGAAAACGAGTTAAATGAGCAAAAACCTAGCTAAGGAAACCTAAAAACATGAAAATGTAGAGAACATACCTGTAGACGAGGTGTGGACGTCGAAATAAGAAGCAAATAGCACCAAAGAGTCCGAGTTGGCACTATAGCAACTCAGAGGGACGAGCCGAGTCGGAAAGGAAGAGGGAGAATGAGAAATGGATTCAAAATCGGAAATAAAAACCTGATTTTTAGTCCGAGGATCGAAGAATTCGACCAAGACATCCGACCCCCGCTCCGACCCTCTCATCGACCCTCGGTTCTCGGTAATCTGACCGAGAACCAGGGGTTGAACCCTGGGTCGGATATCCATCGACCCCCTCATCGACCCCCGGCTCTCGGGAAGAATCAGTGATTTCTCAGGGTCGCATACTGAGGGTCGGACATCCATTGACCCCCACCATTGACCCTGCAGTGAAAATACAGCATTTTCGGCATAATGATCTGAAAATTTTGAAATTTGCAATTGTTAGTGGATTTAAAAAATGAGAATGAAATATATAATGATTGCCTCACGTATTCTATGATTTTCAAGCATTCCCACTACCAGATTAGATAATGGCTGGACGCAGAGTAACCAGACAAAGCCGTAACTCTATCCCACCACCACCACCTGTGGGGGAAGACAACCAGACACAGCCGAAAACACAGGGGAATACGAACACGGCACCGTCCGTAATTAATGGTCAGACAAATCCTACAAATCTACCATCTCCACCTACAGACCTGGCTACAGTCGTAATGAACTTGGCCCAATAGCTGCAACAAATACAACAGGCACAAGCTACTATGCAAGCTGCCATAGGCATGACCATTCCAGCAGCACAGACGACACCGATGCCAGCAGGACAGGCAAGCACAGTACCGGGGGGAAGTAACACTGTACCCCACGCACCTCAGACTCCCATTATGCAGGCTCAAGTACAAAACCTTGAAGTAGCTCTAGGTGGATATCAATACCAACCACCTATGTATGGAGCTTATGTTCCGCATCAACTGGACCACTCCAGACTAGTGGAGCATTTTCTGAAGATGAAGCCTAAGGAGTATAGTGGTAAGCCAGCTGATCCTTTGTGGCCAGCACATTGGATCGATGAGATGGAGAGAAATTTCACGATGATGACAGTGAACGAGGAAGAAAAGGTATTATGTGCAACGTTTATGCTGAAGGGCGATGCACATGACTGGTGGAAGTCCACATGGAGATATCTGATGAAAAAGCACACCCAATTGACTTGGGATATATATAAGGAAGCATTCTTTGAGAAGTATTTTCCTAGGAGTTTCAGAGATTCCGTGGAGAAGGAGTTTCTGAGTTTATATCAGGGACAGATGACTGTCGATGCATACCAACAACGTTATGAGGAGCTGTTTTTCTTCGCACCAGTCAGTATGCAGATAGAAGATACAAAGACCCGAAGGTTCGTCATGAGACTTAGGGGAAGGATACGTGAACATGTTCTTGAACTTGAAAAGAAAATCTACAATGAAGCTGTACAAATTGCTCGAGTAATAGAGTCGAGCCAGAAAGAGAGCTACCTTGCTCAAAATAGAGGAATAAAAAGGCCAAATGGAAATTCTTACAACGGAGGGAACACCAAGGTATTCAAACCCTTCCGTACTCAAGGTTTCATTGGTCCAGCCAAGACTACTTCATTAGCTCAACCACAACAAAGGCCAAATAATGAAGGGCTAAAATGCTATAACTACAATCAAGTGGGACATATGGCAAGGGAGTGTCCTAAGCCCAAGAAGAAACTACAACAAGGCAGAGTGTACGCGGTTACATTTGAGGATGCTGCCGCATCGCCTGATGTAGTCACAGGTATGACCTGAATCTTATTATTTTGTGTTACATTAAGTGAAGCATGTAGACTAAATCAAAACAAATCACAGGTATCGTACCTATTAATGACATTTCCGCCAGAGTACTCTTTGATTCAGGAGCTACTCATTCTTTTATATATGTGTCATTTGGAAAGAGGCTAAATCTACCCCTCAAATCCTTAGACTACAAACTGCTTGTATGATCGCCTATGGGATTAGAAGTAGAATTAGAAAAAGGTTATGGACCATGTCTAGTTCTTATTGACGAGAAGACTTTGGATGCAACCTTGATCCAACTTGAGATGGCAGACTTTGACGTCAACTTGGGAATGGACTGGTTAGCTCGGCATTCTGCAAACCTATTGTGTGCCGAAAAGAAGCTGACATTTAAAGACAAAGAAGGAGCAGAGTTCAGTTTTTTGGGAACCAAATTTCCCCGTAAACGAAAGCTCATACTCTCTGCATTAAAGGCTAGGAAGTGCCTTGAGAAAGGAGCAGTTGGGTATCTAGTATCTGTGGTCGATCTTACCAAAGAAGTACCACGAATAGAGGATATTGATGTCATGCGTGACTATCCAGATGTATTTCCTGAAGAACTACTAGGATTACCACCCGACCGCACTACAGAGTTTGTTATAGATCTGATACCCTGAGCCACACCAATATCTAAAGCACCTTATAGAATGGCTCCTATGGAATTAAAGGAATTAAAAGTACAACTACAAGAACTACTGGACAAGGGTTACATCCGACCTAGCATATCACCATGGGGAGCGCCAGTATTATTCATGAAGAAGAAGGACGGTAGCGTTCGATTGTGTATAGACTACCAAGAACTGAATAAACTGACAATCAAGAATTGGTGTCCATTGCCTCGGATCGATGACTTGTTTAATCAGTTGCAAGGTGCCAAAGTGTTCTCCAAGATCGATCTCCGGTCAGGCTACCATTAGTTGAAGATTAAGGATGGTGATATCCCTAAGACAACATTCAGGACCAGATATGGACATTTTGAATTTTTGGTCATGTCTTTTGGATTGACGAACGCACCAACAACCTTTATGGAACTTATGAATCGGGTATTCCATGATATGTTGGATACGTCGGTTATTGTGTTCATCGATGATATATTGGTCTACTCCAAAGACGAGGAAACTCATATAAAGAATCTAAACGCCGCTCTGTAGCGATTACGGAAGGAGAAGCTTTACACCAAATTTACAAAGTGCGAGTTTTGGCTAAAGGAAGTCGCCTTTCTAGGCCATGTTGTATCCATTGAAGGAATTAAAGTGGACCCTAGCAAGATCGAAGCTATTGTGAAGTGGGAAGCACCAAAGAGTGTTGCAGAAATTAGAAGTTTCTTAGGTCTAGCTGGTTATTATCGATGATTTGTGGAATACTATTCCCAAATTGCTGTACCTCTCACCAGTTTGACTAAGAAGGGTGAAAAGTTTGTTTGGATTGATAAATGCGAGAAGAATTTCCAAACATTGAAGGCTAGATTGATATTAGCTCCAATCTTGACCATTCTGATTCCAGGACAGCCATTTATTTTGTACACTGATGCATCAGGACTGAGATTAGGATGTGTACTTATGCAAGGTGAACAAGTAATTGCTTATGCCTCAAGAAAATTGAAGACACATGAGAAGGACTATCCCACTCATGATTTGAAATTAGCGCCAGTAGTACATGCTGTCAAAATATGGAAACATTACTTGTATGGAGAGAAATTTTATATTAAATCAGATCATAAGAGTCTTACTTACCTCTTTAATCAGAAGGAGTTAAATATGAGACAAAGAAGATGGCTGAAACTATTGAAAGATTATGATTGTGATATCCAGTATCATCCGGGAAATACTAATGTGGTTGCGGACGCACTGAGTTGAAAGGCAATGATAAAATCTCAAGAAGAGGTTAGCACCACTTCTGTACTGTGTACTACCGGATAAGTATTCATTTATGGTATTGAACAGTTTGTGATAGATGCACCGGGTGAATCAACCAACCAAGGGTTTATCCATCGGTTTGCAAATATGTTAGCCACAATGAGGATTGTACCCGATATACTTCATGAAGTGAAACAACGATTAAATCAGACCCTTATCTAAGAACGATACAAGAAGACATAAAAAAAGGTAGGACTACTCCTGAGTTCACCTTAGATGATGAAAGGGTACTGAAGTACAAAGGAAGAATATGTGTATCTGAAATAGAAAATTTGGACATTAGACACCGACTAATGAAGGAAGCCCATACCACCGCCTATTCGATACACCCTGAAAGTACAAAAATGTATCATGACCTAAAGAAATTATATTGGTGGAGGGGAATGAAAGCAGATATAGCCAAGTTTGTGTCTCAATGCCTAAATTGTCAGAAGGTGAAAGCTGAACGACAAAGACCAGCAGGACTGTTACAGCCGTTATCGGAACTAGCATGGAAATGGGACTGCATCACTATGGACTTCGTCACAGGATTACCATTGACTCCCCGAGTAGTTGACGCAGTTTGGATGATTGTAGACAGACTGACTAAAACGGCTTGATTTATAGCTATATGACCTCAGTATACATTGGAGAGGTTAGCTAAGTTGTATGTGGACAACATTGTCAGATTACACGGCGTACCTGAAAGCATTGTGTCCGACAGAGATCCACGATTTACTTCAAAGTTTTGGGAAGGATTGCAGAAGGCTATGGGTACAACATTGAAGTTCAGTACTGCATTCCATCCTCAGACAGATGGATAGTCGGAGAGCACCATTCAGATTCTAGAAGACATGCTCCGAGCTTGTGTAATTGATTTTAAAGGATCATGGGATGAAAAGTTACCACTGATTGAGTTCACTTATAACAATAGCTATCAGGCTACTATACAAATGTCACCCTATGAAGCACTGTATGGCAGGAAGTGTCGAACTCCTTTGTTTTGGAATGAAGTTGGAGAACGTAGTATTGTTGGACCGGAATTTATTGAAGAGACATGTCGAGTAGTCGAAATTATCAAGGAAAGAGTAAGAATGGCTCAGAATCGTTAGAAGCAATATGCGGATACTAGACGCCGAGACCTTGAATTCGCCATAGGTGATAAGGTATTCCTCAAAGTGTCACCTATGCGAGGTTTGAAATGATTCGGACAGAAAGGGAAATTAAGTCCGAGATATGTCGGACCATATGAGATTCTAGCTAAGCATGGAAAAGTGGCTTACCAGTTAGCACTACCACCATCTATGTCAAGTGTGCATGACGTATTTCTTATCTCCTTATTGAAGAAGTATGTCAGAGACCCAACGTACGTATTGATAATAGATCTACCTGATTTGACTGAGGATTTGACGTTTAAAGTAGCACCAACTGAAATCACCAGTCGAAAGGTGCAACGACTACGTAACCATGACATTTATTATGTTAAGGTCACCTGGAGAAGCAGGGATATAGAAGAAATCACATGGGAAGAAGAGAATGCTATGCGAAAGCAATATCCTCATCTATTTGACTCGGAAGGTATGTACAATTTCGAGGATGAAATTTTTATAAGTAGGGGAGAGTTGTAAGACCTGTATCGAACTAACCGGTCTTACCACCTTGTACCAGGCTACCCATCATGGTCGAGCCAAATGGACCAAGTGCGTGAAGGAAATGGTGAAACCAGATACTAAACTGACCCAAAAACAGTGAATTGGAGGGCAGGGTCGCATACCTAGGTAGGCTGGGTCGACCCCCCCTCACATAGAAGTCAGAGGCCTGATTTTTCCCTGGGGGTCGGGCAACTTAGGAACTGAGTGTCGACGGGATCTCCGACCCCCTCATCGACCCCCTGTTTGTCGACAGAAACCGCAAATAGGAAACATTTCAAATTTCAATGGGATTCCTTCCTAATCTCAATGAGACTTATTTTTGGAGATTCTACTCTATAAATAGGACATCCCTAAGCCTCTTTTACTCCTTTTGAAACCCTAATTGAGAGTGAGAGAAAGAGAAGAGAAGAAGAAGAGAAGGAAAGTTGGAGAAGAGGACCGAATTGAAGAATTTAGAGAAATCTCTGAATCTCAGCAAACCTAAGATATGGGCAAGCTTTCTATTTGATAATCTAAGACCTTAGAATAGTTCATGAAGAGAGTATGGTCTAGGAGAAACCCAAATCATGCACCCATGGGAAGATTTCAATGAAATCCATGGAGAAATCATGGTAGACAAAGTAAGGAAGAAACCTAGTGTTCTAAGCCATAGAACAAGCCTAGAATGGATTGTGGAAGTAAGCCATAGGACCCAAACGTGAAAGAATGGACTGTAGAATGAAAATCACGACTAACCCACGGGGGGTCGCACGTAGGGTCGATTGGGAATCGACCCTACCAGACCATAGGATCAACCCCCAGTATTCAGGAAGTCTAGAATAGGGATGGTCGCACCCAGGGTCGATGGAACATCCGACCCTGGCATTGACCCTACCCTGGGGGTCGATGTAGACTGCTACCCTACCTGTGACCCACCCTGCGACCCGTGCTTAAAAACAAGCCTAAAAGTGCCGGAATGACTTCTAACCAAAATCTATCGACTTGTTAGGTTTTTCTATTGATATAAAGTGATTTTTAAAGCTTGAAAGAGGATCAACACTCAAGCAAAGGTGAGGGAACAAGACCTAAACTAATTGGCTAATAATAAACTATTTTTATTTTCTTGAGTCCAATGCCATACCTGATTCTATGCGTGTATGCTTGTAATGTGCATTCAATATGTCATCCAATATTCCAGCTATTAATGTTCATGCATATAAATTTTATTTTGTTTATAACATGATGATGATGATGATGATGCTAGGAATAGACATGTGAATGTATGTGTGTGGTTAGTGTGCTTGATGTTAGTAGAGTATCAGGGGAGAAATGTGACATTGTGGTTCAGCCTGGTCACTAGACTCTAGCTCTATCTCTACTCAAGTCTTGTCCACTGACATCATCGTATCATCATTACCTTAGCAGAACTATTACGTCGTAGGGTATCAGGGGAGGTGGTCTCGGACCGTGTAGTCTTCGACTCTGTCGGGGGGCGTTAGCTCTATCTCTATGGACGTATTAAGGGATGCTGGGGTGAGGCCATAGGTACACTATTTGACATTAGGATTGGTTAGTTGCGAGCCTAGTTTGCAAGCCCTCGCCAGCAGGGGCTTATGTGTTGGTATGGGTGGAGTATCAGGGGAAGTGTGATATGGTATGGTCCTAAGCATTTTAGCTCTATCTCTATTCCATAGTGAATGTATGTGGAACGACAATAAACGTTACCCTTTGGGCGGATTCACACATTCGTGTATAGAGGTGAGGCGGCTACCGAACCTTTCTATAGCACATTGCAAACTTATAAATCAGACCTCATATATGAATTGAATGCATGCATATGTTTTTTGCATTGTTTTGTTTGCTCATTGAGCCGTAATGTATGCTCACCCTTTCGACGTCGAATATTTTTCGTTGATGATGCAGGTACCACGGTGGAAGACTATATGAATACTTTTGCGTATGGGCACGTCGCTGCGATGGAAGCTGAAGACTTAGTGGAAATGCATGACTCCTCATGCGAGTGCAACGCATGCGTTTTCGATTAGATTTTCATTTGAATTATTAAGAAAATGTAATTGATATTTTATTTACTTATGTCTCAGTTGATACAACATAATTTGATACTTTATTTATGTTATCACAGTTAGAATCCTTAGTTCATTTATTATTAAGACTTCCGCTATTGTGTATTTATTCTGATTGTGGTTGTGGATGTGTATGGTTTTATTTTCAACAGACACAGCCTATTAGAGATCCTGGTTGAATCGTTGATTTATTAGCGGTTCATCACACCGTTCAGAATGGTTCAGAATTGGGGTGTGACACCTCTGTCTCATATTCAGGTCATTCTGAGTAACAAGGTAAGTTAAACTCTTGTGATCCGACTTAATCTGAAACTTTTCACCACAAAGGTAGTGCCTCCAAGTCTTGATTACGTGAATGACCACTGTTAACTTCAGATCATGCGTAGGATAGTTCTTCTCATGTTCTTTCAACTGTCTTGATGCGTAGGCAATCACCTATTCTCCTTGCATCAACACACATCCAAGACCCAACCCTGAGGCATCCGTATATAGGGTAAACGGCAAGCTTGGCGCTGGGATGGTCAAGATAGGTGCAGAGACTAGTCTTGAATTCAAAGTCTGAAAGCACTTCTCACACCCATCTGTCCATATGAACGTTTCTCCTTTATTGGTTAGTTTGGTAAGTGGAATGGCGATTCTTGAGTAGTCTTCCAAGAATCTTCTATAGTAACCAGCTAATCCAAGGAAACTACGAATCTCCGCAATTGATTTCGGTGCATCCCATCCTACTATAGCTGCGATCTTGCTTGGATCTACCTTGATACCGTCTGCAGATACTACATGACCCAAGAAGGCCACTTCTTTCAGCCAAAATTCACACTTCTTGAACTTGGCGTAAAGCTTCTCCCTTCTCAACCATTGTAGGGCTGCTCTCAAATGTGTTGCATGAGTCTCCTTGTCCTTTGAGTAGACCAATATGTCATCAATGAATACGATGACCGAAGTGTCCAACATGTCATAAAACACTCGGTTCATCAGTTCCATGAACGACGCTGGAACGTTAGTCAACCCGAATGACAATACCAGGAACTCATAATGCCCATACCTTGTCCTGAAAGCAGTCTTTGGAATACTTTCTGCCTTGATCTTCAATTGGTGGTACCCTGATCTAAGATCAATCTATGAGAAAACCTTTGCACCCTGCAACTAATCAAACAGATCATCGATCCTGGGCAAAGGGTATCGGTTCTTAATGGTTAACTTGTTCAGCTCTTGGTAGTCGATACATAGCCGTACACTACCGTCCTTCTTCTTTACGAACAATACAGGTGCTCCCCATGGCGATACGCTTGGTCATATGAAACCCTTATCTAGTAGCTCTTGTAACTGGGTCTTCAACTCCTTTAATTCTGTAGGAGCCATCTTGTATGGTGCCTTAGACACCGACGCCGACCCTGGCATGAGGTCTATCACGAACTTTATAGCCCTGTCTGGAGGTAGACCTAGTAGATCTTTTGGGAACACATCTGGAAACCCTCATACCACATCTAGATCTTCCATCTTTGGCACCTCTGTAATGATGTCGACCACAGATACTAAGTACCCCACTCCTCCCTTCTCTAAGCATCTCTTAGCTTTTAGGGTAGAGAGGATCAGCTTCCGCTTCCTCGGTAACTTGGTTCCTGTGTAGCTAAACTCTTTTCCCTTCTCATCTTTAAACACAAGTTTTCTTTCTCCACATAATAAGCTAACTGAATGATGGCCTAGCCAATCCATTCCCAAGATGACATCAAAGTTTACCATCTCAAGTTGAACCAGATTTGCTTTTAGGTTTCGGCCCTCAATACTAACTGTACACGGCCCATAGCATTCATTCAATGCCACTTCTACTCCCAACAGAGAGCGAACTATCAAGTTTGGGGTTAAATACTTGATAGGTAATTCCATTCACTTCCCAAAAGACATAGAAACAAAGGAGTGCGTAGCCCCAGAGTCAAAGAGTACTCTGGCAGGTACACCAGCTATATTTACAGTTCCTGAAATTTAATTATCCCTTAGTTCTACATGCTCACACACAACAAAATAGTAAGACAATTAGTAAGGGATGTAATCATACCAGTAACCACATTAGGTGATGTGGCTGCCTCCTCAATGGTGACTGCGAATATCTTTCCTTGCTGTGGCAGTTGCTTCTTAGGTAAAGTACATGTCTTTGCATAATGACCCAATTGTTGACAGTTGAAACATTTGACATTTGGATTTTGTCCAGCTAATTGTGATGATGGTGGTACAGTAGTATTCCTTGCTAACACCACAACAGACTGAGCTCTGTATGGGCGGAATGGTCTAGTGTTCCCTCCACCCGAAGTCTCAGTAACAGGCCTCTTTAGTCCCCTGTTTTGAGCAAAGAAGATGTCTCTTTGGCTTGATTCAATTACCCTAGCAATCTGTACAACCTCGTTATACACTTTCTTCTCCAAACCCAAGACATGCTCTCGGATACATCCTCGTAATGCCATGGTGAACCTCCGTGTCTTGGTTTCTTCCTCTTGCATACTTGTCGGAGCGAAGAAAAACAGCTCTTCATATCTCTGCTGGTACGCATCAACAGTCGACTGGGATTGTTGCAGATTTAAGAATTCCTTTTCCATTTGATCTTGGAAGCTTTTCGGAAATTACTTATCAAAGAAAGCCCCCTTGAATATTTTCCAATTGATCTGAGTGTGCTTTGTCTCCAAGTATGTCCGGGTAGAATTCCACAGGCATTTGCATCTTCCTTGAGCATGTGCGTAGCGAATAACACCTTATCACCCTCTGTGAAAGTCATTAGATGGAAGTTCTTCTATAATTTAGCAACCCACTATGCAGGCCACAATGGTTTTCTTGGTTTCCCTGTGAAAGTAGGGGGTTTCAATTTCAAAAACCTATCCACCGCTAGGTTTAGGTCATTCTGCCCCTATGCATTCATTCCATACCATGGTGGTGGGTATGGATAGATCCCTTGATAGGCAGATGTCAAAAATTAGTGTGGTGGTTGTAGATTCTGTCCTTGGCCCATCGGCCCAGTACTACCATCCATTGGCAGTGTGGTGTCATTTCTCCCAGACTCAAGCGTACCTTTTGCAGGGATATATCCTGGTGGCCTGAACATCTTCAGCATCTCGTTTAGGAATCCTTTCTGGTGAGCATCCATCTGATAAACTAGATTCGTCACAATAGTCTCAGAGTAAGTGTGAGGAGGTCCTGGAAAATTTATTGGTGCTCTGGGACTCTGCCCTTCTCCACCTTCTGGGTTCAGGTTTTGCTCATCTATAGTTCCTGTTTCCACATAGTCCTCGGCTTGACGCACCCTTGAGTGGTGGCGCTTTCGTGAGCCTTTACGACCGTTTCTGCCTACCATCTCAGATTAGTTTTTCCTACTTGGATCTGAGAAGAAGACATAACACATGAGGTACAATCGAATAGTCATAATAGTATTAGTCTTTAACAAGTGCAAGGTGAAAATTTTAAGGGAAGCTTTAATCTAATTTAAAAAAATTCCTCATCTTTTTTTTGTGTCGGGTCGCGACTTACCGGTTGCGACTTACCAGTCGCGACACTGTAGAGTGTGGTGCGACCGGTATGATCGACTGGTCAGCACCACTCTCTTGACCGAGAGGTACCGGTCGCAGGTAGCAAGGGGTACCGATCGACCGGTATAGGGCAAACCGTCGACCGGTATGCCCAATATGCCTTTAAAATCGCAAAAGTGAGATTTTTCTCACTTTTCTTCTTTCCTTTTCTCTCCGGTGGTGGTTCCTCTCTGGCTTGGTGAGTAGCTACAGTCCGACCGGTGATCTTAAAAGCGATTTTCTTCCGTTCAAGACCTTGAACATCGTCTCCAAGTAAGTTTCTTCCTTCCGTTCTTCCTTTTTACATTGTTTCTTCATGGTTTCTTGCCCAAAAACTAGATTTTTCTTGGTTTAGAAGATTCTAACTGAAGGAACTCTATTCCTTCGGCTTAGGAAGAGGTTAGGGACCTCTATGAGCAAAAGCCCTCAATCTATTTGAGGTTCCACCATATAATTTTTCTAAAAAATCAAATTTTTAGGTTTTTGACCTAGGTTTTGGTAAAAATCGATTTTTTTCTTGTAATTTCTAAATTTCTTATTTGTTTGATGGATGCTTGGTTTCCATATGGTGTTAGATGGTTACGTGAGTCCTCCTCCCCAGATTTTGGGTGAGTTCGAGGATTTTGTTTCCATTACTGTTGTTATGCTGCCGAAATTTCAAAAATTCTAACCAAATTCTCATTATTTGTTTTTGTTTTGTAGTTCAAAATGTCTCAACGCCGTGGTGCTAGTAAACATGCATTCGGTCCTGGAATGAACCTTCCGCATCCGCCGGTTCAGTAGTTCGATGAGTGGTGGTTTCATTCTGCGGTGGCACAAGCCCATTTTCCCTGGTTTGAAGAGAAGAACATCGAGTCAGGGCGATGTGTAAACTTGGAACAGCTACAGCGTTTCGACACTAAAGCAGCCTTTGGTGATCTTGGGTGGTTACCCGTCATTACTTACACTGTGACTAACTGCCCCAACCTAGTCAAACATTTCTACGCCAACCTGGAGGTCGAGGAAAATGTTAACGACTTCAGCCGTGGCAGGGACCTCCGCATTACCAACTTTCTCAAAGGCGTTCCCAAATCCTTTGACACTCACCAGTTTGTTGATCTTTTGGGGATACCAAATGATGGTGACTTGGTGTAATGCGCCCCCAAGATGAAGGGCTTTCTTACTGATGATCTACGCCAGGAGGTTTCAGAGCAGATCCTTAACGCAGAAGCACCCATGAAAGCTGCTAGCTTGAGACCTGTTCCTCAGGTATATTGCCGCATCATCCAGCACGATATTGTTCCTTAGAGTGGCCACTACAGTGAGTTGTCTCAGCTCACCCAGTAGTTGACTTACTGCGTCTGCACTAGGGAGTGGGTTTGTCTCCCTTACATTATTATCAGGTCCATGCATCAGGCTACTCTGCCCGATCAGATCAGTAACCTTCCTTATGGTCAGCTTGTCACTACTCTTCTGCGGCGCTTACGGGTGGAGATGAGGGGTGAGATTGCAGTCGAGGACACTATGACCTCAGACATTGACTGGGACGCCATTGTCCGGATGAGGATGGACAATCTGCCCATCAGTGATGAGGAGTTAGAGGCTCGTCCTCGTCCGCTTAGTTTGGTAGCAGTAGCCAATGCGGCTCATGCAAAAGAGGCAGGGGATGATGGTGATGAAGATGATGATCAGATGGAGGACATTCCAGCATCGGCACCACAGCCCACACCTGTAGCGGGACCATCCCAGCCTCCTCCCGATACCATGATGGGTATGTTTACAAAGGTTCAGGATGCCCTGCATGAGATGAGCCGTGACCTAGGGCACCTTTCTCGCAGCCTCAGAGTCACAGAGGAGCAGGTACACTGGCTTAGGGTAGCTTATGAGCGTGACTATGACATCACGGACCCTATTCCTCCGATGCCCCCATCCACATGACAGATCTTTTATTTTCTTTCTCTCACAGCATAGTTTTTATTATAACAAGGTAACTGCCCGGCTTGTGGACTGTACCCTATAGCACCCTTAACTCTTGATACTCAATAGATAATTTATGTTTATAAAATTTTTCTTTCTACTTGTATGGTAATTCATGATCATTCTGCTTGTCACTATAGTTTCCTTACTAGAGTATGACTGTTTATTAATTTCACATTTAGTATAGTATATTATGCTCTTTCGTATTTAGTCTCAGGCATCAAATAAGTGCTTAGGGTGTGTTTTTGTTGAGACTTTTAAATTCTTCCTATCTCAGTTCATCGACTCAGTTAAGTGCAAATATGGTCTGTTGGACAGAGCCTAAGAGCTCTGATACCAGGTTTGTCACACCCCAATTCCGGTTGAACCAGAATTGTGAGTGAACCATCATTTAACCAACAATTCACACCAGGATCTCAATAAGACTGTGTCCACTCATACAAACCATTGCACATAACCATAATCAGAATTTAATAAAATACAGTAGAAGTCTTAAATTAAATGAACTGAGTGCTTCTATTGATAAATAAATTATCCAGTTATTCAAAATACCAAAACATAAATAATTATCCTTACATCCCAATTATAAATCCAACTGAAAATAAATAAAGAAACAAAATTAAATCCTAGAGGTAGACGCACAAAAGGGCACTCGGAGGAAGCGTCATGCTCGTCCTCTCCTGCTTGCACTTCCAAAGCAGCAACACCTCCATACGTCGGAGCATCCATATAGTCCTCCACAGTATAACCTGCATCAACATCTAAAAATAGTGTATACACAAGGGTGAGCTCACAACTTAGCTCAGTAAGACAATCAGACAATGCAAACATATGCATGAGTAACATTCACATTATGGTCTGGTTTTAAGTTTGCAATGTGCTATAAAAAGGATTGGCGGTTACCGCACCCCTATACACGAGTCTGTGAAGCCGCCCAATGGATCAAACACCACTGTGGTCCCACATGCACCCACCATGGAATAGAGATAGACCAAAAGAGTCCAGATCAAACTCCGCCAACACTTCCCTTGATACCCTATCCATACCAATATGTAAGCCCCTATTGGCGAGGGCTTGCAAACTGGGTTCGCAACTAACCAATCCTATATGTCATCACAGTCGGCCCTATCCCACAGCTCCCAACGGCATAGAGATAGAGCTAGAGTCTAGTGGCTAGGCCAGAGACCACAGTGCGACTTCCTCCCCTTGATACCCTACCCGCACCAAGCATGCTAAGATAGAACGATACGAAAAGGTGCTAGTGTGAAGAATAATCCCAGACCCCAGGCCCTTCCCATTCCATACACCAACGAAAACATCACATGCCTAACAGTCACATCCTAGCATAGCGAGTATTCATGAATAATAATAATAACTGAAAGTAAAGGATGACATGCGAGTATTCACAAACATCAGTCCACATAATCATAGTTATTAACAACGTTTTATTGTTATTAAATTATTAGAGTTTATGTTCGATTCCCTTACCTGACGCTTGATTGATAGCTTGCTCCACGTCACAGAATCCAAACTCGCTATCACAAGATCCTACATGATGTTAGGGTTGAGTTAGAATAGTTTTTTTTAGGGTTTACATTGGTCGAAAAACCAACAAGGTCAAAACACTTCTCATAGAGCAGACCGATCGTAGGTACCGATCGCAGGTACCGATTGTTGCATTGTGGGGAAAGATGTGACCGGTATGGTCGATCGGTCCCCACAGACCAGCCTCTGGGAGATACCGATCATAGGTACCGATCGCATAGGGTGCGACCGGTATGGTCGATCGGTATGTCTCCGGAATACCATACATCCGGTTCTCGACTTCCGTCGGTCACCTCCTATTGATTCTAGGGTTTTTCCTACACATTCTAGGTATGAGCATTGAGTTAGAGTTGTTTCCAACTCCATTCAAGTCCTAGTTTTGATGGTCTTCAACCTATAACTTGAATCTAGGGTTTACCGACTTGATTAGGGTTTGACAGCGAAACATGGTTTACATCAATACCTTGCTTTGTATGGTATTGATCTAATCATGACTAACCATTCTAGAACGCTTAACATAGAGGAAGCACTTACCGTTGGTTCACAATAGAGTGTTCTTCGTCCAACGGCAATGACGGCTCTTCCCTCTCCTTCCTAGCTTCTTCTCCTTCTTCAATCTCTTTCTCCTCTATAGGGTTTGTGAGGATCAATGAAAAGGATTTTAGGAGGTTTAGGAGTCCTTATATAGGCTAGTGTTGAGTTTAGAAAGCCTCCTAACATTAGGAAAGTCTTTCGATTCGAAATTTAGAAAGTAGGACCCGAAGAGATCCCTTTCCGGATCTAAGTGGTCTGCTGCGCAGGCCATACCGGTTGACCGGTACCATCGACCGGTATGAAATATTTCATACTTTGTGGCCTGTTTTTGTGCCTGATTGTCATCCGCTCGTCCCTTCTGGCCCGGTGATGATTGAAAGACCTATTATGACATGAATGAAAGGTTTAGATCGGGTTCATAGAGTGCGGGTCTTACAAGGTTAGTGGAGTACAGATCTTATAGAGACGAACATATCCAGGTGCTGCTCTAGGTCAATTGTCCCATTGTAGGGTTTGATTTTTGACATGGTGAAATGCTTGGACCCTTGTGATTTCTTCCAACAATGTAATAATTGTCACACCCTGAATTTACGATATGTAAGGTTTCGACGGGCAACTGAGCCATCGATCATTTTAATCGTAGCCCAACCAGGATACATGCTCAGTTAATACTAACTTCAACCATTATCTCTTCTATAACCCAAACACAGAGTAAATTAAATAGCAAAAACATAAGAAGCAAATTGAGCTCTAATTATAATTACGTAGTTATACTTGTAATCTATTTAATTGTTATCCTAGGTTTCAAATCAATATAACATAACTTCATAGCCCTAATATGGTGGGCACTAAATCACTTTAAAAGTTTAAGTAACATAACTATAAGTAACTAATTAGGACTTCCAACTGGAGTAGTCTTCTATCTCTATGCATGGTCTTCTACGTTCACTTCCCGTTGCTCGGTTGATTGCCTCCATGACCTGCTTCTTCAGGGTGTTCTGGTTTAACTGGGGTGGCTTCCCACTTCATCTCCATAGTACCTGCAGTCTCAACTAAAAAGAGAGGTGATTGTAAGGGTGAACTCTCCAACTTGAGCTAAGTGAGAAATAGACAAGTAAGCAGTTGTATGAATAGATTATGCACATAATAAGGGTCCAATATAATGTATGCTATCTGTGCTCAGGTAAGGTCTAGCTACACCTCCCAGAAGCTGGCTATAACCTTCATGCACGGGAGTGCTGGGTACTTACTAGCCTACACCGATAGCCCTGGTGCCCCCACACTATGTCCCAATTAGCATGGTGATCAACACCAAGTCCAACCTATGACACTCCAACGAACACTGCCAAACCTTCCCCCTCATCACTCTATCCTACTAGTACCTGACCCCCTATTGGCTAGGGTTACACACATGGGTTCTGTCACTAACTAATCCTATATGACATCATATGTACTCTTACAATACCCTAGTAAGATTCCCAGGCCATCTGTTTTACCCCCCTCCCAAGATGTTGTCCTCCACTAGAATATGGAACAATACATGGCAATTAGTTTGCCTAGCAGGTCGGATCCGACAGTCCTTGACCCCTTTACCACGGCCTACTAAGCATCACACATCATAATCATAATCAATCATGGTATAAATGCAATGCATGCAAAAGTGGTAAATATTGGATGACATGTTATTCTTGGCTTAAATACAAGCATGTAGCATTAATCAACAACATATATGTCAAATACACCAAAATTAGATTAGGATTTTGTTCCTCACCTGATATCGCTTAGTTGCAATTATCTACGCTAGCAAAACCCATGTTTACATGGTGTTCTATGCCTATATAAGGTATAAGGTCATTAATTTGTGGTCCTACATAATTTACTTTGGATTTATACAAGTCTGGGCCTTACCGGTTGTTACATCAGTTGCTACCCTCGCAACTGGCGTATGGTCCAACAGAATTTTAGACATTCTGCCATTAGTCACACCGATCGGTATAGAGTATCAACCATGACACCGTCTGGCTCTTGGCAGAAAGGTTGTTTTAAGTTGATCAATATAGCAGGTTGCTTGGATTTAGAGTCTGGCTTATCGACCGATTGAGCTCTTGGGCTTATTATTCGAGTGTCTTTGAGTTTTCTTGATTGGAAACTCGGCCCCTTGTCCTCACAGCCTGGTAAACTTGTCTATCATCATCAACTAGAGGTTTTCACCCCAGTGCTATACCAAGTTACTTGCCTTAACCATTACCTATTTGAAATCTTCGTCTCTTTATTGCACTCTCCTTTCTGTTAGGGTTTTTACTTATTATTCCTCTATTTAGATCTAACCTAACTTCATGTTTCTAATCTACCTAGTAATTCCAACATAAGGTTCAAAATATTACCAGCAACAAGGGTGGGATGATGGGAATGGAATCCTAGCAACTTCCACAGGACTGGCAGTCCCTCCTTTTCTTCTTTTTTCTCTTTCCTTCCACTCTTTCTCCTTTCCAATAGCACTCTTTCTTAATAAACGTATTAGAGGTTGTGTGTAACGAGTATATAACCATATGGGAGAGAAGCCTAATAGGGTTCCTCTTCCCTACCTCCTGGTTGGACTGCAACTCTACCGAAGGTAGGAAACATTAGAGAAAAGCCATATTTCTTAGGGTTGGAAAGTAATAGGGGTTCCTTCTTCTTAATTGACTTTGAAGCTATCCTACTTGATCTAGGACTCTAATGAATCATTTTGGGCTAAGAGAATATCCCCAATTGTCTCCTAGAATCATTCCAGCTCATTTCATTCTCGTAGACAGGTTATACCTGGGCCGGTCGATAATGGCGGATCCCACTGGCTCAGGTTTCCAGACCAGTTGCATCGACTGCCACCAGTGTAAATGGCCTAATTGGTCTCTTTTGTTTTCCCTTCTTCTAGTCCTGTTCACTAATGGTGCAACCTAGTTCCTGATAGGGGCTTGTGGCTTTGTTTGGTTTACGATGGAAAACCCTCTTAGCACACAGAATCCGGTTAGGCCGAGGTTTCTAGGTGTAGGTTTTACAGTAACTGCTGCATTCGTTGATCATATTGGAATGATTCACCACTGTTCAATCTGTTGTAGCTGAGTGGCCAACTCAAGCAGCTGTCTCTCCATAGTGGTTGGAAGAGTTGGAGGTACTGGTGTTGGCTGATTAGTAGGACTGGTTTAAGTATCGGTGGTGTGCTTTGATTCACCCTTTCTCTTTTTTGATGAACTATATTGAAAAAGGATTTAGCATCATGCTTTGGGGCTAGTCGAGAACCGAGCCTCTCATGTACTAAGGCTCTTCCATTCAACGGGGGAGCATGACCAGATGATACTGCTACACTTTGGGCTGGAGTTATCGGACCATGGACCTGGGGCCTGGAATCGATAGGTCTGCTATTGTCTTGATCATGTCATGACCTCAACTTGGCTATTCTGCTATGAATTAAACGAGTAACAGCAGAGTTGGTTGTTACTGCTGGAGCGACTGGTTCTGGGATTGGACGTGGGTTTACTACTCCCATTCCAATTCCTACATTGATGGGGTGAGCATCTCGGAACACCTAGGTCAGTTGTGCAATTTTTTGACTCAAGGCATCAAATTGCTCATGGGTGACATACTATTGAGCCGGCTACGAAAGAGTCGATGGAGGAGGAATTGGAAGAGTAGGCACGAGAGCTGGATTAGGGATTGCTCCAGTGGTACTGGTGTCGCTTCCTTCTCTGGCCTCCATTGGTGGTAATATTGACTAGGTGCGTGTTCTTTTGTGGGCCATCGAAGAATGGGAAGTTTTCTTTCATACGCCTATTGTCAAATTAAATCTAGGGCCCCACGGTGGGCACCAAACTGTTGTAGGTGGAAATTGTCCCGCCGATCTGCAACGAGGATGACTTGCGATCACAGAGGTTAAGGTAGTAGTGTTTGGGCAACTCAGCCCAGAGTACACTCCTATTCCTAGATTCCCTTACATAAGTAGTCAAGAGTCATGAGAGGTGAATTCCATTTTAAAGATGGGGGCCATAGAGAAAACTTGTGCATAAAATAGAGTGATTAGATAGATCCTTACCTTAAGGGGGATTGCTTGTATATATAGGGCAAGGCACGAGGTGTTGGAGTCCCAATCCAATACTAAGTCTATAGGACAGAGCGCCCGCTGTCATGCTACGTTGTGCCTGAGTCTTAGAGTCCCGATAGGAATGAAAGATTGGACATGGTTGGTTGAGTCCGAATAGCTCAGGGTGACAAGTGTCACTTTGTGGGAGAGTCCTACCACCTGTGAATGTGGCTAGAATACGGACCATGAATCACTTGGGGTCAAACTCTCATACTGGATGGAGTTGGTTTATAATACATCTAAATAGCGGATAATCCATGATTATGACTTATGTTAGCGGATAAGGGCTAGGAATCTAGCCATTATATGCGAGGAATATATCTCTTTGAGGACACTCGGCCACTGAAAGAGTTAGCTGAGTGCATTTCCCAGCCAAATTCACCTACCTAGTATAACACCAACTAGTCAATCAGCCATAATTGTATGAAGTGCCATGTGTCAGATTTTTATTTGGGGGGAAGGGGTGTATTTTCCCCCTAACAGCCCCCTTTTGTTGGGTAATAAATAAAGAGTAGAGGTTCTCTGGGGAACAACTTTCAAGAAGGGACTTTTATGGGTGGTTGGATATAATGAAAGGGTATTATGAAAACTTCAAATACAAGGGATGAGGATTTGTACCTTTTTGAGGATGAAATGTTCTAGGCTATGGATCTCCTTATTTGAGGGGCTGACCTAGAATTTTTTTTCTCATAAATTATAGCTAGTAAGATTTCATTGATCTTCCTAAGAAGTTTATAGATCAATTACTAAATTGGTTGTGATATTGATTTTTAAGGACCAATTAGCTTGTAGATTGATTTTGGTCTAGACCAATATTAGCTCGTTAGCTTAGCCAAAACTGATCGAAAATAACTAATTGACATCTTTAACCTTGAGGGTTTTAATTTTGTTTTTTCTTTCTAAGATGGAATGTAAGACCCGCACTCTACTAGCCCGTCTAAGCGTATTGTGCCAGGTCTTCCTATCATAATCGGGTTAGGATGAACCAGCTAGAAGGTGGACCACAAAGCCAAGAAAGAGATCACATTTTTGAGGAATTATCAGGTCATTAGTTTTAGGTTGTCCGGTCCTCGTATTCTGTGACTGGTGAGTCGACCGGTCAGACCTAGATCTGACTTCGTAGTTAGAAATATTTCCTAATTTAGAGAGATCACTCTCCTAATTTAGAGGGGGCTCTATATAGAGATTTTCTCTTTCTATATAAAGGACGCCCCTTTACCCTCTCTCACTCTTTTGCTCATTCCCTAAACCCTAGAAGAGGAGGAGAAGGAGAAGAAGACTTGGAGAGAAAGAAAGCTTGGAGAAAGGATAAAGGGATTTTTAGAAAGAGGAATTGCTGTTGGAACTTCAACCTACTGTAGCAAGGATCAATGGAAAGCACCTTGACTTTGTGTAAACACCCCATTTTTGCCACCCTCAGCATAAGTGAACCAATATGGCTGGTTTCAGGCCTTTAACCTAAAGGTTGGTGATTCTCTAATGAACCCCACAGTAGGGTCATAGGCTATTACCTACTTGAATGAATAGTTGAAATTATCTTCGAAATGAGACCGAAATCATCAAATTCTGACGTCAAATAAGGAAGATATCGCAGTTTGAAAGTGTAAGGGCATTTATGTAATTATCGTATGATGCATGCATTATCTTTCAAACTTCAAGACATCATATCTTGGTCATTTGATATCAGAATTAGATGATTCATATGCCAATATTCCTTATTTTCAGTCTTCTTCAAAGTAGACGTAAAAAATCCCGGGTAGAAGTCACCAGTGGGCCCCATGCAAGCTTTCATGCAAAATTATCGTTAGAACTTCAAAGCTTCATATCTTTGTCGTTCTATGTCGGATTCAGATGATTCTAAGGCCATTATTCTTCATTTGTGATGTTCTACAAAGTGGACGTAAAAAATCTCGGGTAGAAGTCTCCGAAGGGTCCCATGCAAAATTACACATGGAAATGGTCATTTAATCTTCAAAAATTCATATTTTGGTCACCCCATATTCAAATCAGGTAATTTCAGTTTCATTATGTTCTATTTTTAGTACTCTACAAAGTGGACATAAAGGATTTTTGGTAGAAGTCTCCGAAGGATCCCATGTAGAATGGTCAGCCAAATTATCGATAATTGGCTTGCTTAAACTTTAGAAATTCATAAGTTGGCCATTTTACTTCCAAATGAGGTGATTCAAGTTTCCTCATTTTTATTGTTCTACAAAGTGAACGCAGAAAATTTGGAATAGATGCTATCGGAAATTTCCATATAGAAGGGTGACAGAAATGGACTATGAAATGTCAACCTTGGTCCAAACCAGCTTAATCCAGCTTAGTCTAACTTAGCCTGGCCCAGCTCAGACCAATCCAGACCAAGTTATGTCAGTCCATATGCATGCATTTCTTTTATATGTGTATAATGTATAATATATATATATATATATATATATATATATATATTTTATATATTATATATATATATATATATTATAGGAAAGAGAGAGGAAAGAGAGGCTGTGGAAAGAGAAAGGAAAGAGAGGCCGTGGGGAAAGAGAATGGGAGAAAAAAAAGAAAGAGAGAAATAAAAGAAAAAAGAAAAAGAAAAAAAGGAAAAGAAAAAAAGGAAAAGATCTCTTTCACGTTTTCTGGAAAGAAAACGTGAAAGAGAGAGGGAGAAAGAAGAAAAAAAAGGAAGGAAAGAGGAAGGAAAGAAAAAAAGAAAAAGAAGAAAAAGAAAAAAAAAGGAAACGTTTTCTAGAAAGAAAAAGTGAAAAGAGAGGGAGAAAGAAAAAAAAGGAAGGAAAGGAAGGAAGAAAAGGAAAGAAGAAAGAAAGGAAAGAGAGAAGGAATTTTCAAGAAGAAGTAAAGAGAGAAAGGAAAGGGAGAAGGGATTTTCTAGAAGAAGAAGGGAAAAAGGAAAGAAAGGAAGGAGAAAAAACATGGGAAAAAGAGAAGAAAGGAAAGAAAAAAATAGAAAGAAAGGATTTTCTAGAAGAAAAAGAAGAAACAGAAAGAAGGGAGAAGAAGGAAAGAAGAGGAGAGGATTTTCTAGAAGAAGAAAGGGAAAAAACGTGTGGAAGAGAGAGGGAGAAGAGAAAAGGGAAGGAAGAGAAGAAAGGAAAGAAGAAAAAAAAGGGAAAAAAGGATTTTCTAGAAAATGAAGAAAAGGAAAGAAGGATCTTCTAGAAGAGGAGAGAAAAAGCATAAATAGGCCAAGAGAAGAGAGATGGGGCTTCTTTTTCCAGACCAAAAGGGGAAGAGGACGTGAGTGAGAGAGAGAAATGTGAGAGAGGGATAAGGAAAGAGAGAAGAAGAAGAGAAAAGAAAGAAAAGAGAAGAAGAAAAGAGAGAAAGAGATGAGAGAGAGAAGCAGAGAAAAGGAGCAGGAGGATTCGCATTCAAAGAGGTTGATACAACCTTTAATCATCCTACATCGATGGTTTCACTCGATTCAAGCACAAGGTTAGTACCCTAAACAAATTTAGAGGTCGTTAGAATGCTCAAATATCAATTTTGCTTGAAAAAGGCTAATTTTCATGAAATCTAGATCAAGAATGCTCTATTACATGCTTGTTAATGTTAGGATGCCTATGTCTAGCATTTTTCATGAATGATAATTTGTCTAAGCTATTCAATGATAAAGTTTTGAATGCCATATGTTGATGTTTGATTTTTTTTGCAAGTTTCATAAAGTGGTTTTCTAATATGAAATTTTCAAATTTAAGATTCAAACTTAGGACGTACATCATATATAGTGTTTCTTGGATTTTAAAGTCCAACTTTTATGGGAGTCTCTCTGATATGTTAGAAGACTACCCTAAAAATTTCGTTCTATTTGGAATTGGAAAAATACATCAAAAAAATTCGTCTTTGACATTGCTATTTTACTCAAATGTAATGCAATCATCCATCAAAAAGTCTCTAGACAAGGGTCTTATGGCCATAATCAGGAAATCAACTTCATATAAAATTTTTATACATGAAAGTCTTATAAAAAATGGCACTGGTTTCGTATTTTTTTGATTTTTTATTGAATTCATATCAATTTTTAAGTGTATAGTGCTCTGATTTTGAATCTGTCATGATGTACTGATTTGCATGATTGAAAGAATCATTTTTCACAAAGAAAATATGCTATTTTAACTTGTTTTTCTAGATGAGATTTTATATCAAACATTTATCTACATATATATATATATATAAAAAATTTATTTATATTATTTTTTTTATATATATATATATATATATATATATATATATATATATATATATGCATTTAATTTTATTAACTATAGGATTTTATTTGGAATTTATGGTGCAACTGATCAAAAATCTTGAACAAAAATGACCAGTGCACATGTCTAGTCTTAGGGCATATCTTTGACCTATTTTTTCTCTCTTTTGGAATTCAATTCCTTCATATAAAATATAATATATTAAGTCATCTTTCTATGAAAAAAAATTGAGGTTGATTTGAGTTGCAGAAGACCTACTTATGGTCATTCTTGTGTAATGTGACAAAATCTGATTGCAGTTCATAGTTTTGTCCATTACCTGAAACCTTGTGTCACAATTTTGAAAATTTTGAGTCATTAATCTTTCCAAATGTCTTCATAAAAATTACAATTTTTCAAAGAACATTGAACATATGTTTTTTAATAATTTTTTACTTTTCAAAAAAAAAAAAGGTTTCATTGATGTCTCATTCATTATAACATGCAAATTGGTTGTTTGAGCAAATTCTACCATATTTGGATAAATGGCTATATTTGGAGCTTTCATATGCTTTGCCTGGATTGTGCATACCATATTTTCCATATTCCATGTGTTGTTATATTTGGTAGAATAAATAAATTTTTTTACCATATTTAGTAAAATCTTAGTAATTACCATTTTTAAGTCTTACTATGCTTAGAAAATAGCATATAAGATCTTACCTTTTTTGAAAAATTTATGTCATATTTGCATTCTATGATTGGTACTTACCATATTGATATATAGATGCATATTAGATCTTGCCATATTAGGTCTTGCCATGCTTAGATTAGCATATTAGATCTTGCCATATTAGGTTCTTGCCTTATTTGCAATGCATGCCATAATAGGGAGATTTTCATAATCTTACTATATTTTGTGATAGTTACCATAAATATCATGCATGTCATGCTTAGAATATTCTATTTATGGTAATAATTTAATTTATGCAACACCTTAGTCGAACTGACATATCTGTACACCTAGCAAATATATTAGGCGTGGGGACGTGCATTTAGGCACCCACATTCTTGGGAAGGGCATAATGGGAATAATAAAAATCTTAATATAGAAAGAGAATGCTTTTCCAAACCTTCCAAAATTAAAACTTAGGCTGAAAAAGGTAATTTAGGACGATTTCCACCTCTCAGTAAACCCTAAACCTAGAATAGGTTCTCAATCCTAAACCTAGAACAGCTTCTCACATTCTAACCTAGAACAGGGTTATTCAGCCCGAACTACTTGGATTCTGATTCCTAGGTCAAACCCTAGGATATGTAGGCCATTTGGGAGAATCCCAAATTCAGATCCAAACTTTAGTCTACTTGGACTATCGATAGATCCACTAGGATATCCATCTACATTTTGACCCAAATAGGGTTATCCAGCCCGAACTACGCAGATTCTGATTCCTAGCTCAAACCCTAGGATACGTTGACCATTTGGGAGAAACTCAAATTCAGATCCACACCTTAGCCCACTCGGACTATCCATAGATCCACTAGGATATCCATCTACATTTTGACCCAAATAGGGTTATCCACATTCCAACCCAGAAAGGGTTATCCACATTTCAACCCAAATAGGGTTATCCACATTCAGACCCAGAAAGGGGTTATCCATTCTTAGATCCACTAGGACTATCTATCAGTTCGTATGGACTATCCAGATCCTAACCCATAGGATTTCTCAACCTTTCAAGCATAAACTTCAACTTGAACAATGAACTTAATCATGTACAAGCATAAATTACAGCCATAAACTTTAATCACACCTGAACTACGATGGTGAACCTGATTTTCAGAATAATTCCGTGATACGTAGGCAATCTGATGGATACAGATTCGGTTCAATGATATCAAACCACTTGGTTTGGTTTGGTTTGGTTTAATAAATAGAGTCTAGCATAGGAAAGGTATAGGAGACCAATTTCGATCGGGCGATTTGGGTGCCTAACCCCTTCCCATAACCGTAACCTGATGCTTATCCAATCTTTGATGGACCAGAAATCCAATCTGAGGGTCATGAGTCAATAAAAGTTTCACCTTAGGGTGAGATTTCACATTTTTAAGGTCCTAGACCTTAATCTAGGTGGCGACTTCAAAAAAAAGATTACGATCTTTGTCCTCACAGTGGCGACTTCACTGGGAATATAAATGTCAGACTCCTAAATGAAAACTTTCCTTGTGTGAATTGGATGCTAGCTCTCAGGATACTATATTTATGCTTGTATGATATTGTTTTGGCGGGAATGTGTCACACCCCAATTCTACACCAACCAGAATGGTGTGATGAACCGTTAATAAACAAACGGTTCAACCAGGATCTCGAATAGGCTATCCCCACCTTTGATAAACCAAAACACATTCCACATTAATCAGAGATAATAAAGTAAATAGCGGAAGTCTTACAGATAATGAATTGAGGTCTAGTCATGATACATAATTAATATTCCATTTATCTCTAAGTAACCAAAACATAATTTAATACATATTACAAATATCTAAATACGAAAATTAAACACTAAGCGTTTTCATAGCGGAAACGCTAGCTTGACGAGTCATATTCGTCCTCCATAGCTTTCTCATCATAGCCGCCACCTATTTATATGTTGGCGTGTCGACATAATCTTTAACAGTAAAACCTGCAACATCAGAAACTAAAAAAAATTGCACGCGCAAGGGTCAGCTTTCCAACTTGAGCTCAGTGAGTAAACAAAACAATGCAACAAACATATTCATGCATTCAATTCATATCTTTGGTCTGGTTCATAAGTTTGCAATGTGCAATAGAAAGGATACGTGGCCGCCACACCTCTATACACGAATGTGTGGAACCACCCAATGGATCAAATACCATTGTCGCCCCCACATGCACCCACCATGGAATCGAGATAAAGCTAAAGTGCTTAGGACCGCACCACATCACACTTCCCCTGATGCTCTACCCATACCAACACGTAAGCCCCTGTTGGCGAGGGCTTGCAAACTAGGCTTGCAACTAACCAATCCTAATGTCAAATAGTGTATCCAAGGCCTCACCCTAGCATCCTTCAATACATCCATAGAGATAGAGCTAAGGCCCCCTGACAGAGTCAGAGACTACACGGTCCGACACCACCTCCCCTGATGCCCTATGACATAATAGTTCTACTAAGGTAATGGCTATACGACGATGTTAGTGGACAAGACTTGAGTAGAGATAGAGCTAGAGTCTGGTGACTAGGATGAACCACAGTGTCACGTCCTCCCCCTGATGCTCCACTTGCATCAAGTACACTAACCACACACATACATCACATGCATATTCCTAGCATCATCATCAACATCATATTATAAATAAATAAAAATTAAATATGCATGAACAGTAATAACAGAAATAATGGATGACATGTGATATGCACATTACAATCATATAAACATAGAATCATTCATGGTATTGGACTCAATGAACAAAAACAGTTTATTATTAGCCAATTAGTTTAGGTCTTGTTCCCTCACCTTTGATTGAGCATAGATCCTCGTTCAAGCTTTATGAATCAATTTTAAATCACTAGAAAGACCTACAAGTCGATAGATTTTAATTAAAATTTATTCCAATAGATTTAGACTAATTGAAATTATAGGGTCGCAGGTAGGGTAGCACCTAGGGTAGCAGTTTCTGCCACCACAGGGGTAGGGTCGCAGGGTAGGGTCGCACCTAGGGTAGCAGTTTCTGTGACCCTAGGGTGTAGGGTCGGACGTGGGGTCGGATACCATTCGACCTTACGTGTGACCACACCCACCATGGGACTTTTCGAGGGAATGTGGTCGATCCTGTGGTCTCGTAGGGTCGGATATCATTCGACCCTACGTGCGACCACACGTATTTTGAGTCGACCTTTCATTCTAAAGTCCATTCTTTCATGTTTTGATCCTTTGGCTTACTTTCATGGTCCATTCTAAGATTGTTCTATGGCTCAAAACTCCAAGTTATACACTATTCATTGTCCATAACAATTTCCTCCATGGAATCTCTTGGAACTTGTCCATGGATGGATGATTTGGGTTTCTTCTAATCCCATGTTCTTCATAACTATTCTAGGATTTCTTATTCAGGTAAGGAATTAGGTCTATACCTTTATTCAGAGGTTTCTCTGAAGTTTCCTTCTCTTCCTTAGTCTTCTTCTTCAAGTTCCCTTTTCTTCTCCTCTTCCTTCTCTTTCTCTTTCTCTCACTTTCAATTAGGGTTGTAAAGGAGTGAAAGAGGCTTAGGGACGTCCTATTTATAGAAGAAAACCCTCCATAATAACCCCCAACGAGTTTAGGAAAGACCCCCTTCGAATTAGGAAGGTTTCCTAATTTCTGGTTCGTGCTATTTTCGTAGGGTCAGACACAGGGTCGGACATACTGCGACCCTACATTTTTAAAACATGAGACCCTAGGGTGTAGGGTCACATGTAGGGTCAGACATACTACGACCCTACATTTTAAAACGTGCGACCCCACGACCAAAAAGTCATGGGTTGGACTCTTTGGAGGTGGGGTCGTCACACCTTTTAGGCATGCGGCCACACACTCATATTTGACTATTTTTGAGTTATATTTCATACTTGCTCTTGTGGTTTCTTCATGCACTGGATTTACTTGGCTTGACCATGATAAGTAGACTTGATACAAGGTGGTAAGACTGATTAGTTCGATACGGGTCTTATAGAATGGGTTCAGTCACATATTCGTGTGAGTAGCCAAACCGGGTGCCATGCATATGGGGCAGCCCGCTAGGTGAAACACACAGCCTTGACCTGTACTTTGTGAGATCACGATCGACGAGCAACCTCTAATGAGTGTTTCTTGGGTCCGCCTGAGAATGTGTTATGCTACTCCACGTCACTTGATTCTTGCAACATAGTATATAAAGGGATTGGGGGCCCATTATTCATCGTGCATTCGGTGATAGGTTACCCCGTCCTTGTCAAGGAGGCCTTATCTGTCCTAACCCAGATTGTAATCCAATGATTGTTATTTTTGGTTCATCCCTGAACCAACCCAGTAAAATCTACTTAACCATGACATCCATGTTCGAGACGTCGAATTTCTACCCATTTTTATCCTCGAATGGTCAACATGTTAGAATCTACACGATAAGCATCTTGAGCTCTCACCCATTGGGAGTATGAGGTATGTATACACCTGTTCAACATCATAGTAGATGGTCACTATACACCCTCCATTAAGTAAGCTCGATGTGTTGAATCTCTCATTGTTAACACGTCGATTTTGAAAACAAACAGAAAATCCCTGTCAAGACATAGATATCATGGTCAAGAAAAAATTTACTAGTTTGTTCCTCCATGAACCACTTTTGCTAACCATCCCTAATAAGGACAACGGATTAATATATCTATTTCAATTTCATTGAATTCGGTAACCCAAGTGGCCAGACCTTGGTACCACTGATTATCTATTTTTGGAATCACGAGGTCCCAAGACCGAACACATGGCTTAACCAAATTTAACTAAATTGACTCGGATAATGTTTACCAATCGCCCTTATGAGGCAGCTAACTTTGTTTGCTTAAGTCATCTTTGATTGTGCATGTGACTTCTTCCATTCCTCTAAATGTTTAAAATCTTGATATTTCTCCATTGAGTTTCAATGCCTTTGAAAAAGAGAATCAATTTGCAACCATATCCACCCTTTTAGGGTGAGAGGCCCCTAGAACTAGGGAATTGTCTTGATCTCCCACCTTGAGATCCATCCATCTTATATTTCTAAATGAATCAAATGAATCTAGATTTTTATTGAACATTAAATTGTGTAAGAAAGAAGGAAACCAGATTTGGGAACACAATCAGTAACTCAGCCAATCTGGTCCAATAGAGCATTCAATTTAGGTAGTGACAAACACCTATACCTGAAAAAGTTTACAATATTCTCGTATAGTTAGTCCTTGGGCTTACTCAAATATCATATTCAGTTCATCTCATAATCAAGGAGAGTTTTAGCTCCTAGGCAAATCCAATCACCGTTCTCGATTTACCTCAGAATTAAGGAGATATTCAGTGCCTAGGCAAATCCAATCATAGTTCTCAATTCATCTCTGAATTAAGGAAAAATTTAGCCCCTAGGCAAATCCAATCATAGTTCTCGATTCATCTTTTAATTAAGGAAAGATTCAACCCCTAGGCAAATCCAATCACTGTTCTCAATTCATCTCAGAATTAATGAGAGATTTAGTCCCTAAGCAAATCAAATCACCATTCTCCATTCACCTCTGAAATAAGGGGAGATTCAGCCCCTAGGCAAATCCAATCACCGTTCTCGATTTACTTCAGAATTAAGGAAAGATTCAGCCCCTAGGCAAATCCAATCATAGTTTTCGATTCATCTCTGAATTAAGAAAAGTAGCCCTTAGGCAAATCCAATCACTATTCTCAATTCATCTCAGAATTAAGGAGAGATTTAGTCCCTAGGCAAATCAAATCACCATTCTCCATTCACCTCTGAAATAAGGGGAGATTCAGCCCCTAGGCAAATCCAATCACCATTCTCGATTTACTTTAGAATTAAGGAAAGAATCAACCCCTAGGCAAATCCAATTATTGTTCCCTATTCACCTTTGAATTAAGAAAAGATTCAGCCCCTAGGCAAATCCAATTATTGTTCCCTATTCACCTTTGAATTAAGAAAAGATTCAGCCCCTAGGCAAATCCAATCATTGTTCCCTATTCACCTTTGAATTAAGAAAAGTTTCAGCCCCTAGGCAGGTCCAATCATCATTTCGGTTCATCCAGAATTAAGGAAAGATTCAGCCCCTAGGCAAATTCAATCACATCCAGTTCATCTCAGAATCAAAGAAATATTCAGCCCCAGATTCAAACACCATTTTTGGTTCATCTCAGAACTGAAGATTTAACCCTTAGGCAGATTTAATCATGACTCCCATATCATGTTAAAATGGAGGTGGCATTCGGCCCCTAGGCTTTTTCACCCTTCACCTTCTGTTTAGGTTTCGATTCATGTCAGAACTAGGAAAAGTTCCATTCATCTGAATTTAATTAGCCACTAGGCTTATCCAACCATCAACTTTGATTAGGGTTCTGATTCATGTTGGAACTTGGAAAAGTTCCATCCATCTGAATTCAATTAGCCACTAGGCTTATCCAACCATCAACTTTGGTTAGGGTTCTGATTCATGTCGGGACTAGGAAAAGTTCCATTCATCTGAATTCAATTAGCCACTAGGCTTATCCAACCATCAACTTTGGTTAGGGTTCTGATTCATGTCGAAACTAGGAAAAGTTCCATTTATCTGAATTCAATTAGCCACTAGGCTTATCCAACCATCAACTTTGGTTAGGGTTCCGGTTCATGTCGGAAGTAGGAAAAGTTCCATTCATCTGAATTTAATTAGCCACTAGGTTTATCCAACCATCAACTTTGGTTAGGGTTCTGATTCATTTTAGAAAAAAGAAGAGTTCCATTCATCTGAATTTAATTAGCCACTAGGCTTATCCAACCATCAACTTTGGTTCAGTTTCTGGTTCATGTTGGAATTAAGAAGAGTCCCATTCATCTGAATTCATTTAGCCACTAGGCTTATCCAACCATTAACTATGGTTTAAGTTCTGATTCATGTTGAAACTAAGAAGAGTTCCATTCATTTTAATTTATTTAGCCCCTAGGCTTGTCCAACCGTCAACTCCAGTTCAGGTTCTGATTCATGTTGGAACTAAGAAAGGTTCCATTTATATGAACTCAATGTGAGCATGAGTTAGCCTCTAGGCCTATTCAACCATTACCTCTGATCCATGTTATATTTCATGAAGGAATCGAAGAGAATTTTAATCATTTCAACTCAATCAATCCATCATCTCTAGCAATTAGAGTCCAATCCATGATTGTCATCATTGGCTTCTATTAATCGGAGCCCAACTCAAGCAATCCTTGCCTCTATCAATTAGAGCCCAGTCCATGACTGTCAATCTTAATCTCTATCAATCAGAGACCAATTCAAAGTCAATTCTGTCTCTATTAATCGGAGACCAGTTCAAGGTTAACCTTGTCTCTATCAACCGGAGTTCAATTCAAAATCCACCTCTGGCTCTATCAATTAGAGCCTGATCCATGTCCATCATAGCCCAGTGCTACAAGTTAGGATCCTCGTCAAGAATGGCGAATGAGAAGCATTCCTCATTGCCTATCAGTAAAGATCAATTCCAGATTCTGGAGTTATCAGGAGACCATGAAACTTCAACTATGATAGTGCTATCCCATCTTGGGCATTTCTGCCCCATTGGCCAAGGAAATGCTAGAATCCAAAGAGTTGCCCTCATGTTTCTCATTATTCAAAGAGGAGGAACAAAATTTTTTCGAGCAATAGGTTAGACCAAAGAAGAGATCTAATGTACCCTAGGCTAGGATAGAAACCAGAATCACGGCTAGGGAATGGTCCAATGATGAAACCCTTAACCCATGAACTGGGGCATGAACCAGATTGAACTTAGACCCAAATTGAGTGCGGTTCAATGAGGAAAGCCAATGACCCCTGAACTGGGGCATGAACCTGATTGAATTTGGACCCAAATTGAGTGCGGTCCAATGAGGAAAGCCCTTGAGCCCTAAGTTGGGCATGAACCAAATTGACCTTGGACCCAAATTGAGTGCGGTCCAATGAGGAAAGCCAATGACCCTTGAACTGGGACATGAACCGGATTGACCTTGGCCCTGAATTGGGTATGGTTCAATGAGGAATGCCCTTGAGCCCTAAGCTGGTCATGAACCAGATTGACCTTGGACCCAAATTGAGTATAGTCTAATGAGGAAATCCATTATGCCCTAAACTGGGGCATGGACCAAATTAACCTTAGACCCAAATTGAGAATGGTCTAATGAAGAAATCCATTGAACCCCCAAAGCCGAGGCATAAACTAGTCTAATCTTGGACTCAAAATGGTGTAATGCAATGGCGATACCCCTTGCTCCCCAAGTTGGGGCACAAGCTAAAATGATTTTGAACTCAACTAGAAGCGGTCCATTGATGAATCCACTGAACCCCAAATTGGGGCATGAACCAGAGTAACCTTGAGCTTAAAAAGCAATAGTCCGGTTATGAATGGATCCCAAACTGAGAAAAAAAAAAAGAAAAAGAAAAGAGGGTAAGAATTATATGGAACCCTAAAAGGTAGGCATCTTGCACCTATTGATAGAGGGGCATGATGAGTCCTGCTGTTAGAGGTCTGAAGGAAGATTTATTCCCACAACGACTGAAGGTGGTCGTCGAAGGCGTTATGCCCAACTGGAGTTGCTTGGACGAACTAGTTGTTTCAACTTTCTATTATCGGTATTCGATAGGTCATCCATGTCTAGGTCCAAGATTGATATGCTTGTTGACAAGTCCAATCCAATCTTCCCTGTAAGTAAAAGAAAATCACCCTGTTTGGGATTTGAAGCTCTGTACTTTGTCTCCTCCATACATTTCCTCCCAATTTCATACATCCTCCTATTCTACGTGCGTAGTCAATTCTGACTTTGAAGATGATTGAAACGATGAGCCTTTTCTTGAACTTTTACATCACCTGGCCTCTTGAGAAAGAAAGGTCCAACTCGTCTAGGAAAGCTTTAAATGATCAATCGGGAGACACAAGAATACTCTCAAGAAACATGTATTGGAGAAGCTGCCATTTTGTTCTACCAATGAAAAGATTCCAAGGAAAGCATTAGATAATAACAAATCATATCAGTAGGTCAGCCAATCAGTACAAATGAGTGAAGGATAGATGTGCCACCAAAAGGATAGAAATTCCAAAGTTCTTACAAAGTACATCATCTGCAAGCAAGAGATACATGATGAATGATCAATCTCAAAATCAAAGAATGAGGTCATAAGAATACAAAAAAAAAAAAAAAAAAAAAAATTCAAACCTATGTTTTATCTACATCAATAATGGGAGGCAGTCACATCAGACAAAAAGTGATGATTAACTTCCAGAGGACAGCATACGGATTCACCATTCAGATAAAATCAGATACTAGATGAGCAGTCACAAATGTTCATAAAGTTTACAAAAGATCAGAGTACTAACTGGGGCAAAGATGTTCTATCTGATTGGAAATGTTTGGAAGAAGAAGATTCAAATCCAATATTGAAAGTCATGATTCAACTTTGCGATCAAGCGAAGCACTGCATTATGGGGTGTGGCCTCCACATCCAAAAAAAAAAAAAGAGAAAAAAAAAAGAAAAGAAAATAGTAAGATGTTGAATGGCATTGGAGCTTGACAGTAACCCAATTGTCTCTCTCACTTCAAGAGGATGATAGTTCCAATCAAAGCCTGATAGCAAGTGCGAACGTTCTTTAAGATTCACAGCATGTTGGACCGAACTTTTGATTTTGGCCAAATACATCCCGCCTTTACAGGAGACGATCTCATCACTTCTTCATCATCAGAGAAAGATTTCTCATCGGCATTGGACTCTCTCTTCCGTCTATCAATCTGACGGCCTTCCAAGGAGTCTCTATCACAAGCCCTTCTTTTAATTATCAGTTTTTATGGCATTGTATCTCGTGATCATGTCATCATTTTATGTACAAATTCATGAATATGGCTGGAACTCTCATCTGTTGTTCATTACATCCGATGGCTTCCCAAGGTTCTTATAAGCCCTTCATTTCTCAAGCCAATAAAATGAGATCTTCTCGGTAAGATAAACCCATTCTACATAAACAACCAAACACTCTCCCAATGGTAGACCCATGTGGACAGTTTCACATCAGTCCTCCCGGACCTTCAACATTAATACTTGTCAACAAACTTAAAGGTTTCAGGCCCAAATATGATCGCGACTGATTCAGCATCTCGATGTAGTTTGTTGAGACACGTGTTCCATCTGAACATCTCCAAGAAAGAAAAACATAATTCGGCATCATTTTTAATTTTGGTGTGGGACTGTATTTCCCTAAGGTCATTTTTAATGATGATTCAAGTAGCTGCCTGCCTATCAATGCGTGTATGTGTCAACTTAAATAGTAGAGCAAGGCTGCCCATTTGTCATGAAAGTCATGCCGTTCGGACTTCCCCTAAGGGTTTTAGACCATTGGATAGGACCATAGTTTTGAAAATATCCTCACCATATCAGGACTCTTTATTCAACCCAAGATGGGGTTTGCAAAAAGAAAAAATAAAAAAAATAAAGGGAAGAAAAGAAACCTCAACAAGGAAAAGCAACCCAAGAAACCTCAATGGGCAACCCATAATACCTCAGTGGGGATAGGCGACCTGATGCACCTCTAATGCATTGCCCTTATTGGCCCTTCATAGAAAAATTCATTGGTTCATGTGGACGAGTGTCATACCCAGTCTACCCTCCATAAGGAAAGGAACCCCTCTTGCTCTCCAGTGAATCATACTCAGAGGAGTTGAACAAACCATCATCTGTTGGGCTCTATAGCATTGTCTTTCAATAGAATTCTATCTTCAAATCCTTTTGTCATGTTAGGGAGAGAGCAAATTCTCACGGCCTGGTTACGGATGTAGCCAAATTCATCAAATCATCGGTTCCCTCATTTTTCAAGATTCAAGAAGGGATTATCTAAGAAGTTACTTTCTGCAATCAATCTGTCAATCTTCCCTTGACCTTGGAAGCATGGTCAAATTCTGGATGCAATCCAGATTCAACCTAGTTCCAACTCTATTGGATTGCCCATTTCCTTCTATCTTTCCCCTAGCACACTATAATAGTGGTCTATCATAATATGCAGACACTAGGGCATAGATATACCCTATGTAGAGGAATTAAACTTGATCATGAGCATTAAATCTATGATCCATTGTCTAGTCTGAAGTCACTGACTTTCCTAGTCAATAGAAGTAGGTCCGTCCAAGTTGGTTTTTGCCAATTTCTCAGCTCTCCCAATCCTATTGATGAAGAAAATCCAATGTGGTCGTTTACCTGTTAGGATTTGGTTACAAAATTCTCTAAAGGAACACTTCGAATCCTTTACTCCTCGTGCCTACTTTGGGGCCATGGTTCATTCATCTTTCAAAATTGGCACAACAATGTTGCAAAGCTCTGAGCTTTTCATGAGCCTAGATCAAGGGCCAAACCCATGTCACATTTCATCGCCGCTTGGCTATTCTACCAATTTGGGTTACCATAGTGCAATTTCAAAGAACTTAGTTGACCAGATGTCCCTCAACAGTTTAACACCAAGGTCAATCAATAAAATCACTTTGGTTATAGACTATCAAGCTCCCCTCATTCTTGTCCAAAATCCTCGCTAGAGTTTCTTTCAATCCAAAATCCAACAACACCATTGTTGGCTGAAGAAAATCATCACTTTCAAATTACATGGAACCCTTCCAAGGGAGTAACCAAGTCATCACTATCGTGCTGAAATTGAGTCAAACTAATAGTACCAGGTCATAAATGGCAAATTTCAAATCTAGGTATCATGCCAGCAAAGTCCATGACACCATTTCCATTGATACCATGTTTTATGCCTTCACCAATAAAGCAGGGGCAAAAACTTTGGAAAATTACCAAGAAATTCACCATCATTTCAAATATGTCCAGCACTCTTTATGTTAAAAGTCGAGAGACTTCTAAGATGGCTCAGATTTCAACCTTAAAGGTTCAAAGTCAACAAAGACTTCTTGTATGGGTCACTTTCGAGCATCCTAAAGGTTCATATCAACAAAGCTACTTAAGAGGATATTCTAGTTTCCATTCCCGAAGGTTCATAGCCATAGAGCTTCCAAGAAGGATATTCTAATTTTCAATCTCGAAGGTCGAAAGTTGGTAGGAACTTCAAAGATAAGTCATTCAGTATCACCTTATAAGTGACCTTCTAAGTTCTTTCTCATTTCAGAATCAATAGCACATTCCTCACCCTAAAAGTGACCTTCTGAGTTCTTACTCATTTCATAATCAAATGCAGAGCCCTAGCTCATCCAAAGATCAAATCAATCTCAGCCTATTAGTGAATCAAATGCAAAGCCCTAGCTCATCTAAAGATCAAATCAATCTCAGCGTATTAGTGAATTAAATGCAGAGCCCTAGCTCATCCAAAGTTCAAATCAATCTCAGCCTATTAGTGAATCAAATGCAGAGCCCTAGCTCATCCAAAGATCAAATCAATCTCAGCCTATTAGTAAATCAAATGCAAAGCCCTACCTCATCTAAAATTCAAATCAATCTCAACCTATTTGAGAATCAAATGCAGAGCCCTAGCTCATCCAAGGTTCAAAATCAATCTCAGCCTATTAGTGAATCAAATGTAGAGCCCTAGCTCATTCAAAGTTCAAATTAATCTTAGCTTATAAGTGAATCAAATGCTGAGCCCTAGCTTATTCAGAAAATCAATCTCAGAATCTCAATCAAAAGAGCCTCAGTTCAATCACAGAAAAGACAATAATTCTTCCATCTAGACAAATCAAGGCCAAGCCCAAGCTCGTGCAATCAGCCTTGTATTCACAGCCTAGCTTCATACAAGAAGATGTTCCAAACCTACAAATCAACCTTGTATTCACAGCCTAGCTTCCTACAAGAAGAGGTTTAACAGCATACAAATGGATCAAGCCAGGTCTACGTCTGCACATACCTTGAGTCATGAGTTCTACCTCAGCAAGAAGAGGTTCCCAGCCTACAAATGAGCCTTGTATTCACAGCCTAGCTTCATACAAGAAGAGGTTTATCAACCTATAAATGGATCAAGCCGGGTTCAAGCCCGCGTGTACCTTCCATCATGAGTTCCACCTCAGCAAGAAGAGGTTCCCAGCCTACAAATGAGCCTTGTATTCACAGCCTAGCTTTGTACAAGAAGAGGTTTATCAGCCTACAAATGGATCAAGTCGGGTTCAAGCATGCGAGTACCTTGCATCATGAGTTCCACCTCAGCAAGAAGAGGTTCTCAGCCTACAAATGAGCCTTGTATTCACAGCCTAGCTTCGTACAAGAAGAGGTTTATCAACCTACAAATGGATCAAGCCGGGTCCAAGCCTGCACATACCTTGCATCATGAGTCTCACCTCAGCAAAAAGAGGTTCCCAGCCTACAAATGAGCCTTATATTCACATCCTAGCTTCATACAAGAAGAATAATCATCAATTTTCCAAGAAGAACAAACCTTCTTGCTAGTCGAACTATGTTCTGGGCTTAATTTCTAGGACACCCTTAGAATGCATAGGCAGTTTAGGACAAATCACCCTAAGTGCAGCCCAATAAGCAATCTCACTCATATCCCAAAAATGTGGTTCTTTTATCTTTAGCCTTCAATTGGTAACAATCTCAGCTAAAGAGGGGCATCTGTAAACACCCCATTTTTGCCACCCTCAGCATAAGTGAAACAATATGGTAGGTTTTTGACCTTTTACCCAAAGGTTGGTGATTCTCTAATGAACCCCACAGTAGGTTCATAGCTATTACCTACTTGGATGAATAGGTTGTGAAATTATCTTCGAAATGAGACCGGAATCATCAAATTTTGAAGTCAAACAAGGAAGATATCGCAGTTTGAAAGTGTAAGGGCATTTACGTAATTATCATATGATGCATGCATTATCAATCAAACTTCAAGACATCATATCTTGGTCATTTGATATCGAAATCAGATGATTCAAATGCCAATATTTCTTATTTTTAGTCCTCTTCAAAGTGGACATGAAAAAATCCCAAGTAGAAGTCACTAGGGGTGCAAGTTTTACCCTGACGACCCGAACCCGCCCAGGCCCGCCCTGAACCCTGGCAGGGTTGAACCTGACGCGAACCCTGACAGGGCTGGGTTAGGGTTTAATTTTATATGAACCCTGGCAGGGTTGGGCTAGGTTACGTTTGACCCCTGGGTTGAACCCGGCCCAACCCGACCCTGTATATATTTAAATATATATATATATATATATATATATATATATATATATATATATATAAACTAAACCTAACCTAAGCCCCATCTCAGACTCAATTCTCAGTTTCTCACAGCTTCACAGAATCACGACCTTTCCCTCTTCTCTCAATCTCTCTCTCTCAAACGAACGAAACCCTAAGGCTAAGAGTAACGGCGCGCCTTCATCTCTTCTCTCAGTGTCCCTCTCTCAAACGAAACGACGCCTTCATCTCTTCTCTCAATCTCCTCCTCTCAAACGAAACCCTCAGTCACTCAATCTCTCCGATTCTCTCGACTCTCTCTCTCTCGACTCTCTCTCATGATTCTCTTCGATTTTCGATTAGTTGCTAACTTGCTATTATAAAGATTCTGAATCAGATATCAGGTAAGTTACCTACATTAGGTACCTTTTTATGGTTGTTTTTATAATCTCCTGATATTATTTAGTTCCATTACCCTCCTAGTTGAGTTTTAAAAAGACAGGGATTTGTTTTTGTTTAGATACATAGGCTGGAGTGTGAAATCAAAATTTGTGTGAGGAACACTGTTACTTTATGATGTCATCCTTTCTATGGATCAGTGTCCCCTGAAATTTGAATTGTTATACTGGAAAAGGCTAAATTGATTCCCTGTTATACTATGAATGGCTAAATTGAGTCCATTGTTGGGTCCAAAATCTTTCTACTATGACTTAGACCTATTAAATTCCTGAGTTATATATGGATGCTTTGTCTTCTTCTTCTCTGTTTTTATTTTATTTTTTTCTTTCTGCATAGTTGGGAAGCATCAATAAGCTGCTTTGCTGTTTTGTTTCTATATTAAGAAGGGAGATCATCCAGCGGAATGGGTGTCCTATTGTTGCTTTGGGTGACACAATGCACTGTATATATAAAACTGGAATTAGATAAACAAGCCTATTCTATAGATGATTCAATCTTTCTATCTTTCTTTCTTTTTCTTTTGCATAAGAAATATCTGTTTGGTCAAACTTTGTATTTTGTATGTGATATATTGAGTTCCTAAAGGAGGATGCTGTCATTGCAGAGCCTAGCTATAAATAATTTGTTTTCCTCCCTGAAAAGCATCAGAGGAGAGAGAGTGGTAGTCAATTTTTATTGTGATAGTGTAGTTAAACGAGAAGCTGATATGCAACTAGACTGCTTGATACGTCAACTGAGTGTTGATGTGGTATAGTGCAAAACAGAAAGGTCTTTTTAAATTATCTAAAATATACATATATTGCTAATGCTGATCATTATGTTGGACAAACAAGAAAAGGAAGCTTTATCAAACCAGTGGTCAGGATCTGCACATAGATATTCCACTTTATATGTCCCCTTTATGGATAAAAAGGTTTCATTATTGTTTTCTCAGTATCCCTGTAGATTTTTCTAAGTGGCTTTTAGATTTGCCTCTTTGGTTCTCCACCTTGATCATAAGGGGCAGTTCTTACTGGCCGCTTCATTTTTTTATTTTCAACATTTGAAACATTTCAACAAAAATCAAGTCCAACTCCAGAAGAACTGTAATGTGCCATCAAACCATTGACTCTAAGGGTCGAATTGGTGTGTAAACCACATAAGTCTCTTTGTCATCTTTGCTTGATTAATCATTTTTATTTCTTCATGTTTATTAGTGTTTGCATTAACAAATACCATCCGTTAAGAAGCAAATTATTTAATTACATAGGAAAGTTGTAGAGAAAACCTGCATCATATCTTACACAAAAGAAGAGCTTAGAACAAGAATCAGAGGTTCCCACTATTTAGAACAAGAAACGGAAAATGAAATCAAATCAATCAACTTCAAACCTATAATAACTGATCCATGTTTACATAAAAAAAAGAGAGCTGCATATTGATTGGAGCAGCAGGATGATTCTGATTTTTTAAGATCAGATAATTATCTTACCAATTGTTTTATAGATAGGTGCTCTTCCTTTGTATTGACTGTCACACCCCAATTCCACACTATTCAGAATGGTGTGATGAACCATCAATAAATTAACGGTTCAACTAGGATCTCGAATAGACTGTGTCCGTTTGCTTAAACCATAAACATCCACAACTAAAATCAGAATAAATACACGATAGCAGAAGTCTTTAATATTAAATGAACTGAGAGTCTAAAGATGATAACATAAATAAATTATCCAATTATCTTTAAAAGACTAAGACATAAAGTAAAATAAAATAATCAATTATATTTCTTTAATAATTCAAATAAAAATCTAATCGAAGACGCATGAGTTGCACTCGCATGACGAATCATGCGACTCCATCATAACTTCTGCATCCATCGCCACCGCATGTCCATACATCAGAGCATTCATACAATCTTCTACGGTGGTACCTGCATCATCAACTAAAAATATTCGACGTCAAAAGGGTGAGCACACATCACGGCTCAGTGAGTAAACAAAACAATGCAACAAACATATGCATGCATTTAATTCATAGCTTTGGTCTGGTTCATAAGTTTGCAATGTGCAATAGAAAGGTTTGGTAGCCGCCGCACCTCTATACATAGGGTGTGTAAGCCCACCCAACGGATCAAACACCATTGTCGTCCACATCCACCCCACCATGGAATAGAGATAGAGCTAAAGTGCTTAGGACCGCACCGCATCACACTTCCCTTGTTGCTCTTCCCATACCAACACGTAAGCCCCTGTTGGCGAGGGCTTGCAAACTGGGCTCGCAACTAACCAATCCTAATGTCAAACAGTGTATCCAAGGCCTCACCCCAACATCCCTCAATAATTCCATAGAGATAGAGCTAAGGCCTCCCGACAGAGTCAGAGGCTACATGGTCCGAGACCACCTCCCCTGATGCCCTACGACGTAATAGTTCTGCTAAGGTAATGGCGATACGACGATGTCAGTGGACAAGACTTGAGTAGAGATGGGGCTAAAGTGCTTAGGACCGCACCGCAACACACTTCCCCTGATGTTCGACTCGCATCAAGTACACTAACCACACATAAACATTTACATGCATGTTCCTAGTATCATCATCATCATCATGTTATGAATAAAGGAAATTAGATATGCATGAATATTAATAGCAGAAATATTAGATGACATGTTGAATGCACAATACAAACATACAAGCATAGAATCATTCATAGTATTGGACTCAATAAATAAAAATAGTTTATTATTAGCCAATTAGTTTAGGTCTTGTTCCCTCACCTTTGATTGCTAGGAGATCCTCGTTCAAGCTTTATAATTCACTTTTAAACCACTGGAAAGACCTAACAAGTCGATAGATTTTAATTAGAATTAATTTCAATATGTTTAGAATAAGAGAAGCTGAGGGGTCGCAGGTGGGGTAGCACCTGGGGTCTTAGTTTCTGCGACCAAAGGGGTAGGATCACAGGGTAGGGTAGCACCTAGGGTAGCAGTTTCTGTGACCCCAGGGAGTAGGGTCACAGGTAGAGTCAGATACCATTCGACCCTATGTGCGACCACACCCTCCCTGGGACTTCCTGAGGGCATGTGGTCGATCATGTGGTCTCGTGGGGTCGGATATCATTCGACCCTACGTGCGACCACACGTGTTCTTGATCCACCTTTCACTCTTAAGTCCATTCTTTCATGTTTGGAACTTTTGGCTTATCATCATGGTCCTTCCTATGATCGTTCTATGGCTCAAACTATAATTTTTATACACTATCCATTGTCCACAATGATTTCCTCCATGGATTCCCTTGGAACTTTGTCCATGGATGGATGATTTGGGTTTCTCCTAATCCTATGTTTTTCATAAAATATTCTAGGCTCCCAATTCATGTAGGAATTTAGGTTCATACCTTGGGTTTACTGAGATTCAGAGGTTTCTCTGAACTTCTTCTTCCTTTAGTATTCTTCTTCAATTTTCCTTCTCTTCCTTCTCTTCTCTTTCTCTCACTTTCAATTAGGGTTCTAAAGGAGTGAAAGAGGCTAAGGGACGTCCTATTTATAGAGAAAAATCCACCAAATATGCCCTAATGAGTTTAGGAAAGATCCCCTTCGAATTAGGAAGGTTTCCTAATTTTTGGTTTCTTCTGTTCTCATAGGGTCGGATGTAGGGTCGTAGAATCCATCGACCTTACGTTTTTTAAGACATGCGACCCCACGACAAAAAAGTCATGGGTTAGACTCTTTTGTGGTGGGGTCGGACATACCTGTTTAGGCGTATGAACACACACTCATTTTTGACTATTTTGAGTTAAATTTCATACATGATCTTGTGGTTTCTTCACACACTTGGTCCACTTGGTTCGACCATGATAGATAGACCTGGTACAAGGTGGTAAGATCGGTTAGTTCGATACGGGTCTTACAACTCCCCCCCCCTTATTAGAATTTCATCCTCAAAATTTACACATACCTTCCGAGTAAAAAATGTGAGGATATTGCCTCCGCATAGCATTCTCTTCTTCCCATGTGATCTCTTCTATATTTCAGCTCCTCCAGGTGACCTTAATATAGTATATGTCACGGTTGCATAGACGTTGAACCTTTTGGCTGGTGATTTCAGTTGGTGCTACTTCGAATGTCAACTCATCAGTTAGATCTGGTGGATCTGCTGTCAAAACATGTGTTGGATCTCTGACGTACTTCTTCAATAATGAGATATGAAATACATTATGCACACTTGACATAGATGGTGGTAGTGCTAACTGATAAGCCACTTTTCCACGTTTAGCTAGAATCTCATATGGCCCGACATATCTCGGACTTAGCTTCCCTTTCTGTTCGAATCGTCTTAAACCTCGCATAGGTGATACTTTCAAGAATACCTTATCACCTACGACAAATTTAAGGTCTCGACGTTGAGTATCTACATACTGTTTCTGAAGATTCTGAGCTGTTCTAACTCTTTCCTTGATAATGTCGACTACTCGACAAGTCTCTTCAATAAACTCTAGTCCAACGATGCTCCGTTCTCCAACTTTATTTCAAAATAAAGGAGTTCGACACTTCCTACCATACAGTGCTTCATAGGGTGACATCTGTATAGTAGCCTGATAGCTGTTGTTATAGGCGAACTCGATCAATGGTAGTTTCTCATCACATGATCCTTTAAAATCAATTACACAGGCTCAAAGCATGTCTTCTAAAATCTGAATGGTATGCTCCGATTGTCCGTCTGTCTGAGGATGAAATGCAGTACTAAACTTCAATGTTGTACCCATAGCCTTTTACAATCTTTCCCAAAACTTTGAAGTAAAGTGTGGGTCTCTATCAGACACGATGCTTTCAAGTACACCATGTAATCTGAAAATATTTTCCACATATAGCTTGGCTAACCTCTCCAGGGTATACTGTGGTCGTATAGCTATAAAGCGAGCTGTCTTAGTCAGATGATCTACAATCACCCAGACTACGTCAACTACTCGAGGAGTCAATGGTAACCCGATGACGAAGTCCATAGTGATGCAGTCCCATTTCCATGCTGGTTCTGGCAGTGGCTACAATAATCCTGCAGGTCTTTGCCGTTCAGCCTTTACCCTTTGATAATTTAGGCATTGAGACACGAATTTAGCTACATCTACTTTCATTCCTCTCTACCAATATAATTTTTTCAAATCATGATACATCTTTGTACTTCCAGGATGTACCGAATAAGCGGTGGTGTGAGCTTCCTTCATTAGTCTGTGTCTAATGTCTATGTTTTTTGTTTCAGGAACACATACTCTTCCTTTGTACTTCAGTACCTTTTCATCGTCCAAGGTGCACTCAGGAATAATCCTACATTTTTTGATGTCTTCTTGTACCGTTCTCAGATAAGGGTCTGCTTTAATTGTGGCTTTCACTTCATCAATTATATTAGGTACAATCTTCAATGTGGTAAACATATTTGAAAACCGATGAATAAATCCTTCATTGGTCGATTCACCCGGTGCATCTATCATGAACTGCTCATTACCATAATTGAATACTTTTCCTGTAACACACATTGTTGTAGTCGTGTTAACCTCTCCTTGAGATTTTATCATTGCTTTTCTGCTTAGCGCATCAGCAACTACATTAGCCTTTCCTGGATGATACTGGATATCACAGTCATAATCCTTCAATAATTCCAGCCATCTTCTTTGTCTCATGTTCAACTCCTTCTAATTAAAAAGATAAGTGAGACTCTTATGATCTAATTTAATCTGAAATTTCTCTATGTACAAATAATGTCTCCATATCTTGATAGCATGTACTACTGCCGCTAATTCTAAGTCATGAGTGGGATAGTTCTTCTCATGTGTCTTCAGTTGTCCTGAGGCATACGCAACTACTTATTCTCCTTGCATAAGTACACATCCTAAACCCAATCCAGACACATCAGTGTATAAGGTAAATGATTGTCCTAGAATAGGAATAGTCAAGATGGAAGCAGATATCAATCTAGCCTTCAATGTTTGGAAACTTTTCTTACATTTATTGGTCCAAACAAACTTTTCTCCTTTCTTAGTCAAACTGGTGAGAGGTACTGTCACACCTCAATTCCGCACTATTCAGAATGGTGTGATGAACCGCTAATAAACCAACAGTTCAACCATGATCTTGAATAGACTGTGTCTGTTTGCTTAAACCATATGCATCCACAATAAAAATCAGAATAAATACACGATAGCGGAAGTCTTTATGTCACACCCGAATTCCTTACTATTCAGAATGGTGTGATGAACTGCTAATTAACCAACGGTTAAACCAGGATCTCGAATAGGCTGTGTCCATTTGCTTAAACCATACACATCCACAACAATAATCAGAGTAAATACACAATAGAGGAAATCTTTATACCAACGAATTGAGAGTCTAACAATTATAAAATAATAAATTATCCAATTATTCTCTATTTACTAAGACATAAAAATAAAATATTTAATCAATTACATCGTCTGTATAAATTGAATAAAATTTTAATAAAAAACACAAGAGTTAGACTCGCATGACGAATCATCCGACTCCACCATAACTTCAGCGTCCATCGTCGCCGCATGTCCATACGTAGGAGCATTCATATAGTCTTCAACTGTGGTACCTGCATCATCAACTAAAAGCATTAGACATCGAAAGGGTGAGCACACGTCATGGCTTAGTGAGTAAACAAAACAATGCAACAAACATATGCATGCATTCAATTCATATCTTTGGTCTGGTTCATAAGTTTGCAATGTACTATAGAAAGGTTTGGTGGCCGCCTCGCCTCTATACACAGGGTGTGTAAGCCCACCCAATGGATCAAACACCATTGCCGTCTGCATCCACCCCACCATGGAATAGAGATAGAGCTAAAGTGCTTAGAACCGCACGGCATCACACTTCCCCTGATGCTCTACCCATACCAACACGTAAGCCCCTGTTGGAGAGGGCTTGCAAACTGGGCTTGCAACTAACCAATCCTAATGTCAAACAGTGTTTCCAAGGCCTCACCCTAGATTCCCTCAATACGTCCATAGAGATAGAGCTAAGGCCCCCCGGTAGAGTCAGAGACTACACGGTCCGAGACCACCTCCCCTGATGCCCTACGACGTAATAGTTCTGCTAAGGTAATGGCGATATGATGATGTCAATGGAAAAAACTTGAGTAGAGATAAACTAAAGTGCTTAGGACTGCACCGCATCACACTTCCCCTGATGCCCCACTCGCATCAAGTACACCAACCACACACAAACATTCACATGCCTATTCCTATCATCATCATCATCATTATCATCATGTTGTAAATAAAATTGAATTAAATATGCATGAACAGTAACAACAGGAATAGTAGATGACATGTAATATGCACATTACAATCATACAATTATAGAATCATACATAGTATTGGACTCAATAAACGAAAACAGTTTATTATTAGCCAATTAGTTTAGGTCTTGTTCCCTCACCTTTAATTGAGTGTAGATCCTCGTTCAAGCTTTATGAATCACCTTTAAATCAATAGAAAGGCCTAACAAGTCGATAGGTTTTAATTATAATTAATTCCAACAAATTAAGACTAGCTGAAATCATAGGGTCGCGGGTAGGGCAGCACCTAGGGTCGGTTACCAATCAACCTTACATGCGACCACACCCTCCCTGGGACTTTTCGAGGGCATGTGGTCGATCCTGGGGTCTTGTAGGTCCATTCTAAGATTGTTCTATGGCTCACAACTATGATTTTTACACACTTTCCATTGCCTATGATGATTACTTCCATGGATTCCTTTAGAACTTGCCCATGGATGGATGATTTAGGTTTCTCTTAATCCTAACTTCTTCCTAATCTATTCTAGGCTCTTAATTTATGAAGGGACTTAGATTCATACTTGAAGTTGGCTGAGATTCAAAGGTTTCTCTGAACTTCCTCCTCTTCCTTAGCCTTTTCTTCAATTTTCCTTTTCTTCTTCTTTTCCTTCTCTTTCTCTTTTCTCACTTTCAATTAGGGTTCTAAAAGGAGTGAAAGAGGCTAAGGGACGTCCTATTTGTAGAGGAAAACCCTCCAAAATAAGTCCCATTGAGTTTAGGAAAGAACCCCTTGGAATTAGGAAAGTTTTCTAATTTACAGTTTTTGTCTGAAATCGTAGGGTCGGACGTAGGGTCGTAGGATCCGTCGACCCTACATTTTTCTAGTCATGCGACCCTATGACTAGAAAATCATAGGTTGGACTTCTGTTGAGGTGGGGTCGACCCTACCTGTTTAGGCATGCGACCCTACCCTCACATTTACTGTTTTTAGGTCAGACTCATACCTGGTCTTGTGATTTTTTTTCACGCACTTGGTCCACTTGACTCGACCATGATAGGTAGACCTGGTACAAGGTGGTAAGACCGGTTAGTTTGATATGGGTCTTACAACTCCCCCCTTCTTATTAAAAATTTCATCCTCGAAATTTGTACATACCTTCCGAGTCGAAAATGTGAGGATATTGCTTCCGCATAGCATTCTCTTCTTCCCATGTGATCTCTTCTATATCTTGGCCCTTCTAGGTGACTTTAACATAGTATATGTCCTGGTTACGTAGACGTTGAACCTTTCGACTAGTGATTTCAGTTGGTTCTACTTCGAATGTCAAATCATCAGTTAGATCTGGTGGATCTACCGTCAAAACGTGCGTTGGATCTCTGACGTACTTCTTTAATAAGGAGATATGAAATACATCATGCACACTTGACATAGATGGTGGTAGTGCTAACTGATAAGCCAATTTTTTACATTTGGCTAGAATCTCATATGGCCTGACATATCTCAGACTTAGATTCCCTTTATGTCCAAATCATTTTAAACCCCGCATAGGTGATACTTTCAAGAATACTTTATCACCTATGACAAATTCAAGGTCTCGGCGTCGAGTATCTGCATACTGTTTCTGACGATTCTGAGCTGTTCTAACTCTTTCTTTGATAATGTCGACTACTCGAAAAGTCTCTTCAACGAATTCTGGTCCAATGATGCTACGATCACCAACTTCATTCCAGAACAAAGGAGTTCGACACTTCCTTCCATACAGTGCTTCATAAGGTGACATCTGTATAGTAGCCTGATAGCTGTTGTTATAGACGAACTCGATCAATGGTAATTTCTCATCCCATGATCCTTTAAAATCAATTACATAGGCTCGAAGCATGTCTTCTAAAATCTGAATGGTACGCTCCGACTGTCCTTCTGTCTGAGGATGGAATGCAGTACTGAACTTCAATGTTGTACCCATAGCCTTTTGCAATCCTTCCCAAAACTTTGAAGTAAAGTGTGGGTCTCTGTCGGACACAATGCTTTCAGGTACACCATGTAATCTGACAATGTTATCCACATATAACTTGGCTAACCTCTCCAGGGTATTGCTATAAAGCAAGTTGTCTTAGTCAAACGATCTACAATCACCCAGACCGCGTCAACTACTCGAGGAGTCAATGGTAACCCGGTGACGAAGTCCATAGTGATGCAGTCCCATTTCCATGCTGGTTTTGGCAGCGGTTGCAACAGCCCTGCAGGTCTTTGTCATTCAGCCTTTACCCTTTGACAATTTAGGCATTGAGACACAAATTTAGCTACATCTTCTTTCATTCCTCTCTACCAATATAATTTCTTCAAATCATGATACATCTTTGTACTTCCAGGATGTACCGAATAGACGGTGGTGTAAGCTTCCTTCATTAGTCAGTGTCTAATGTCTAAATTTTCTGTTTCAGGAACACATGTTCTTCCTTTGTACTTCAACACCTTTTCATCATCTAAGGTGAACTCAGGAATAGTCCTACCTTTTTCGATGTCTTCTTGTTCCGTTCTTAGATAAGGATCTGATCTAGTAGCTGCTTTTACTTCATCAATTATATCAGGTACAATCTTTAACGTTGTGAACATATTTGAAAACCGATGAATAAACCCTTGGTTGGTTGATTCACCCCGTGCATCTATCATGAACTGCACATTATCGTAATTGAACACTTTTCCTGTAGTACACATTGCTGCAGTTGTGTTAACCTCTCCTTGAGATTTTATCATTGCTTTTCTGCTTAGCGCATCAGCAAGTACATTAGCCTTTCCTAGGTGATATTGGATATCACAATCATAATCCTTTAATAATTATAGCCATCTTCTTTGTTGCATGTTCAACTCCTTCTGATTAAAAAGATAAGTGAGACTCTTATGATCTGATTTAATCTGAAATTTCTCTCCGTACAAGTAATGTCTCCTTATCTTGACAGCATGTACTACTGCCGCTAATTCCAAATCATGAGTGGGATAGTTCTTCTCATGTGTCTTCAGTTGTCTTAAGGCATATGCAATTACTTGTTCTCCTTGCATAAGTACACATCCTAAACCCAAGCCCGACGCATCTGTATACAAGATAAATGGCTATCCTGGAATAGGAATAGTCAAGATCGGAGCAGATATCAATCTAGCCTTCAATGTTTGGAAACTCTTCTCACATTTATTAGTCCAAACAAACTTTTCACCCTTCTTAGTCAAACTGGTGAGAGGTTTCGGCAATTCTGGAATAGTTTTCCACGAATCGTCGATAATACCCAGCTAGACCTAGGAAACTTCTAATTTTTGCAATGCTCTTTGGTGCTTCCCACTTCACAATGGCTTCAATCTTGCTAGGATCCACTTTAATTCCTTCAGTAGATACAACATGGCCTAAGAAAGCGACCTCCTTTAACCAAAACTCGCACTTTGTAAATTTGGCGTAAAGCTTCTCTTTCCTTAATCATTTCAGAGCGGCTCTTAGATTCATGACATGAGTTTTCTTGTCCTTGGAATAGACCAATATATCATCAATAAACACAATGACTTACGTATCCAACATATCATGGAATACCCTATTCATGAGTTCCATAAAGGTTGCGGGTGCATTAGTCAATCCAAAAGACATGACTAAAAATTCATAATGTCCATATCTTGTTCTGAATGTTGTCTTTGGAATATCACCGTCCTTAATCTTCAACTGATGGTATCCTGACCGAAGATCGATCTTGGAGAACACCTTGGCACCTTGTAACTTATCAAAAAAGTCATCGATCCGAGGCAATGGGTACCGATTCTTGATTGTCAGCTTATTCAGTTCCCGATAGTCTATACACAGTCGAACACTACCGTCCTTCTTCTTTACAAATAATATTGGCGCTCCCCATGGTGATATGCTAGGTCTGATGTGACCCTTATCCAGTAATTTCTGTAACTGTACTTTTAATTCCTTCAATTCAGTAGGAGCCATTCTATAAGGTGCTTTAGATACTGGTGCAGCTCCGGGTATCAGGTCTATAACGAACTCTGTCGCTCGGTCGGGTGGTAGTCCTGGTAGTTCTTCAGGAAATACATCTGGAAAGTCACACACAACATCAATATCCTCCATTCATGGTGCTTCCTTGGTGAGGTCGACCACTGATACTAAATACCCAACTCCTCCTTTCTTGAGGCATTTCCTAGCCTTTAATGCAGAGAGGATGAGTTTTCGTTTATGGGGAAGTTTGGTTCCCGCAAAACTAAACTCTGCTTCGTCCTTGTCTTTAAATGTCAGCTTCTTTTCTGCACATAATAGGTTTGCAGAATGCCAAGGTAACCAGTCCATTCCGAAGATGACGTCAAAGTCTGCCATCTCAAGTTGAATCAAGGTTGATTCCAAAGTCTTCTCGTTGATAAGAACTGGACATGGTCAATAACCCTTTTCTAATTCCACTTCTAATCCCATAGGCAATCGTACGAGCAGTATGTAGTCTAAAGATTTGAGGGGTAGATTCAGCTTCTTTCCAAATGACACAGATATAAAAGAATGAGTAGCTCTAGAATCAAAGAGTACTCTAGCGGGTATGCCATTAATAGGTACGATACCTGTGATTTGTTTTAATTTAGTCTACATGCTCACACAGTGTAATACAAAATGAAAGGTTCAGATCATACTTGTGACTACATCAGGCGATGCGGTAGCATCCTCAGATGTAACAGCATAAACTCTTCCTTGCTGTAGTTGCTTCCTGGGCTTAGGACATTCTCTGGAATAATGTCCCACTTGATTGCAGTTATATCATTTTACTTCATCATTATTTTGCTTTTGTTGCGGTTGAGCTACTGGAGTAGTCTTGGCTGCAGCATTAAAGCCTTGAGTACAGAAGGGTTTGAATGTCCTTGTAATACCCCTATTTTGAGCAAAGTAGCTCTCCTTCTGGCTCGACTCTATTACTCAAGCAATCTGTACTGCTTCGTTGTAAACTTTCTTTTCCAAGCCAAGAACATGCTCACGGATGCTTCCCCTGAGTCCCATGATGAACCTTTGGGTCTTAGTATTTTCCTCTTGCATGCTTGCGGGTGCAAAGAAAAATAGCTCCTCATAACGCTGTTGGTATGCATCCACGGTCATTTGCCCCTGATATAAACTCAGGAACTCTCTCTCCATAGCATCTCTGAAACTTCTGGGGAAGTACTTCTCAAAAAATGCCTCTTTATAGATAGCCCAGGTCAATTAGGCATGCTTAGTTAACAGATAAGTCCGAGTGGACTTCCACCAGTGGTGTGCATCGCCTTTCAGCATAAAGGTTGCATACAATATTTTCTCCTCCTCATTTACTGTCATCATCGTAAAATTCCTTTCCATTTCGTCAATCCAGTGTGCTGGCCACAAAGGATCTGCTGGCTTACCATTATATTCTTTGGGCTTCATCTTTAGAAAATCCTTGATCAGTCGGGAGTGGTCCAGCTGATACAGAGCATAGGCCCCATACATAGGTGGTTGATACTGGTAACTGCCTTGAGCTACCTCAGGATTCTGTACTTGGGCCTGCATGACTGGTGTTTGAGGTGCGTGGGGTACCGTGTTATTTCCCCCTGGTATTGTGCTGGCCTACCCTACTGGCATAGGTGTTGTATGGACAGATGGAAAAGCCATCCCTATAACAGCTTGCATATTGACTTGAACCTACTGTATTTGGTGTAGCTGTTGTTCTAAGTCCATTACGGTTGTGACCAAATCCATAGGTGGGGCTGGCAAGTTTGTAGGACTTGCCTGGACACTAGCTACTGATGGTGCCATATTCATATTCTCCTATGCTTCAGGATTTATATGGATGTCTTCCTCCATAGGTGGTGGTGGTGGAATTGGGTTACGGCTTTGTCTGGTCACTCTTTGCCCAGCCATTTCCTGTTCTGGTGGTGGTAATGTCTGTAAACAATCATAGCACATGTGAGGCAATCAATATAAGTTGTTCTCAAGTCAAAAATCCAACTAATCAATATAAATTTCAAAGTTTTCAGATCTTTCTAACAAAATATTGTATTTTCCATCGTAGGGTCGATGGTAGGGTCGGTCCTTATGCGACCCTAGGGTATGCGACCCTGAATAACACTGTCAGCTTACCGAGAGCCTAGGGTCGATGGTAGGGTCGGTAGTTGTCCGACCCTAGGTCCGACCCCTGGTTCTCTATCACCGAGAGGCTAGGGTCGATGGTAGGGTCTGACGTAGGGTCACCCATTTTGGTCGAATTCTGCGACCCTACGATCCAGAATCAGGTTTTTAAACCCGATTTTGGATTCATTTCCCATTCTTTCTCATTTCTTCCAACTCAACCCGTTTCTCTGAGTTGCTATAGTATCAACCCCTACCTGTTTAATGATCATATCTTTCGTTCGTGACTCCTGCTCCTTCTCTTCAGGTATGCTCTCTACTGTTTCACATTTTTAAAGCTTTCTAAACTAGGTTTTTATCCATTTACATCGTTTTCTTCAAACTAAACTTTTTCTAACCATAAAAATTTAATTTTTAATGGGAGCTTTTGCTATTGGTCACCAAATGGATGAAAGCCCTAAAAAATATTCGAGTTTCATCGGTTGGTTATCGAGAAACTTGAAAATTTTCATTTTTGACCTAATTTTCGAGATTTTTCAAATTTATTGAAATTTCTTCAAATTCGATCTTTCAAAATTAAATTTCCAACTGTATGAGCCTTGCAGGATGGTTTAGAACCTATGTAAGTCCTCCTGCCCAATTGTTTGGGTGAAAAGTGAGGCTTTTGACCAATTTATGCCGTTATAATATCAAAATTTTTGGGTTTTTCACCATTACTGATCTATTATTGTTTTTCTTTGTTTTGGCAGATAACATGGCTCATACCAAGGTGCCTAGGGCTCATGACCCTGTTCGTTTCTGCTCCAACGAGGCCGAAGCTCAGTATGCTCGCTATGAGTGTAAGAAAGTAAAGGGGGGTCACTGTATGGACTTGGCTAGTCTAGCCTTGTTCAATGTGGAGGGGGCATTTGGTGACATGGGCTGGCTCCCTGTGATCACCTATGACATGTGTACCCATCCGGATTTGGTGAGATAGTTCTATTACAATCTCCAGGTAGTGGGGGATCGCAATGACACAGAGAGGGGTAGGGAGCTCAGGATCACGAGCTACGTCAAAGGGGTAGATGTTTCTTTTGACTGCCAGCAGTTAGCTGATCTTTAGGGCACATCAAATGATGGCCCTTTGGTGTACTGTGCTCCTAGGGAGCCCCAGTTCCTTTCCTTGGAGATGCTTGCTGAGATTGATAGTCAGCTTATCAGAAATGATCACTGGGAGATGAAAGTGATCAACCTACGTCCAGAGCCTCGGGTGTATTGCAAGATCATCCAGCACAACTTGATACCCCAGAGTGGACACTATGAGAGGATCTCCCACTTGACCCAGTATGTCCTCTACTCCATTTGCACTAGGCAGCCTGTCTGCCTCCCTTACATTATCCTGAGGACGATGATCCGTGCTACGCTACCTGGTCAGATAGGCAACCAGCCCTATGGATGTCTGATCACTACTCTACTCGCCCGCCTAGGCGTTGATTTAGTGGATGAGAGGATTCAGGACAAGACCTTCTCATCGGTTCTGAACTGGGAGGCCATCTGTAGGATGGGTATGCGGGATGCTCAGGTCAGTGATGATGAGAGAAACACTCTGGTGCATCCTCGTCCTCGGGTAGAGGTAGCAGACGCTGAGGCGGCAGCAGCAGCAGCAGCCGGAGCAGGGGTTCACGGAGGTGATGCTGAGGATGAGGATCGCATGTATATGGATGTAGATGCTATACCTCCTCTATCACCTCCACATTCTACTGGAGCTAGTCTATCTTGGGCTCCTTCACACATGGCTGGTCCTTCACACCCACCATCTGATGATATGATGGGATTATTACGTGAGATCAGGGAGGCTCAGTGCGTGATGGACCTGAGAGTGGGAGAGCTTCTAGATACTCAGCGTACGTCTGATCAGCGGATGGCCGAGTTGACAGTTAGTCTCCAGACAACCCAGACTCAGGTAGCCTGGTTGACTAGAGTATATGCTGAGGACTACGACAGAGACCGCGAGGCACCTCCACCTCCATCACCTCCAGCTCCATGATGTATATTTTCTTTTTATCTTTTTCTTTTATACTACAGAGTAACTGTCCGGGTTGTGGAATGTACTCTGCTTTGGATATGTATCAACGTGTTTTTTATTTGATGTATATAAAACTTGTTTCACCTTTTTATATATGTATTATTCTCTTTTTTAATTTTTTTTATCTAAAACAACAGAGGTGCTTATAGTTTGTTCTTATTAAAGCTTTTAAATTTTGTCCTAACTCAGTTCATAAACTTTTGTGGAAATATACTAGTTTAATAGACAAGGCCTGAGAGCTCTGATACCAAGTTGTCACACCCTAATTTCGTACTATTCAGAATGGTGTGATGAATTGCTAATTAACCAATGGTTCAACCAGGATCTCGAATAGGCTGTGTCCGTTTGCTTAAACCATACACATCCACAACAATAATCAGAGTAAATACACAATAGCAAAAATCTTTATACCAATGAACTGAGAGTCTAACAATTATAAAATAATAAATTATGCAATTATTTTCCATTGACTAAGACATAAAAATAAAAAAATTTAATCAATTACATCGTCTGTACAAATTGAATAAAATTCTAATCGAAAATACAAGAGTTGCACTCGCATGACGAATCATGCGACTCCATCATAAATTTAGCGTCCATCGCCGCCGCATGTCCATACGTAGGAGCATTCATATAGTCTTCAACCGTGGTACCTGCATCATCAACTAAAAGCATTCAACATCGAAAGGGTGAGCACACATCATGGCTCAGTGAGTAAACAAAACAATGCAACAAACATATGCATGCATTCAACTCATATCTTTGGTCTGGTTTATAAGTTTGCAATGTGTTATAGAAAGGTTCGGTGGCCGCCTCACCTCTATACACAGGGTGTGTAAGCCCACCCAATGGATCAAACACCATTGTCGTCCACATCCACCCCACCATGGAATAGAGATAGAGCTAAAGTGCTTAGGACCGCACCGCATCACACTTCCCCTGATGCTCTACCCATACCAACACGTAAGCCCCTGTTGGCGAGGGCTTGCAAATTGGGCTCGCAACTAACCAATCCTAATGTCAAACAGTGTATCCAAGGCCTCACCCCAGCATCCCTCAATACGTCCATAGAGATAGAGCTAAGGACCCCTGGCAGAGTCAGAGACTATACGGTCCGAGACCACCTCCCCTGATGCCCTACGACGTAATAGTTCTGCTAAGGTAATGACGATACGACGATTTCAGTTGACAAGACTTGAGTAGAGATAGGGCTAAAGTGCTTAGGACATCTCCGCATCACACTTCCCTTGATGCCCCACTCGCATCAAGTACACCAACCACACACAAACATTCACATGCCTATTCCTAGCATCATCATCATCATCATGTTATAAATAAACTGAATTAAATATGTATGAACAGTAACAACAGGAATAGTAGATGACATGTGATATGCACTTTACAATCATACAATCATAGAAACATACATGGTGTTGGACTCAATAAACGAAAATAATTTATTATTAACCAATTAGTTTAGGTCTTGTTCCCTCACCTTTGATTGAGTGTAGATCCTCGTTCAAACTTTATGAATCATCTTTAAATCACTAGAAAGGCCTAACAAGTCGATAGATTTTAATTAGAATTAATTCCAACAAATTTAGACTAACTGAAATCATAGGGTCACGGGTAGGGCAGCACCTAGGGTCGGTTACCAATCGACCCTAGGGTGTAGGGTCAGACGTGGGGTCGGTAACCAATCATCCCTACGTGCGACGACACCCTCCCTAGGACTTCCCGAGGGCATGTGGTCGATCCTGGGTCTTGTAGGTCCATTCTAAGATTGTTCTATGGCCCATAACTATGATTTTTACACACTTTCCATTGCCTATGATGATTATTTCCATGGATTCCTTTGAAACTTGTCCATGGATGGATGATTTGGGTTTCTCTTAATCCTAACTTCTTCCTAATCTATTCTAGGCTCTTAATTAATGAAGGGACTTAGATTTATACCTGAAGTTGGCTGAGATTCAGAGGTTTCTCTGAACTTCCTCCTCTTTCTTAGCTTTTTCTTTAATTTTCCTTTTCTTCTTCTTTTCATTCTCTTTCTCTTTTCTCACTTTCAATTAGGGTTCTAAAAGGAGTGAAAGAGGCTAAGGGACGTCCTATTTATAGAGGAAAACCCTCTGAAATAAGTCTCATTGAGTTTAAGAAAGAATCCCTTGGAATTAGGAAAGTTTCCTAATTTACGGCTTCTGTCTGAAATCGTAGGGTTGGACGTAGGGTCGTAGGATCCATCGACCCTACGTTTTTCTAGTCATGCGACCCTACGACTAGAAAATCTTAGGTTGGACTTCTGTTGAGGTGGGGTCGTCCCTACCTGTTTAGGCATGCGACCCTACCCTCACATTTACTGTTTTTGGGTCAGACTCATACCTGGTCTTGTGATTTTTTTCACGCACTTGGTCCACTTGGCTCGACCACGATAGGTAGACCTGATACAAGGTGGTAAGACCGGTTAGTTTGATACGAGTCTTACACTTTAATATTAAATAAACTAAGAGTCTAAAGATGATATCATAAATAAATTATCCAATTATCTTCAAAAGAACTAAGACATAAATTAGAAATAATTTAATCAATTACATTGTCTGTATAACTTAAATAAAATCTAATCGAAAACGCAAGAGTTACACTCGCATGATGAATCATGCGACTCTATCATAACTTCTGCATCCATCGCCGCAGCATGCCCGTACATTGAAGCATTCATATAATCTTCCATTATAGTACCTGCATCATTAACAAAAATATTCAACGTCAAAAGGGTGAGCACACATCACGGCTCAGTGAGCAAACAAAACAATGCAACAAACATATGCATGCATTCAATTCATATCTTTGGTCTGGTTCATAAGTTTGCAATGTGCAATAGAAAGGATTGGTGGCCGTCGCACCTCTATACACGAGTGTGTGAAGCCGTCTAATGCATCAAACACCATTTCTGTCCCACATGCACCCACCATGGAATAGGGATAGAGCTAAAGTGCTTAGGACCACACTGCATCACACTTCCCCTGATGCCCTACCCATACCAACACGTAAGCCCCTACTGGTGAGGGCTTGCAAACTGGGCTCACAACTAACCAATCCTAATCTCAAACAGTGTATCCAAGGCCTCACCCCAACATCCCTCAATACGTCCATAGAGATAGAGCTAAGGCTTAGGCCCCCCGGCAGAGTCAGAGACTACACGGTCCGAGACCACCTCCCCTGATGCCCTACGATGTAATAGTTCTGCTAAGGTAATGGCGATACGACGAAGTTAGTGGACAAGACTTGTGTAGAGATAGAGCTAGAGTTTAGTGACTAGGATGAACCATAGTTTCACGTCCTCCCCCTGATGCTCCACTCGCATCAAGTACACTAACCACACACATACATTCACATGCCTATTCCATGCATCATCATTATCATCATCTTATAAATAAACAAAATTAAATATGCATGAACAGTAATAACAGGAATAGTGGATGACATGTGATATGCACATTACAATCATACGAACATAGAATCATTCATGGTATTGGACTCAATAAACAAAAATAATTTATTATTAGCCAATTAGTTTAGGTCTTGTTACCTAACCTTTGATTGCTAGTGGATCCTCATTTAAGCTTTATAATTCACTTTTAAACCACTGGAAATACCTAACAAGTCAATAGATTTTAATTATAATTAATTCTAATATGTTTGGAATAACAAAAGTTGAGGGGTCACAGGTGGGGTAGCACCTGGGGTCTTAGTTTCTGCGACCACAGGGGTAGGGTCGCAGGGTAGGGTAACACCTAGGGTAGCAGTTTCTGCAACCCTAGGGTGTAGGGTCACAGGTGGGGTCGGATACCATTCGACCCTACGTGCGACCACACCCTCCATGGGACTTCCCGAGGGCATCTGGTCTCGTAGGGTCGGATATCATTCGACCCTATGTGCGACCACACGTGTTCTGTGTCGGCCTTTCATTCTAAAGTCCATTCCTTCATATTTGAATCCTTTGGCTTACTATCATGGTCCATCCTATTATTGTTCTATGCCTCATAACTATAATTTATACACCATTCATTGTCGATAACGATCTCTTGCATGGAATCTCTTGGAATTTGTCCATGGATGGATGATTTGGGTTTCTCCTAATCCTATGTTCTTCATAAACTATTCTAGGCTGCCAATTCATGTAGGGATTTAGGTTCATACCTTGGATTTGCTGAGATTCAGAGGTTTCTTTGAACTTCTTCTTCCTTAGTCTTCTTCTTCAAGTTTCCTTCTCTTCCTTCTCTTCTCTTTCTCTCACTTTCAATTAGGGTTCTAAAGGAGTGAAAGAGGCTAAGGGATGTCCTATTTATAGAGGAAAACCCTCCATAATAAGTCCCAATGAGTTTAAGAAAGACCTTTGAAATAAGAAGGTTTCCTAATTTCTGATTTTTGATTGTTATCGTAGGGTCGCAGAATCCGTCGACCCTACGTATTTTTAGTCATGCGACCCCATGACTAAAAAGTCATGGGTTGGACTCTTTTGAGGTGGGGTCGGTCACACCTGTTTAAGCATGCGACCCTACCATCATATTGATTTTTTTGAGTTAAACTTCATACCTGGTCTTGTGGTTTCTTCACGCACTTGGTCCACTTGGTTCGACCATGATAGGTAGGCCTGGTACAAAGTGGTAAGACCGGTTAGTTCGATACGGGTCTTACAGGTACGAAATTCTAGAATCGTCTTCCACGAATCGTCGATAATACCTAGCTAGACCGAAGAAACTTCTAATTTCTGCAACACTCTTAGGTGCTTTCCATTTCACAATGGCTTCAATCTTGCTAGGATCCACTTTAATTCCTTCAGCGGATACAACATGGCCTAAGAAAGCGACCTCATTTAGCCAAAACTCACACTTTGTAAATTTGGCGTAAAACTTATCTTTCCTTAGTCGCTGCAAAGTGGCTCTTAGATTCATGACATGAGTTTCCTTGTCCTTAGAATAGACCAATATATCATCAATAAACACGATGACCGATGTATCTAACATATCATGGAATACCCGGTTCATGAGTTCCACAAAAGTTGCGGGTGCGTTAGTCAATCCAAAAGACATAACTAAAAATTCATAATGTCCGTATCTTGTTTTGAATGTTGTCATTGGAATATCACCTTTCTTAATCTTCAACTGATGGTATCCTGACCGAAGATCAATCTTGGAGAACACCTTAGCACCTTGCAACTGATCGAACAAGTCATCGATTCGAGGCAACGAGTACCGATTCTTGATTGTAAGCTTATTCAATTCCCGGTAGTCTATACACAGTCGAACGCTACCGTCCTTATTCACAAACAATACTGGCGCTCCCCATGGTGATATGCTAGGCTTGATATAACCCTTGTCCAGTAATTCCTGTAACTGTACCTTTAATTCCTTCAGTTCAGTAGGAGCCATTCGATAGGGTGCTTTAGATACTGGCGTGGCTCCGGGTATAAGGTCTATTGTCACACCCCAATTCTACACTATTCAGAATGGTGTGATGAACCGTTAATAAACCAACGGTTCAAACATGATCTCTAATAGGTTGAATCCTTTTAAATTAAACCATACACATCCACAACCATAATAAGAATAAATACACAATAGCGGAAGTCTTAATATTAAATGAACTGAGGAATCTAACTGTGATAATCATAAATAAAATATCAAATTATGTTGTATCAACCGAGACATAAATAAAATATCAAATTACATTTCCTTAATAGTTCAAATAAAAATCTAATAAATAATGCATGAGTTGCACTCGGATGAGGAGTCATGCGTCTCCACTATGTCTTTAGCCTCCATCGCAGTAATGTGCCCGTATACAGAAGCATTCATATAATCTTCCATAGTGGTACCTGCATCATCAACTAAAAATATTCGACGTCGAAAGGGTGAGCACATATCACGGCTCAGTGAGCAAACAAAACAATGCAACAAACATATGCATGCATTCAATTCATATATGTGGTCTGGTATATAAGTTTGCAATGTGCTATAGCAAGGTTCGGTGGCCGCCTCACCTCTATACACAGGGTGTGTAAGCCCACCCAACGGATCAAACACCATTGTCATCCACATCCACCCCAACACGGAATAGAGATAGAACTAAAGTGTCCGGATCAAACACAGCATAACACCTCCCCTGATGCCCTACCCATACCAACACGTAAGTCCCTGCTGGCGAGGGCTTGCAAACTGGACTCGCAACTAACCAATCCTAATGTCAAACAGTGTATCCAAGGCCTCACCCCAGCTTCCCTCAATACGTCCATAAAGATAGAGCTAAGGCCCCCCGGCAGAGTCGAAGACTACACGATCCGAGACCACCTCCCCTGATGCCTTATGATGTAATAGCTCTGCTAAGGTAATGGCGATACGACGATGTCAGTGGACAAGACTTGAGTAGAGATAGAGTGAAAGTTCCCGGATCAAACACCGCATAATACCTCCCCTCATGCCCCACTCGCATCAAGTACACTAACCACACACAAACATTCACATGTCTATTCCTAGCATCATCATCATCATCATGTTATAAATAAAATAGAATTAAATATGCATAAACATTAATAGCAGGAATATTAGATGACATGTTGAATGCACATTACAAGCATACACGCATAGGATCAATCATGGCATTGGACTCAAGAAAATAAAAATAGTTTATTATTAGCCAATTAGTTTAGGTCTTGTTCCCTTACCTTTGCTTGAGTGTAGATCCTCTTTCAAGCTTTAAGAATCACTTTATATCAATAGGAGAACCTAACAAGTCGATAGATTTTAGTTAGAAGTCATTCCGACAATTTTAGGCTTGCTGTTAAGCGAGGGTCGCAGGGTGGGTCGTAGGTAGGGTAGCAGTTTACTGCGACCCCCAGGGGTAGGGTCGATGCTAGGGTCGGATGTTCCATCGATCCTGGGTGCGACCACCGCATCCCTGGACATCCCGAATGCTGAGGGTCGATCATGTGGTCTGGTAGGATCGATTCCTAATCGACCCCACGTGCGACCCCCCGTGGTTTGAGTCGAGAATTTCATCCCACAGTCCATTCTTTCATGTTTGGATCCTATGGCTTACTTCCACAATCCATTCTATGCTTGTTCTATGGCTTAAAACTCTAGGTTTCTTTCTTACTTTGCCTACCATGATTTCCTCCATGGATTTCATTGAAATCCTCCCATGGATGGATGATTTGGGTTTCTCCTAGACCATACCCTCTTCATGAACTATTCTAAGGTCTTAAATCATTAATGGAAACATACTCGTACCTTTAGGCTTGCTGAGATTCAGAGGTTTCTCTGAATTCCTCTCTTTAGTCTTTTTTTCCAACTTTCCTTCTCTTCTCCTTCTCTTATCTTTCTCTCACTTTCAATTAGGGTTTCAAAAGGAGTGAAAGAGGCTTAGGGACGTCCTATTTATAGAGGAAAACCTCCCAAAATAAGTCCCATTGAGATTAGGAAAGAATCCCCTTAAAATTTGGAAAGTTTCATATTTACGGTTTCTGTCTGCAAAGAGGGGGTCGATGAGGGGGTCGGAGATCCCGTCGACCCTCAGGTATAAATTGTCCAACCCCCGGTAAATTTTAGGGGTCTGACTTCCTAATGAGGGGGTCCGACCCTGCCTATCTGGGTATGCAACCCTGCCCTCTATTTTACTATTTTTGGGTCAGTTTAATACCTGGTTTCACCATTTTCTTCACGCACTTGGTCCATTTGGCTCGACCATGATAGGTAGACCTGGTACAAGGTGGTAAGACTGGTTAGTTCGATGCGGGTCTTACATCTATAACGAACTCTGTCGCTCGATCGGGTGGTAGTCCTGGTAGTTCCTCAGGAAATATGTCTAAAAAGTCATGCACAACATCAATATCCTTCATTCATGGTACTTCCTTGGTGAGATCAACCACAGATACTAGATATCCAACTCCTCCTTTCTCGAGGCATTTTCTATCCTTTAATGCAGAGAGGATGGGTTTTTGTTTACGAGAAAGTTTGGTTCCCGTAAAACTAAACTCTGCTCCTTCTTTGTCTTTAAATGTCAGCTTCTTTTCTATGCATAATAGGTTTACAGAATTCCGAGTTAACAATCCATTCCCAAGATAACGTTAAAGTCTGCCATCTCGAGTTGAATTAGGGTTGCATCCAAAATATTATCGCCGATAAGAATTGGACATGGTCCATAACCTTTTTCTAGTTCCACTTCTAATCCCATAGGCGATCGCACAAGTAATTTGTAATCTAAAGATCTGAGGGGTAGATTTAGCTAATTTCCAAATGTCACAGATATAAAAGAATGAGTAGCTCCTGAATCAAATAGTACTTAAGCGGGTATGCCATTAATAGGTACGTTACTTGTGATTTGTTTTAATTTAGTCTACATGCTCATACAATGTAACACAAAATGAAAGGTTCAGGTCATACCTGTGACCACATGAAGCGATGTGGTCACCTCCTCAGATGTAACTGCATATACCTTTCCTTGCTGTAGCTGCTTCCTGGACTTGGGACACTCCCTGGAATAATGTCCCACTTGATTACAGTTATAGCATTTTACTCCTTCATTATTTTGCTTTAGTTGCGGTTGAGCTGCTGGAGTAGTCATGGCTGTAGTATTAAAGCCTTTAGTACGGAAGGGTTTGAATGTCCTTGTATTCCCTCCGTTGTATGAATTTCCGTTTGGCCTTTTAATACCCCTATTTTGAGCAAAGTAGCTCTTCTTCTGGCTCGACTCTATTACTCGAGCAATCTGTACTGCTTCGTTGTAAACTTTCTTTTCTAATCCCAGAACATGCTCACGGATGCTTCCCTTGAGTCCCATGATGAATCTTGGGGTCTTAGTATTTTCCTCTTGCATGCTAGCGGGTGCAAAGAAGAATAGCTCTTCATAACACTGTTGGTATGCATCTACAGTCATCTGTCCCTGATATAAACTTAGGAACTCTCTCTCCATAGCATCTTTGAAACTTCTGGGAAAGTACTTTTCAAAGAATGCCTCTTTATATGTAAGACCCGTGTCAAACTAACCCAGTCTTACCACCTTGAACCAGGTCTACCCATCATGGTCAAGTTAAATGGACCAAGGGCGTGAAGGAGAGCGAGATCCCAGGTATCAAATCGACCCAAAAACACTTAAAATAGAGGAAGGGTCGCATACCCAGCTAAACAGGGTCGACCCTCCCAAATCAGAAACTCAGACCCTTAAAATTTGGGAGAGGGTCGGACAGTGTCAGACCACAGGGTCGACGGGATCATCGACCCTCTCATCAACCCTCACTTACTGCCGAAACTGTAATTAGGAAACTTCTTAATTTTTGATTGGGATTCTTTCCAAATCTCAATGGGACTATTATAGGACATTCCTACTCTATTTAAAGGACGTCCCTAAGCCACTTTCACTCCTTTCACAACCCTAATTGAATTGAGAGAAAGAGAGAAGAAGGAAAAGAGGAAGAAAGGAGGCAAGGAAGAAGACTTAGCAAAAAGGAGAAGAATTTCCAAAGAAAAGTAATCTTCTCAGGTATGGATACTAATTCCATGAGTTTCTACAGACCTTAGGTTAGATATGGTTGAGTGTAGGATTTCTGAGAAACCCAAACCATCCATCCATGGTTAGGTTTTCATGGAAAACCCGAGGATAATATATGGAAGCCATCTAGGAGGATGAATCATGGTTTCAGACCATGGAATGAGTGTTTAATGGAATGTGGAAGCAAGCCATAGGACCCCAAACACGAAGAATGATGTAAAAAGTAGAAATTGGTCCAGAGTGCACCGAGGGTCGCACACAGGGTCGATAGACCCATCGACCCTAGGCACCCTGACCATCGACCCTCAGCATTCGGGAAGTTCAGAAAGAGGGTAGGGTCGATAGACCCATCGACCCTATGTATCCTGAGCATCGACCCTCTGATCGACCCTCAGTTAACAGTATGGTTTTTAAATTCGGAATTAATTCTAATTAAATTCTATCGACTTTGTTAGGTTTGCTAGCACTATAATAACACTGTAGAGGTGATTTTAAAGCTTGGAAAAGTATCTTATAGCAAACTAAGGTGAGGAACCTTAACTCCAAACTAAATCGGTTAATAATAAACTGTTTTCTAATTCTTGAGTCCTATGCTATGTTTGATTCCATGCAAATATGTTTGTAATGTGCATACAGCATGCCATCCAATATTTCTATTACTTGTTCATGCATATTTACTTTATTGTTTATAACATGATGATGATGATGATGATGATGATAGGAATAGGCATGTGCTTGTATGTGTGTAGTTGATGTACTTGATGCGAGCGAGTATCAGGGGAGGTGTGATGAGAACGTCAATAAACGTTAACCTTTGGCGGGTCTCAGCACTTTAGCTCTATCTCTAACTCAAGTTTTGTGCATTGACATCGTCGTATTGCCGTTACCTTAGCAGAACTATTGTGTCGTAGGGTATCAGGGGAGGTGGTCTCGGTCCTTGTAGTCTCTGACTCTTCCGGGGGGGCCTTAGCTCTATCTCTATGGACATTCTGAGGGATGCTGGGGTGAGGCCTTGGATACACTGTTTGGCATTAGGATTGGTTAGTAGCGAGCCCAGTTTGCAAGCCCTCGCTAACAGGGGCTTACGTGTTGGTATAGCTTTATATAGCAATAAACGTTAACCTTTGTTGTATAATGTTATGGTAGGGTGGATGGGGACGACGATAAACATTAACCTTCGGGCGGACTTCCACACCCTGTGTATAGAGGCGGTGTCAATAAACGTTAACCTTTGACCACCCAACCTTTCTATTGCGCATTGCAAACTATAAACCAGACCAAAGAGATAAATGAATGTGCATGCATATGTAATGTTGCATTGTTTTGGCTACTCACTGAGCCGTGTTGTGTGCTCACCCCTCGACGTCGAATATTTTTAGTTGATGATGCAGGTTACACAGTTGAAGACTATATGAATGCTTCTTCGTACGGGACGGTAGCAGCAATGGAAGCTGGAGCTGAAGATGATACACACGACTCCTCTTGCGAGTGCAACTCGTGTGTATTTGACTAGATATTTTTATAGGTTTCTTTATTGGATTTATAAGACATGTATTTGGTATTTAAATATTTATGTCTCAGTTAAACATAGAATAATTTGCTATTATTTATGGATATCATTTTAGTTCTCAGTTCATTTATTTATAAGACTTCCGCTATTGTGTATTTACTCTGATTATGATGGTGAGTGTTCAGGTAACGCGGGGATAGCCTATTTGAGATCCTGGTTGAACCGTTGGTTATTTAGTGGTTCATCACACCATTCTGAAATGTGCGGAATTGGGGTGTGACATTATAGATAGCCCAGGTCAATTGGGCATGCTTAGTTAATTGATAAGTCCGAGTGGACTTCCACCAGTGGTGTGCATCGTCTTTCAGCATGAATGTTGCACACAGTACTTTTTCCTCCTCATTGACCGTCATCATCATGAAATTCCTTTCCATCTCGTCGATCTAATGAGCTGGCCACAAAGGATCTGCTGGTTTACCATTATATTCTTTAGGCTTCATCTTCAGAAAATGCTCGATCAATCGAGAGTGGTCCAACTGATACTAAGCATAGGCCCCGTACATAGGTGGTTGATACTGGTAACTGCCTTGAGCTACCTCAAGATTCTGTACTGGAGATTGTATCACTGGCGTTTAAGGTGCTTGGGACACCGTGTTGCTTTCCCCTGGTACTGTGCTAGCTTATCCGATTGGCATAGGTGTTGTATGTGCAGCTGAAAAAACCATTCCTATAGCAGCTTGCATATTGGCTTGCACCTGCTGTATTTCCTACAACTGTTGTTCTAGGTTCATGTAGCCAAATCTGTAGGTGGGAATGACAAGTTTGTAGGGTTTTCCTGGCCATTAGCTACTGGCGGTGCCGTATTCTGGTTCTCTTGTACTTCAGGAATTGCATGGCTATCCTCCCCCACAGGTGGTGGTGGTGGAATTGGGTTACGGCCTCGTCTGGTCACTCTTCGCCCCGCCATTTCCTGTTCTGGTGGTGGTAGTGTCTGAAAAAAATCATAGAACATGTGAGGCAATCAATATAAGTCGTTCCCAAGTCAAAATCTAACTAATCAATGTAAATTTCCAATTTTTCAAGTCATTTAGTGAAAATACTGAATTTTCCATCGTAGGGTCGATGGTAGGGTCGCACAGTATTCGACCCTAGGGTATGCGACCTTAAGAACACTGTCAGCTCACCGAGAGCCTAGGGTCGGTCGTAGGGTTGGTATATGTCTGACCCTAGGTCCGACCACACGATGTCTATCAGATAACCGAGAGCCTAGGGTCGATGGTAGGGTCGGTCGTAGGGTCGCACATTTTGTCGAATTTTGCGACCCACGACTCAAAATTAGGTTTTTAAACCTGATTTTGGATTCATTTCCTATTCTTTCTCTTTTTCTTCCAACTCAACTCGCTTCCCCTGAGTTGCTATAGTGTCGACCCCTAGTGTTTGGTGATCATTTCTTCCGTTCGTGACTTCCATTCCTTCCCTTCAGGTATGCTCTCTACTGTTTCCTATTTTTAAGCTTTCAAAACTAGGTTTTCATTCATTTACATCATTTTCTTCAAATTCAAATTTTTCTAACCGTAAAAATTTAAATTTTATTGGGGGCTTTTGCTCTTGGCTACCCAATGGACGAAAGCCCTAAAAAATATTTAACTTTCATCAGTTGGTTATCGAGAAACTTGAAATTTTCAATTTTTGACCTAATTTTCGAGATTTTTCCAATTTGTTGAAATTTCTTCGAATTCGATCTTCCTAGATTAAATTTCCCACTGTATGAGCTTTGCAGGATAGTTTGGAACCTATGTAAGTCCTCCTGCCCAGTTGTTTGGGTGAAAAGTGAGGCTTTTGGCCAAATCATGCCGTTATAATGTCAAATTTTTGAGATTTTCACCATATCTAATATCTTGTTTATTTTTCTTTGTCCTTGCAGATAGTATGGCCTGTACGAAGGTTCCTAGGGCTCATGATCCCGTTTGTTTCCACTCCAATGAGGCAGAGGCTCGGTATGCTCGCTATGAGCGTAAGAAGGTAGAAGGGGGTCGCTGTGTAAACTTGGCTAGTCTAGCCTTGTTTAACGTAGAGGGTGCCTTCGGTGACATGGTCTGGCTTCCTGTGATCACCTATGAGGCTTGTACCTGTCCTGCTTTGGTGAAGCAGTTCTATTGCAACCTCCAGGTAGTGGGGGATCACAATGATACAGAGAGAGGTAGGGAGCTCAGGATCACCAACTATGTAAAAGGGGTAGAAGTTTCATTTAATTTCCAGCAGTTGACTGATCTCCTGGGCATATCAAATGATGGCCCCTTGGTGTACTGTGCTCCTAAGGAACCTCAGTTCCTTTCTTTGATGATGTGTGCTGAGATTGATAGTCAGCTTCTTAGAGGTGATCGCTGGGAGATGAAAGCGATGAACCTACGGCTAGAGCTTCGGGTGTACTGGAAGATCATCCAGCACAACCTGATTCCCCAGAGTGGACACTATGATAGGATTTATCAGTTGACCCAGTATGTCCTATACTCCATTTGCACTAGGCAGCCTGTCTGCCTTCCTTATATTATCATCAGGACTATGATCCGTGCTACGCTACCTGGTCAGCTAGGCAACCTGCCCTACGGACGTCTAATCACTACTCTGCTCACACGACTGCACGTTGATTTATTAGATGAAAGGATTCTTGAGGATACTTTCTCTTCTAACCTTGATTGGGAGGTCATCTGTAGGATGGGTATGCGAGATGCTTAGGTCAGTGATGATGAGAGGAACGCTCTGGTGCGTCCTCGTACCCGGGTAGAGATAGCAGACGCTGAGGCGGCAGCAGCAGCAGCAGGGGTCCACGGGGGTGATGCTGAGGATGATGATCGTATGTATATGGATGTAAGTGCCACACCTACTCCATCACCACTACAATCTACTAGAGCTGGCCCATCTCGGGTTCATTCACACTCTACTGGTCCTTCACACCCACCATCTGATGATATGATGGGGCTACTGCATGAGATTAAAGAGGCTCAGCGCGTGACTGATTTGAGAATAGGGGAGCTTCTAGATGCTCAGTACACAACTGATGGGAGAGTTGGAGAGCTTCTAGATGCTCAGCGCGCGTCTGATCAGCGGATGGCTGAGTTAACAGCTAGTCTCCAAATGACCCAGACTCAGGTAGCCTGGTTGACTAGAGTGTATGCTAAGGATTACGATAGAGATCGCGAGGCACCTCCTCCTCCAGCACCTCCAGCTCCATGATGTATATTTTCCTTTTATTTTTTTTTCTTGTACTACAGAGTAACTGTCTGGATTGTGGACCGTACTCTGATTTGGATATGTATATATACGTTGCTTTTACTCGAGTGTATATGAAACTTGTTTCTCCTTTTATATATGCATTATTCTTTCTTAATTTTTGTCTCATACAACACAGGTGCTTATAGTGTGTTACTATTACAGCTTTTAAATTTTATCCTAACTCAGTTCACGAACTTTTTGTGGAAGTAAACTGATTTAATAGACAGGGCCTGAGAGCTCTGATACCAAGTTGTCACACCTCAATTCCACACTATTCAGAATGGTGTGATGAACCGTCAATAAATCAACGGTTCAACCAGGATCTCGAATAGGCTGTGTCCATTTGCTTAAACCATACACATCCACAACTAAAATTAGAATAAATACACGATAGCGGAAGTCTTTAATATTAAATGAACTGAGAGTCTAAAGATGATAACATAAATAAATTATCCAATTATCTTCAAAAGACTAAGATATAAAGTAAAATAAATTAATAAATTATATTTCCTTAATAATTCAAATAAAAATCTAATCGAAGACGCATGAGTTGCACTCGCATGACGAATCACGCGACTCCATCATAACTTCTGCATCCATCGTCGTCGGATGTCCATACAACGGAGCATTCATATAATCTTCTACGGTGGTACCTGCATCATCAACTAAAAATATTTGACGTCGAAAGAGTGAGCACACATCACGGCTCAGTGAGCAAATAAAACAATGCAACAAATATATGCATGCATTCAATTCATATCTTTGGTCTGGTTCATAAGCTTACAATCTGTAATAGAAAGGTTTGGTGGCCGCCGCACCTCTATACACAGGGTGTGTAAGCCCACCCAACGGATCAAACACCACTGTCGTCCACATCTACCCTACCATGGAATAGAGATAGAACTAAAGTACTTAGGATCACACTACATCACACTTCCCCTGATGCTCTACCCATACCAACATGTAAGCCCCTATTGGCGAGGGCTTGCAAACTGGGCTCGCAACTAACCAATCTTAATGTCAAATAGTGTATCCAAGGCCTCACCCTAGCATCCCTCAATACGTCCATAGAGATAGAGCTAAGGCACCCGACAGAGTCAGAGACTACACGGTCCGAGACCACCTCCCCTGATGCCCTACGACGTAATAGTTCTGCTAAGGTAATGGTGATATGATGATGTCAGTGGACAAGACTTGAGTAGAGATAGAGCTAAAGTGCTGAGGACCGCACCGCACCACACTTCCCCTGATGCCCTATTCACATCAAGTATACTAACCACACACAAACATTCACATGCTTATTCCTAGCATCATCATCATCATCATGTTATGAATAAATGAAATTAAATATGCATGAACATTAATAGCAGGAATATTGGATGACATGTTGAATGAACAATACAAGCATACAAGCATAGAATCATTCATAGTATTGGACTCAATAAACAAAAATAGTTTATTATTAGCCAATTAGTTTAGGTCTTGTTTCCTCACCTTTGATTGCTAATAGATCCTCGTTCAAGCTTTATAATTCACTTTTAAACCTCTGGAAAGACCTAACAAGTCGATAAATTTTAATTAGAATTAATTCCAATATGTTTAGAATAACAGAAGTTGAGGGGTCGCAGGTGGGGTAGCACCTGGGGTCTCAGTTTCTGCGACCACAGGGGTAGGGTCGTAGGGTAGGGTAGCAGCTAGGGTAGCAGTTTCTGTGACCCTAGGGTGTAGGGTCGTAGGTGGGGTCGGATACCATTCGACCATACGTACGACCACACCCTCCCTGGGACTTCTTGAGGGCATGTGGTCAATCATGTGGTCTCATGGGGTCGGATATCATTCGACCCTACGTGCGACCACACGTGTTCTTGGTCCACCTTTCACTCTTTAGTCCATTCTTTCATGTTTGGATCCTTTGGCTTATCATCATGGTCCTTCCTATGATCGTTCTATGGCTCAAACTATAATTTTTATACACTATCCATTGTCCACAATGATTTCCTCCATGGATTCCCTTGAAACTTTGTCCATGGATGGATGATTTGGGTTTCTCCTAATCCTATGTTCTTCATAAACTATTCTAGGCTCCCAATTCATGTAGGGATTTAGGTTCATACTTTGGATTTACTAAGATTCAGAGGTTTCTCTGAACTTCTTCTTCCTTTAGTCTTCTTCTTCAATTTTCCTTCTCTTCCTTCTCTTCTCTTTCTCTCACTTTCAATTAAGGTTCTAAAGGAGTGAAAGAGGCTAAGGGACGTCCTATTTATAGAGGAAAACCCTCCAAATATGCCCTAATGAGTTTAGGAAAGCCCCCTTCGAATTAGAAAGGTTTCCTAATTTTTGGTTTCTGTCTGTTCTTGTAGGGTCGGATGTAGGGTCGCAGAATCCTTCGACTCTATGTTTTCTAAGACATGCGACCCCACGACCAAAAAGTCATGGGTTGGACTCTTTTGTGGTGGGGTCGGACATACCTGTTTAGGCATGTGACCACACACTCATTTTTGACTGTTTTGAGTTAAATTTCATACCTGGTCTTGTGGTTTCTTCATGCACTTGGTCCACTTGGCTCGACCATGACAGGTAGAGCTGGTACAAGGTGGTAAGACCGGTTATTCGATACGGATCTTACATTGACCCCTCAACTTTAGGTATCCTGACCAAAGAAAGAAATTTAAAGCTAAAGAAATCCTGACCAACCGTACATATATCAATATATCAATATACTTATTCTTCTACTTTTGTGACCATCTAATAAAGCATTTCATTGTCATTTAATTGTGTAGACTGCCATTTCTTCCCTGCAATTAGTTTTGCAAGAGGATTTCAAACCCAGTGAAACAGAGGTATTGACTTTTCATTCTCTTCATTTAGAAAGCCATTGCTTGACCTCATAGATTCCCTTTACATTTTTCATGTTTGATATTTTTTTACATATGTCAATGATGGATCAAAATCAGCCAAGCTCAAATCAAAATCAGCCACCAAGCTCATATCAAAATTATCCACCAAGCTAAAATCAAAATCGGCCAAGCTCTTCACCAGGTTCTAATGCTCGTTCTGAGGTATCATCTAAACTAGCACAACTACCACCATTAAGTATTTGGAATCATTTTACTAAGGTTATACTTACTGATGGTTCAAGACCTAGAAGATGTAATTGCAAATATTGCAATAAAGAATTTGGATGTGTTAGTGAGCATGGCACAAGTACATTGAAACATCATTTGGACAAATGTTGGCAATATCCAAATAGTAAAACTGATAAGAAACAAAAAACCTTGGCTATTTCAGCTAATGAGGATGATGGTAAGACTACCAACAGTATCTCAGCTTGGAAATTTGACAAAAAATTGATCCGAAAGGAGGTTTCCCGTATGATTATAACGGAAGAATTGCCTTTTAAGTTTGTACGGAAGGAGGGTTTTAAAAGAGTAATGAAGGCAACGCAACTTAGGTTTAATCTTGTGTCACGTACCATTGTGACAAAAGATTGTTTTGCATATTATGTGGAGGAGAAAAAAAAATTGAAAGGTCTTTTTAAGAGATGTAATTATCGTGTTTGCCTAATTACTGATATGTGGACTTCAAACCAGAATGTTGGTTATATGTGTCTCACAGCACATTACATTAACAAAGATTGGAATGTGCAAAAGAGGATATTAATTTTTGTGAAGTCCCAACACCACATAGTGGTGAAATTATCAGTAATGTTTTGGAGTCATGCCTGTTAGATTGGGGTATAGAGAAACTATCTACTATTACTGTAGATAATGCATTTAATAATGATGTGGCAGTTCGATTGTTAAAAAGGAGGTCTACCAAGAAAAATGGGTTATTGTTAGATGGTGAATTCTTTCATGTGAGATGTTGTGCACATATTTTGAATTTGATTATTAAGGAAGGCTACAAATATGTTGGGGATTGCATTGATAAAATTCATTTTGTAGTGAAATATGTGAGAGGTTCGCCTGCAAGGTTACAATAGTTTAGGGTATGTTGTGAGCATGAAAAAAATTCAATGTAAGAAAAACTTGTGTCTAGATGTCTCTACTTGTTGGAATTCTACACTTTGATGTTACAAACTGTTTTACAGTTTCAAACGGCTTTTGAATGCCTAGAGGATAGGGACATGAACTTCAAAATGGATTGTAGGGATATGATCCTTAGTGAAGAAGATTGGAAAAAAAACAAAGGTTTTTTGTGATTTCTTAGCGAATTTTTACACTGCCACCACACATTGGTCGGGGTCTCTTTATATCACTTCTAGTTTATATTTGCAAGAAGTTTATGGAATTGAATCAACATTGTTAGATTGGTCAAGAAGTCAAGATCCCATTTGTCGTGATATGGTATTGGCCATGCTGGAAAAGTTTAGAAAATATTGGGATTGTGCAGATAGAGTTAATGTCTTCTTGGTAATTGCATCTATTCTTGGTTCTCGACGCAAATTGAACTTTGTGAGGTTTTGCTATTCAGACTTGTATCGTATATCTGAGGTTGAAGTGAAAATTGCAAATGTGTTAGATGTCATAGACCGTCTGTTAAAGCATTATCAAATGCATGAGTTATCTCATAGTGTAGTGGATGCTGTTCCGACTGAAACATCTGATATAGATAATGTTGTCGGGTCTACTAAGGGTTTTAAAAAATTCCTTTTGCAAAATCAGACTTCATCATTTGGATCAGAGTTAGATCGTTAGCTTTTGGAAGGTCTTGTCAGTAATTCTGTTGATTTCAACATATTGAATTGGTGGAAGATGAATAGCTCAAGATTTGTCATTCTTTGTAAGATGGCTCAAGATATTTTACCAATTCCTGTCTCAACTGTTGCTTCAGAATCTGCTATTAGCACTGGTGGACGGATTCTTGATCAGTTTCGTAGCCCATTGATACCAAAATTAGTAGAGTGTTTGGTGTGCTCATAGGATTGGCTACGAAAGGAACCAGACCTTAGTAATGAAGAAAATTTGGATGACATGTGTGAGGTGGAAGCAGGTAAAAAGTTCAATGACAACTATTAATAATTACATGCATTATGAAATAGATTGTCTTTATTGATTTTTTATTACATTAATTATATTTTCAGATTTGCTTGAGGAGAGTGGGGACAATGATGTTTTAAGTTTGAGTCATTTGACGGTTTGACCTAAAGTTTGGTATTGTATGTTTGAACTTTGGAGAATTGGAGTTGATTTTATTTCTCTTTTACTTTGTGGCATTGATATAATAGGTTTTACTTTTAATGGTTTTTTTTTTTTTTTTTTTTTTTTTTTTTGTAGAAAATATGTACTGTGAGTGAAAGGAGGACCAAGGATGGGAGTTGGGAAGGCCAAATTGCAGATCATGAGTTCATGACCATCATTTTTTTCCCATTTATCAGATCTTTATGTTAAACATTTAAACTTGATGATTTGTATTTGTTCCTTGTTAAACATTTAAACTGATTTGGTTTGTATTTGTTAGGTTCTTAAAAGAATATCATAGGTTGCTTGTATTTGTCATATGTTTTAAGTTGTAATTGTTATTTGATAATTTGTTGTATGTTTAGGGTCAATCAGGGTCAATATCAGGGTCAATCTAACCCTGAATCAGGGTTAATCAGGGTTGACCCGGCCCAACCCAGCCCTGTCAGGGTCAATCAGGGCAGGTTAGGGTTAGGCCCAACCCTGTCAGGGTCAGGGTTAGGGTTGTACATTTTCTGACCCTGATAAGGTTGGGCTGGGTTAGGGTTAAGTTTCAATAGTCAGGGTTGGGGTTAGGGTTTTGAAAAACCAGGCCCAACCCAGCCTTGTTGCAGCCCTACCAATGGGCCCCATGCAAGCTTTCATGCAAAATTATCGTTAGAACTTCAAAGCTTCATATATTTGTCGTTCTACGTTGGATTCAGATGATTCCAAGGCCATTATTCTTCATTTGTGATGTTCTACAAAGTGGACGTAAAAAATCTCGGGTAGAAGTCTCCAAAGGGTCCCATGCAAAATTACACATGGAAATGGTCATTTAATCTTCAAAAATTCATATTTTGGTCACCCCATATCCAAATCAAGTAATTTTAGTTTCATTATGTTCCATTTTTAGTACTTTACAAAGAGGACGTAAAGGATTTCTGGTATAAGTCTCCGAAGGATCCCATGCAGAATGGTCAGCTAAATTATTGATAATTGGCCTGCTTAAACTTCAGAAATTCATAAGTTGGCCATTTTATTTCCAAATGAGGTGATTCAATTTTCAATATTCCTCATTTTTAATATTCTACAAAATGAATAATTTGGAATAGATGCTATCAAAAATTTTCATATGGAAGGGTGACAAAAATGGACTATGAAATGTCAACCTTGGTCCAAACCAGCTTAATCCAGCTTAGTCTAACTTAGCCTAGCCCAGCTCAGAGCAATCCAGACCAAGTTATGTCAGTCCATATGCATGCATTTCTTTTATATGTGTATAATGTATAATATATTATTGTATATAATATATATATATATATATATATATATGTATTATATACATATATATATATATATATATATATATATATATATATATATATATATATATATATTATAGGAAAGGGAGAGGAAAGAGAGGCCGTGGAAAGAGAGAGGAAAGAGAGACCATGGGAAAGAGAATGGGAAAAAAAAGAAAAGAGAGAGAAATAAAAGAAAAAAGGAAAAAGATCTCTTTCACGTTTTCTAGAAAGAAAACGTAAAAGAGAGAGGGAGAAAGAAGGAAAAAAAAGGAAGGAATGAAAAAAAGAAAAAAGAAGAAAAAGAAAAGAAAAAGGAAACGTTTTCTAGAAAGAAAACGTGAAAAGAGAGGGAGAAAGAAAAAAAAAAGGAAGGAAAGGAAGGAAGAAGAAAAGGAAAGAAGAAAGAAAGGAAAGAGAGAAGGAGTTTTCTAGAAGAAGGAAAGAGAGAAAGGAAAAAGAGAAGGGATTTTCTAGAAGAAGAAGGAAAAAAAAAGAAAGAAAGGAGAAAAAACATGGGAAAAAGAGAAGAAAGGAAAGAAAAAAAAAGGAAAGAAAGGATTTTCTAGAAGAAAAAGAAGAAAAAGAAGTAAGAGAGAAGAAGGAAAGAAGAAGAGAGGATTTTTTTAGAAGAAGAAAAGGGAAAAACGTGTGGAAGAGAGAGGGAGAAGAGAAAAGGGAAGGAAGAGAAGAAAGAAAAGAAAAAAAAAGGGGAAAAAAGGATTTTCTAGAAAAAGAAGAAAAGGAAAGAAAGATCTTCTAGAAGAGGAGAGAAAAAGCATAAATAGGCCAAGAGAAGAGAGAGGAGGCTTCTTTTTTCAGACAACAAGGAGAGGAGGACATGAGTGAGAGAGAGAAACGTGAGAGAGGGAGAAGGAAAGAGAGAAGAAGAAGAGAAAAGAAAGAAAAGAGAAGAAGAAAAGAGAGAAAGAGAAGAGAGAGAGAAGCAGAGAAAAAGAACAGGAGGATTCGCATTCAAAGAGGTTGATACAACCTCCAATCATCCTACATCGATGGTTTTGCTCGATTTGAGCACAAGGTTAGTACACTAAATAAATTTAGAGGTCGTTAGAATGCTCGAATGTCAATTTTGCTTGAAAAAGGTTAATTTCCATGAAATCTCGATCAGGAATGCTCTATTACATGCTTGTTAATGTTAGGATGCCTATGTCTAGCATTTTTCATGAATGATAATTTGTTTAAGTTATTCAATGATGAAGTTTTGAATGCCATATGATGATGTTTGATGTTTTTTGCAAGTTTCATAAAGTGGTTTTCTAATATGAAATTTCTAGATTTAAGATTCAAACTTGCGATGTACATCACATGTAATTTTTCTTGAATTTTCAAGCCCAAATTTTTATGGAAGTCTCTCTGATATGTTAGAAGACTACCTTAAAATTTTTGTTTCATTTGGAGTTTGAAAAATATATTAAAAAAATTCATCATTGACAATGCTATTTTTCTTGGATGTAATGCAATCCTCCATCAAAAAGTCCCTAGACAAGGGTCTTATGGCCATAATCCGGAAATCAACTTCATATTAACTTTTTAGACATGAAGGTATTCTCAAAAATGGCACTGGTTTCATATTTGTTTGATTTTTAATTGAATTGATATTAATTTTTAAGTGCATAGTGCTCTGATTTTGAATCTGTCATGATGTACTGATTTGCATGATTGCAATGAATCATTTTTCACAAAGAAAATGTACTGTTTTAACTTGTTTATCTAGATGCGATTTTAGATCAAACATTTATCTACATAGACATATATCTGGATTTAATTTTCATTAAGTATAGGATTTTATTTGGAATTTATGGTGCAACTGGTAAAAAATCTGTAACAGAATTGACCAGTGCACATGTCTGGTCTTAGGGCATATTTTTGACCTATTTTTGCTCTCTGTTGGGATTCAACTTCTGCATATGAAATATAATATATTCAGTCATCTTTCTATGAAAAAACATTGAGCTTTATTTGAGTTGCAGAAGAACTACTTATGGTTATTCTTGTGTAATGTGATAGAATCTGAATGTAGTTCATAGTTTTATCCATTACCTGAAATCTTGTGTCACAATTTTGACAATTTTGAGTCATTAATCTTTTCAAATGTCTTCATAAAAATTAAGATTTTTCAAAGAACATTGAACATATGTTTTTTAATAATTTTTTATTTAAAAAAAAAAGATTTCATTGATGTCTCATTCATTGTAACATGCAAATTGGTTGTTTGAGCAAATTCTGCCATATTTGGATAAATGGCTATATTTGGAGCATTCATATGCTTTGTCTAGATTGTGTATATCATATTTGCCATATTCCATGTGTTGCTATATTTGATAGAATAAATAAATTTTTTATCATATTTAGCAAAATCTTAATAATTACCATTTTTAAATCTTACTATGCTTAGAAAATAGCATATAAGATCTTACCTTTTTTGAAAAATTCATGTCATATATGATTGGTACTTACCATATTGATATATAGATGTATATTATATCTTGCCATATTAGGTCTTGCCATGCTTAGATTAGCATATTAGATCTTGCCATATTAGGTTCTTGCCTTATTTGCAATGCATGTCATATTAGGAAAATTTTCATAATCTTATTATATTTTGTGATAGTTATCATAAATATCATACATGCTATGCTTAGAATATTCTATTTATGACAATAATTTAATTAATGCAACACCCTAGTCGAACTGCCATATCTATACACCTAGCAAACATATTAGGCGTGGGGACGTACATTTAGGCACCCACATTCTTGGGAAGGGCATATTGGGAATAATAAAAATCTTAATAAAAAAAGAGAATGCTTTGTCAATCCTTTCAAAATTAAAACTTAGGATGAAAAGGGTAATTCAGGATGATTTTCACCTCTCAGTAAACCCTAAACCTAGAATAGGTTCTCAATCCTAAACCTAGAATAGGTTCTCACATTCTAAGCCAAAACAGGGTTATTCAGCCTGAACTACACAGATTCTGATTCCTAGGTCAAACCCTAGGATACGTAGGCCATTTTAGAGAATCCTAAATTCGGATCCAAACCTTAGTCCACTTGGACTATCTATAGATCCACTAGGATATCCATCCATATTTGGACCCAAATAAGGTTATCCAGCCCGAACTACATGGATTCTGATTCCTAGGTCAAACACTAGGATATGTAAGCCATTTGGGAGAAACTCAAATTCAGATCCACACCATAGTCCACTCGGACTATCCATAGATCCACTAGGATATCCATCTACATTTTGACCCAAATAGGGTTATCCACATTCCAACCTAGAACGGGTTATCCACATTTTAACCCAAATAGGGTTATCCACATTCAGACCTAGAAAGGGGTTATCCATTCTTAGATCTACTAGGACTATCTATCAGTTCGTATGGACTATCCAGATCCTAATCCATAGGGTTTCTCAACCTTTCAAGCATAAACTTCAACTTGAACAATGAACTTAATCATGCACAAGCATAATTTACAGTCATAAACTTTAATCACACCTGAACTACGATGGTGAACCTGATTTTCAAAATAATTCCGTGATACGTAGGCAATCTGATGGATACAGATTCGGTTCAATGATATCAAACCACTTGGTTCGGTTCGGTTAATAAATAGAGTCTAGCATAGGAAAGGTATAGGAGACTGATTTTGATCGGGCGGTTTGGGTGCCTAACCCCTTCCCATAACCGTAATCTGACGCTTACCCAATCTCTGATGGACCAGAAATCCAATCTGAGGCTCATGAGTCAATCAAAGTTTTACCTTAGGGTGAGATTTCACATTTCTAAGGTCCTAGACCTTAATCTAGGTGGCGACTTCCAAAAAAAGATTACGATCTTTGTCCTCACACTTTGTAGAAGGTTAGGTTGCAGTAGGATGATTGATTTGGAGATCAAATTGTAAGGGAGATAGAATCAATTGTATGCTTTGATGCTAAATATAGAATCCATAATAACAATACAATAGTTAGGGTTGGATGGAATGAATTAAACAATGTATAGTGGCCATAGAATGACCATAGGAGGAATCCCATTGTTGAGCCGAAGAATCGACTTAGAAGGAATTCAGACTAAAAGACTGGGATTTGACTCAAGAGTTATCCGGTCCCTTGACTCCGGTCCCTTGACCGGTCGTCTATATAGGAGACTAGTGAGGCGACCGATGACTCTTGGAAAGTCTACAGGGTTTTATCCGGAGGACTCATCGATCGACCAATGCGTGATCGGTGAATCGATCGGACAATGTCCGAAGGCCATAAATAGGAGATCGAACAGTGAATCCAAGTGTCAAACTTGATGGAACAGGACCCTAATTAAATTTTATTAATTATTTAGGTTTTCTATTAAATCAATATAGTTCCAGAGCTTGGAAGAGGAACAAACATCACCCATAGGTGAGGGAACAAGACCTAAACTAATAGGCTAATAACAAGCTACCTTTATCTTTTTGTTAAAATGACTGATGCCTTTCTTGTATGATTGTTTGTGCATCTCACATGTCATCCAATAATTGCTACTCCTGTTTATACATATTTTATTATTTTCTTACACTGTTTTGATGTTGATGATAGGAATAGGCATCTTCTTGTGTGTGGTTGGTGTGTTGAATGGGGAGAGGTTAAAGTATCGAACCATTCATCAGATTGACATCGTTGTATTACCGTTACCTTAACGGAACTAGTCTATCATAGGGTATTAGGGGGTGATCGTGGTGTTGGCTATTAGCTCTGCCGGTGGACCCTAGCTTTATCTCTATGGGCGAATTGAGGAATGCTGGGGTAAGGTCTTGGATACAAACCTTTGATGACATCTAGGATTGGTTAGTCACGAACTTAGTTTGCAAGCTCTCTCCAGTAGGGGCATATGTACTGGTATGGGTAGAGTATCAGGGGTGCTGGCAGTGTGTGATCTGTTAACCTTTAGCTCTATCTTTATTCCGTAGTAGGTGATGTGGGGTGACAGCGATGTGTGATCTGTTGGGCATGCTCATACTCTCGTATATGGAGGTGTGGTGGTTGCCTATCCTTACCATAGTACATTGCTAGCTTAAACTAGACCAAAGATATGAATATGACTACATGCATATGTTTATGCATTGTTTTGTTTTCTCACTGAGCTGTGTTGTATGCTCACTCTACGATATCATTTTTCTTTTAGTTGATGATGTAGGTACGATTGTTGAAGATTATGTTCACGCATCATTGTATGGACACTTGGTGGCTATGGACGTGCAGACTGTGGAGGACGAGAATGACTCTTCATGCGAGTGCATCCAGTGTGTTTATGCTTAGATTTAAGTTTGTATTTTGACTATGGGACATGTAATAGTTTATTTACTATGTTTTGGGTTACTTGGAGATAATTGATTTAATATTTACTTATTACGTAGATACTTAGTTCTTTATTAATACAATTTTGCTATTTATTTTATTATCTCTGATTGTATGGAAGGTGTTTAGTTTGGATTGTTTTCACTGTCCTATGTGATCCTGGCTTGAACCGACGGTTTAGTGACGGTTCATTCACATTTATAGTTTGTCTAGAATTGGGATGTGACAACTTGGTATCAAAGCTCTCGGGCTTTACCAATCAAACCTAGATACATCCACAAGTGTCTATGAACTGAGTTAGGGTTGAAAATAAAACTTTAATATAAACACATTATAAGCATGTGGCTGGTTGAGTCAGAAATTAAAGCAAAACGATAATGCACATAATAAAAGTGAAACAAAATATATGTATATCCAAACATGTATCTGGAACCAAAACAAGAATAATGTGCACCCATATATAAACAGAAAAGAAAGACAAATAATAGTGTATCCATCATTAAGACAGAGCACGGTCCCCAATCCAGATGGTCACTCTACAAATATAAACCAAAAATAAAATGTATCTGTGTTTGAAAATAAAGGAAAATAAAAATCTATCCCTGAGCTGGTGGAGGATGAGGTAGCGATTCTCGATCTCTATCATAGTCCTCTGCATGGACCCTTGGGAGTCAAACTATCTGCTCCTGAGTGGTATGGAGGCTCTCAGCGAGGCTTGCCACTCTTCCATCTGTCATTCGTTAGGCCTCAAGTAAAGTCTGCTGGGCTGCTCGGATGTCCTGGAGTTGAGTCAAAATCTGCTCGGACAATGACTGAAAAGGGCTAGTGGTGGGTGTAGACCGAGAAGGACCAGCGGTAGTGGTACGCTGCGGCGTAGGAGGGGGGATGTCAATTAAATCCATATACATCCTATCATCATCCCCGTCACCCTCTACTTTTGCTGCCTCGAATGCTACTGCTGCTGCTACCGCTGCCACCCAACCCATAGGATGGTCCAGTGCATTCTGCTTCTCATCATTGACTGCCAACTCGTGCATCTCCATCTTGGTGATGGCATCCCAGTCGAGATCTACTGAGACTGTGTCCTCATACATCCTCTTACCCTCTAGGTTTACTTGAAGGCAAGAGAGAAGGGTGGTGATCATTCGCCCGTAGGGTAGATTGCCTTTCGAGAGGGGCGTAGAGGCTCAGTGCATGGTGTGTATAATGATGTAAGGAAGGCAGACTGGCTGTCTGGTACAAATGCAGTAGAAGAGGTACTAGGTGAGCTATGATACTTTATTATAGTACCCACTCTACGGGATAAGGTTATGCTAGATGATCTTGCAGTAAACTTTGGGTTCAGGATGGCAATTGATTGGCTTCATTTCCTAGACCCCATCCTATATGATTTGGTTTCGTACCTCAGCACGTAGATCTTCCCTCAAAAACTTGAGCTCTTTTGGCTCACAATAAACTAATTCACCATTATTTGATATATTCAGAAGTCCCGCCAGCTGGTGTGTATCAAACGAAATTGGCACTCCTTTCACCCAGCTGGTAATCCTTAACCCCCTACCCCTGTCAAGGTCTTCTAGATCACCCTCTAGTTACAGGTTGTAGTAGAAATGCTTGACTAAGTCTGGACATTTTGACCCCTTATACTGGGTCAGAGGTAGCCATCCCATATCATCAAAAGCTACCTCCACTCCAAACTTGGCTAGGTCTGGTAGTTTCACGAATTGGCCCACCTCTACTTTCTTGCATCGAAACCAAGGATATTGTGCCTCAGCTTCTGCTGAGTGGAAGCACAAGGCATCATATGGTCTGGGATTCTTGGTTCGAGGCATATTGACTGCAAGAACGAAAGAGAAATAAAAACAAGGGTTATTAGTCTAGAATTTTAGAAAATTTCGACAGCATAACGGCTTAAAATGGTCTAAAGCCTTACTTTTTCCCAAAATCATAGGCAGGAGGACTTACATAAGTCACAAACCATCCTGCAATAATTATCTAATAAGGAATTGCAATAAATTTCAAGAAATTTTAAGAAATTTGAAATTTGGGCAAAACCCCTAATTTCTAAGGTAAAAACCAAAGTTTTGGGATTTTGAGCAAATCAACCAATGAAAACCAAAATTAATTGAGACCTTTCATCCATTAGGTGCCCAACATTTAATGTAAGCAAAGAAAATAATCTATCTATGGTTGGAATATTTTTAATTGAAATGAAATGATAAAAGACAATTAAAACCTAACAAAATTTATCTAAAGAGAGAATAAGATTGAAGAACATACCTCAATAGATGGAATGGAAGTGATTAACTGGGGAAAAAGGGCTCTACATTGTCCGATATACTGTAGCAACTCACCGGCAGCGAGTTGGGTTGGAGTCAAGAAGAAAACAAAAGAGAAAAGTGAGAAAAATGGCTCGAACTTAGTTTTTAAAACTGATTTTTGATTGACCGGTTAAGGAATTCGACTGAAAAGTTGACCGGTCAGTCAAACGATGAGTCAACCGTAGGCTCTTAGGAATGTTATCATGGTTTGTTTGGTGAACTCACTGGTCGCTCAATACACGACCGGACAAGGGCGATCGGACAAGTTCTTTGAGTGCTGTATTGTTATTTTGAAAATTTTCACTTGGGATTTTCATATACTATGAGACTACCTCTATGAATTGCCATTATTATATCTTGTCTCACATCTGGCTCCTATGCAGAGTCCTTAACAGTCAAGAGTCTGAAATGGCATGCCGTACCCATGGAAACAACCGAAGAGGCCGTACACTAACCCCACCACCACCTGGAGTGGGGAATGTGAATGAAAATCCAGAGGAACAAACAGGAAATAACAAGGTACCTTAGGGGGTGAACAACCAGGCCAACTCGACCAATTTATCAAGACCACCAATTGATTTGGCCATGATTGTAACGAATTTGGCACGACAAGTGCAGGAGCTACAACAAATGCAAATGAATATGCATGTTACCTTGGGAATCGCATCCTCAGCTGCAAATACCACACCAATACCTGCCGGTCAGACTAGTACGGTACCAAGGGGAAGCAATACTATACCTTTAGCACCTGTTGTCAATAACGCGGTGCCTACAATATATCAGGTTCCAGTGATGTACACCCTGGTGCAGAACCTTGGAGCACAGTAGGGTGCATACCAGGGTGGTTACCAGTTTCCACCATTGATGTATGGAGCTTATGGATTGCAGGACCATTCTAGATTGGTGGAGCATTTTCTGAAGTTAAAGCCTTAGACGTTCTGGAGAAAGATGTCAGATCCATTGTGGCTAGCTCACTGGATAGATGAGATGGAAAAGAATTTCCTAATGATAACCATAACTGAAGAGGAGAAGGTGCTATGTGTAAGACCCGTATCATACTAACCGGTCTTACCACCTTGCATCAGGTCTTCCTATCATGGTCGGGCCAAGCGGACCAAGTGCGTGAAGAAACCACAAGGATAGCTATGAAATTGAACCCAAAACCATCTATTTAGGAGTGTGTGGTCGCATACCAAAATAGGTGTGGTCGACCACACCTCAGAATAATGCGACCACTGGAGTCTAGGATGTGTGGTCGCAATTTTTGGATGTGTGGTCGATGGGTTCTGCGACCTCATGTGCGACCACATGAAGTCAAACAAACTCCGTGATTAGGAAACCTTCCTAATCCGAAGGGGGTTCTTTCCTAATCTAAGTAATACTCTATATGGAGGGTTTTCCACTATATATAGGACGTCCCATAGCCTATTTCATCCTTTTAAAACTCAAACTGAAAGAGAGATAAAGAGAAGATGAGAAAGGGAAGGAGAATTGAAGAGGAAAACTAAGAGGAAGAAATTCAGAGAGAACTCTGAATCATCAAAAAGTTTAAGGTATGAAAATGTTCTCCATATCAGTTGAATACCTAGAATAGATCATGGAGGAGACAGTGATTCAAAGTGAGACCCCAATCATCAAACCAAGGACAAATTCTATGAGATCCATGGAGGGAATATATTAAGATGATGGATTGTATAAAATATGAATTTTAAGCCATAGAACAATCATAGGAAGGATCATGATGATAAGCCAAGTAATCAAAACATGAAGGAATTGACTTGGGAGTGAAAAATTCGACCATCACATGTGTGGTCGCATGTGTGGTCGCATGATATGCGACCACACAAGGCATGATCGACCACACGCCCTTGGGAAAATTCCTGGGAGGGTGTGGTCGCATGTGTGGTTGCATGATATGCGACCACACGAGACACACATATCGTCACACGTCCTCAGGAAAGTTCCAAGGAGGGTGTGGTCGCATGTATGGTCGCATGGTATGCGACCACACGCCCTCCAGAAAGTTTCAGGGAGGGTGTGGTCTCATGTATGGTCACATGGTATGCGACCACACATAGTGACCACACACCCTCGGGGAAGTTTCAGGGAGCGTGTGGTCGCATGTATGGTCACATGATATGCGACCAAACACCCTGTGGTTACAGAAACTGAGACCACAGGTGCAGCCGCACCTGCGACCACTCAGCTTCTGGAAGTCTAAATTAATGGAAATAAATTTTAATTTAAAATCTATAAATTTGTTAGGTTTCCAAGTGGTCTAAAAGTAATTTAAAAAGCTTGGATGAGGAACAATCATCAACCAAAGGTGAGGGAACAAGACCTAAAGTAATTGGCTAATAATAAACTATTTTACTTATTGAGTCCAATGCCATGAATGATTCTATGCTTGTATGCTTGTAATGTGCATTTCACATGTCATCCAATATTCCTGCTATTACTGCTCATGCATATTTAATTTTGTTTATTTATAATATGATGATGATGATGATGATGTTAGGAATAAGCATGTGAATGTATGTGTGTGGTTAGTGCGCTTGATGCGAGTGGAGCATCAGGGGGAGGACGTGACACTGTGGTTCATCCAGGTCACCAGACTCTAGCTCTATCTCTACTCAAGTCTTGCCCACTAACATCGTCGTATCGCCATTGCCTTAGCAGAACTATTACGTCGCAGGGCATCAGGGGAGGTGGTCTTGTACCGTGTAGTCTTTGACTCTATCGGGGGGCCTTAGCTCTATTTCTATGGAAGTATTGAGGGATGCTGGGGTGAGGCCTTGGATACAGTGTTTGGCATTAGGATTGGTTAGTTGCGAGTCTAGTTTGCACGCCATCGTCAATAGGGGCTTATGTGTTGGTATGGATAGGGCATCAGGGGAAGTGTTATGCGGTGTTTGATCCGGGCACTATAGCTCTATCTCTATTCCATGATGGGTGCATGTGGGACGATAATGGTGTTTGATCACGGCTTCACACACTCGTGTATAGAGGTACGGCGGCCACCAATCCCTTTTATAGCACATTGCAAACTTATAAACCAGACCAAAGATAAAAATTAAATGTATGCATATGTTTGTTGCATTGTTTTGTTTGCTTACTGAGCCATGATGTATGCTCCCTTTCGATTTCGAATATTTTTAGTTGATGATGTAGGTCCTACCGTGGAAGATTATATGAATGCCCCAATGTTTTAACATGTTGCTGCGATGGATATGGAAGCTATGGTAGAGTCGCAAGATTCATCGTGCGAGTGCAACTCATGTGTTTTCAATTAGATCTAGTTGTTAGATTATCAGAACATGTAATTGATTACCTTATTTTATTTTATGTCTTGAGTCATTTGGAGATAATTGGATAATTAATTATGTTATCACTGTTAGATACTCAGTTCATTAATATTAAAGACATCCACTATTGTTTATTTACTCTGATTATGATTGTGGTTGTATTTGGTTTGGTCAAATGGGCACGGCCTATACGAGATCCTGGTTGAACTGTTGGTTCATAGACAGTTCATCACACCATTCTGGTTGGTTCAGAATTGGGGTGTGCCAACTTGGTATCAGAGCTCTCGGGCTCTATCTATCAAACCTGTATACTTCCACAAGAGTTTGTGAACTGAGTTAGGATAAAATTTAAAAGCTTTAATAAGAATACACCATAAGCACATGTGTTGTATGAGACATAAACTAAGAAAGAGAATAATGCACATATGAAAATGAGAAACAAGTTCTATGTATATATCAAATGAGAATAAAACTAACATATATCCGAATCAGAGTACGGTCCACAATCCGGACAGTTACTTTGTAGTATAAAGTAAAAAGAATCAAAGGCATCAGGGAGCTGGCGGTGCTGGAGGAGGAGGTGCCTCACTATCTCGATCATAGTCCTCAGCATATACTCTTGTAAGCCAGGCTATCTGAGTTTGAGTCACCTGGAGACTAGCTACCAAATCCGCTACCCGCTGGTCAGTAGCACGCTGGGCCTCCCAAATCTCACGCAGCAGCCCCATCACGTCATCTGGTGGTGGGTGCAAAGGACCAGTTGAGTGGGAAGGAGCCCGAGAAGGGCCAGCTCCAGTAGAATGCTGTGGTGATAAAGGAGGTATGGCATCCACGTCCATGAACATCCGATCATCATCCTCCTCATCATCGCTCCCGTGGACCTCTGCTACTACTGCTGCTGCCTCCTCCGTGTCTGCTACCTCTACTCGAGTATGGGGAAGCACCATAGCGTTTCTCTCCTCGTCATTGACCTGCACATCTTGCATCCCCATCCTGTAGATGGCCTCCCAGTCAAGGTCAGTCGAAAAAGTGTCCTCGTGAATCCTCTCATCGACCAAGTCTACGCGAGTGAGTGATCAAATGCCCATAGGGTAGGTTACCCACCAGACCAAGCGTCGTGGCACGGTGCATGGTCCTGATAATGATATGAGGAAGGCAGATAGGTGGTTTAGTGCAGATGCAGTACAGAAGGTACTGGGTCAATTGCAAAACCTTCTCATAGTGTCCACTCTAGGGAATCAGGTTGTGCTGGATGATCTTGCAATATACTCGGGGTTCCCACCGTAGGTTGATTGCCTTCATCTGCCAGCGATCATCCCTAAGAATCTGGTGGTCAATCTCTGTGCGCATTCTCACTGATAGGAACTGGGGTTCCTTGGGTGCGCAGTATACCTAGGGACCATCATTTGAGATACCCAAGAGATTAGCCAACTCCTGGCAGTTAAAGGAGATCTCCATCCCTTTAACTAAACTGGTGATCCTAAGCTCTCTACCCATATTTATGTCTCCTGGGTCACCCTCCACCTGTAAGTTACAGTAAAACTGTTTCACCAACTCAGGACAGGTGCAGCCCTGATACAGAATCACAGTGAGCCAGCCCATATCACCGAAAGCTCCCTCCACATCAAATAGGGCTAGGTTGGCCAAGTTGACACAACGACCCCCTTCCACCTTCTTACGCTCATACTAAGCATACTGTGCTTCTGTTTCAATAAACCGAAAGTGATGGGGATCACAAACTCTGGGATTTTAGTGCAAGCCATGTTATCTGCAAAGACATAGAACAACAATCAATACATCAGATATAGTGAAAATTTAAAATTTCGGCATTATGACGGCATGATTTGGGCTAAAGCCTCACTTTTCACCCAAATAGTTGGGCAGGAGGACTTACATAGGTCCCAAACCATCCTGCAAGGCTCATACAATCGGAAATTTAAACTAGGTAGGTCAAATTTGAAGAAATTTTGACAATTGGGAAAAACCCCAAAATTTAGGTCAAAAGTGGGAATTTTCAAGTTTCTAATAAACTAACCGATGAAACTCAAATTTTCTTGAGGGCTTTCATCCATTGGATGGCCAATAGCAAAAGCCCCCAATAAAAATCAAATTTTTACGGTCAGGAAAAATAGTAATTTGAAGAAAACCCTATAAATGGAGAAAAACCTAGGTATGAAAGCTTAAAAAGGAGAAAGAATAGGGAACATACCTAGAAGAACGGAACATAGGTCGTGGATCGATGAAAGAATCACCAAATTTGTGCGGTCGACACTGTAGCAACTCAGTGGAGGCTAGTTGAGTTGAAGACAAAAGAGAAAAATGGAGAATGGCTCCAAAAATCAGGTTTATAAACCAGAATTGGGATCGTGTGGTGGCAAAATTCGACCAAAAATGCGACCACACGATCGACCACAGGCTCCCGGTGAGTTTACAGGTTTAGTGTCATCACAACCCTGTGGTCGCATATAATGCGACCACACGATCGACCACAGGCTCTCAGTGCTGACAAGGTTTGTGTGGTCGCATACCTTGTGGTCGCAATACTGCGACCCCACCATTGACCACATGATGAAAAATACTCTGTTTTGACTGAATGACTTTAAAGATTGAAATTTTACCTTGTTTATTTGGATTTTGACATGAGAATAACGTATATTATGATTGCCTCATAAGTTCTTTAATTTTTAGACACTACCACCACAGGAAACAAGAAATGGCTGGGCAAAGAATAATCAGGAGAGGACGTAACCCAATTCCACCTCCACCACCACCTGTGGAGGAAAATGGCCATGAAAACCCTGAGGAACAGGAGAACAAGAATATGGTACTGCTAGGAGTCAATGACCAAGCCAACCCCACAAACTTTCCAGCCCCACCTACAGATTTGGCTACCGCGGTGATGAATTTAGCACAACAATTGCAGCAAATACAGTAAGTGCAAGCCAATAGGCAAGCTGCTATGGGAATGGCTTTCCCAGCTGCAAACACTACACCTTTATCTGCAGGACAAGCTAGTACCGTACTAGGGGGTAGCAACACCGTGCCCCAAGCATCGGCTATGAACAACACGGTACCTCAAGCACCTCAAACGCCATTTGTTCAAGCTCAAGTACAAAACTCTGAAGTACCTTAAGGAGGATACAACCAAGGTAATTACCAGTGTCAACCACCTATATATGGAGCATATGCTCAGTATCAGTTGGACCATTCTCGACTGATCGAGCGTTTCCTGAAGATGAAGCCTAAGGAATTTAATGGCAAGCCATCGGATCCTTTGTGGCCAACTCATTGGATCGATGAGATGGAAAGGAACTTCATGATGATGACTGTAAATGAAGAGGAAAAAGTGTGATATGCCACATTTATGCTGAAGGGCGTTGCACACCATTGGTGGAAGTCTACTCGATGTTATTTGTTAACGAAGCATGCCCAATTGTCCTGGGCTATCTCTAAAGAAGCATTCTTCAAGAAGTATTTTCTTAGAAGTTTCAGAGATGCGATGGAAAGAGAGTTTCTGAGTCTGTATCAGGGACAGATGACTATGGATGCGTATCAGCAACATTTCGAAGAGCTGTTTTCCTTTGCTCCCTCTAGCATGCAGGAGGAAAATACCAAAACTCGAAGGTTCGTTATGGTACTTAGGGGAAGCATCCGTGACCATATATTGGGACTGGAAATGAAGATTTATAATGAAGCTGTACAGATTGCTCGAGTACTGGAATCGAGCCAGAGGAAAAGTTATTTTGCTCAGAATAGAGGTATTAAAAGGCCTACTGGAAATTCATATAACGGAGGGAACACAAAGACATTTAAACCCTTTTGTACTCAAGGCTTCAATGCTGCAGCCAAGACTACTCCGATAGCCCAACCTGAACAGAAGAAAAGTAGTGATGGAGTTAAATGTTTTAATTGCAATCAAATAGGACATTATTCAAGGGAGTATCCTAAACCAAGGAAACAGCTACAACAAGGAAAGGTTTATGCAGTTACATCTGAGGATGCTGTCGCATCGCTTGATGTGGTCACAGGTATGACCTGAACCTTTCATTTTGTACTACCTTGTGTGAGCATGTAGACTAAATTAAATCAAATCTCAAGTATCGTACCTATTAATGGCATACCCGCCAGAGTACTCTTTGATTCTGGAGCTACTCATTCTTTTATATATGTGTCATTTGGAAAGAAGTTAAATCTACCCTTCAGACCTTTAGACTACAAATTACTTGTACGTTCACCTATGGGATTAGAAGTGGAACTAGAACAAGGTTATGGACCATGTCCTGTTCTTATCGACGAAAAGACTTTGGATGCAACCTTAATTCAACTCGAGATGGTAGACTTTGATGTTATTTTGGAATGGATTGGTTAGCTCGGCACTCTGCAAAACTATTATGTGCAGAAAAGAAACTGACGTTTAAAGACAAAAAAGGAGCAGAGTTTAGTTTTATAGGAGCCAAACTTTCATGTAAACGAAAACTCATTCTCTCTACATTAAAGGTGAGAAAATGCCTCAAGAAAGGGGGAATTGGGTATTTAGTATCCGTGGTCGACCTCACCAAAGAAGCACTATGAATGGAGGATATTAAAGTTGTGCATGAATTTTCGAATGTATTTCCTAAGGAACTACTAGGACTACTACCATCCGATCGAGCGGCAGAGTTCGATAGATCTTATAGCTGGAGCCACACCAGTGTCACACCCCAATTCTGCACTAATCAGAATGATGTGATGAACCGCTAAATAACCAACGGTTCAACCAGGATCTCAAATAGGCTATCCCCGCATTATCCAAACTTACGCACATCCGTAATCATAATCAGAGTAAATACACAATAGCGGAAATCTTGTAAATAAATGAACCGAGAATCTATGTGATATTAAAATTTAAATAACAATTTATTCTGTATCAACCGAGACATAAACAAATATCAATACAAATCTTCAATAAATCCAAGTAAAGAAACCTATAAAATATCTAATCAAATACACACGAGTTGCACTCGCAAGAGGAGTCGTGTGTATCCACTTCAGCTTCAACTTTCATCGCTGCCACGTTCCCGTACGCAGACGCATTCATATAGCCTTCAACAGTATAACCTGCATCATCAACTAAAAATATTCGACGTCGAGGGGTGAGCACACAACACGGCTCAGTGAGTAGCCAAAACAATGCAACAATACATATGCATGCAAAAAGTCAATTTATATCTTTGGTCCGGTTTAAAGTTTGCAGTATGCAATAGAAATGTTTAGGTAGCCAAAGATCACGTTTATTGACTCTGCCTCTATACACTAGTGTGTGACGTTACCCGAAGATCACGTTTATCGTCAACTCACATGCACCCAACCATGAACATTATATAACAAATGTTACGTTTATTGCTATATAGTGTCATACCAACACGTAAGCCCCTGTTAGCGAGGGCTGCAAACTGGGCTCGCAACTAACCAATCCTAATGCCAAACAGTGTATCCAAGGCCTCACCCCAGCATCCCTCAAAATGTCCATAGAGATAGAGCTAAGGCCCCCCGGTAAAGTCAGAGACTACAAGGACCGAGACCACCTCCCCTGATACTCTACGACATAATAGTTCTGCTAAAGTAATGACGATACGACGATGCCAATTCACAAGACTTGAGTTAGAGATAGAGCTAGAGTGCTAAGACCCGCCAAAGGTTAACGTTTATTGATTTTCTCATTACACCTCCCCTGATACTCGCTCGCATCAAGCACATCAACCACACACATACAAGCATATGCCTATTCCTATCATCATCATCATCATCATGTTATAAACAATAAAGTAAATATGCATGAACAAGTAATAGAAATATTGGATGGCATGCTGTATGCACATTACAAACATATTTGCATAGAATCAAACATAGCATAGGACTCAAGAAATAGAAAACAGTTTATTATTAACCAATTTAGTTTGGGGTTAAGGTTCCTCACCTTAGCTTGCTATAAGATACTTTTCCAAGCTTTAAAATCACCTTTACAATGTTATTATATTGCTAGAAGACCTAACAAAGTCGATACAATTTAATTAGAATTAATTCCAGATTTAAAAACTACTCTGTTAACTGAGGGTCGGAGGTAGGGTCGATGCTAGGGTCGATGGGTCTATCGACCCTTCCCTCTTTCTGGACTTCCCGAATGCTGAGGGTCGATGGTCAGGAACACCTAGGGTCGGATAGTCATCGACCCTCGGTGCGACCCTTGGTGCACTTTGGTCCAATTCCCTCTTTTAATCCATTCCTCGTGTTTGGGATCCTATGGCTTGCTCCTACATTCCATTCTACATTCATTCCATGGTCTGAAACCATGTATAACCCACCTAGATAGCTTTCACTCATTCTTCTATGGTTTTCCATGGAAACCTAACCATAGGTTGATGGTTTGGGTTTCTCCGAGATCACATTCTCAACAATTACTAACCTAAGGTCTGTAGAAATTCATGGAATTAGTATCCATACCTGAGAAGATAACTTTTTCTCTGAAATTCTTCTCTTTTGTGCTAAGTTCTCTTCCTTCCCTTTCTTCTTCCTCTTTCCCTTCTCCTCTCTTTCTCTCAATTCGATTAGGGTTGTGAAAGGAGTGAAAGTGGCTTAGGAATGTCCTTTAAATACAGTAGGAACATCCTAAATAAGTCCCTTTGAGATTAGGAAAGAATCCCAATCGAAAAATATAGAAATTTCCTAATTTCTATATTCGGCAGAAACCGAGGGTCGATGGGAGGGTCGATGATCCCGTCGACCCTAGGGTCTTAAGCTGTCCGACCCTCCCTCCAAAACTGAGGGTCTGACTTTCTGTTTTGGGAGGTCCGACCCTGCTTAGCTGGGTATGCGACCCTTCCCCTATTTTAAGTGTTTTTGGGTCGATTTGATACCTGGGATCTCGATCTCCTTCACGCCCTTGGCCCATTTGACTCGACCATGATGGGTAAACCTGGTTCAAGGTGGTAAGACCAGGTTAGATTGACACGGGTCTTACAACTCCCCCCAACTTATAAAAATATCGTCCTCGAAATTGTACGTACCTCTTGAATCAAATAAGTGAGGGTATTGCTTTTGCATAGCATTTTCTTCTTCCCATGTAATTTCTTCCATGTCTCTACTTTTCCATATGACCTTAACATAGTAGATATCTCTGTTGCATAGACGTTGAACCTTTCGACTAGTGATTTCTGTTGGTGTTACTTCAAATGTCAAATCATCAGTCAATTTCGGCAAATCCATTGTCAAAACATGCGTTGGATCCTTGACATACTTCTTCAATAAGGAAATGTGAAATACGTCATGCACGCTTAACATAGATGGTGGTAGTGCTAACTGATAATCCACCTTTCCCCGCTTAGCTAGAATTTCATATGGCCCGACATATCTTGGACTTAGCTTCCCTTTCTGTCCGAACCTCTTCAATCCTCGCATAGGCGATACCTTCAAAAATACTTTATCACCTACGGCGATCTCCAGATCTCTTCGTCGAGTATCCGCATATTGCTTCTGGCAGTTCTAAGCTGTTCTCACTCTTTCCTTGATGATGTCGACTACTCGACAAGTCTCTTCAATAAATTCCGGTCCAACAATACTACGTTCTCCAACTTCATTCCAAAACAAGGGAGTTCGACACTTTCTGCCATACAGTGCTTCATAAGGTGACATCTGTATAGTAGCCTGATAGCTGTTATTATAAGCGAACTCGAACAATGGTAATCTTTCATCCCATGATCCCTTGAAATCAATTACACATGCTCGTAGCATATCTTCTAGAATCTGAATTGTACGTTCTGACTGTCCATCTGTCTGTGGGTGGAATGCAGTACTGAACTTCAACGTTGTACCCATAGCCTTTTGCAATCCTTCCCAAAACTTGGAAGTAAATCATGGATCTCTATCAGACACAATACTTTCTGGAACACCATGTAATCAAACAATATTATCCACATACAGCTTCGCTAACCTTTCCAGTGTATACTGAGGTCGTATAGGTATGAAGCGAGCTGTTTTGGTCAGACGGCCCACAATCACCCAAACTGCGTCAACTACTCGAGGAGTTAATGTTAGTCCCGTGACGAAGTCCATAGTGATGCAGTCCCATTTCCATGCTGGTTCTGGTAATGGCTGCAATAGTCCAGCGGGTCTTTGTCGCTCAGCCTTTACTTCCTGACAATTTAGGCATTGAGACACGAACTTGGCTACATCTGCTTTCATTCCCCTCCACCAATATAGTTTCTTCAGATCATGATACAATTTTGTACTTCCAGGATGTATCGAATAGAGGGTGGTATGGGCTTCTTTCATCAGTCGGTGTCTAATGTCCATACTTTCTGTTTCAGGTACACATATTCTTCCTTTGTATTTCAGTACTTTTCTCGTCATCCAAGGTGAACTCAGGGTTAGTCTTACCTTTCTCAATATCCTCTTGTACTGTTCTCAGATAAGGATCTGTTTTGATAGCTGTCTTCACTTCATCCACTATATCCGGTATAATCTTCAATGCCGCGAACATATTCAAAAACCGATGAATAAACCCTTGGTTGGCTGATTCATCTGTTGTATCTATCACATACTGCTCGTTGCCGTGATTGAATACCATTCCGTTGGTACACATTGCTGCAGTCGTGCTAACTTCTCCTTGAGATTTTATCATTGCTTTTCTGCTTAATGCATCTGCTACTACGTTCTCTTTCCCCGGATGATACTGGATATCACAATCATAGTCTTTCAATAGTTCCAGCCATCTTCTTTGTCTCATATTCAACTCCTTCTGATTAAATAGATAAGTAAGACTTTTATGGTCCGACTTAATCTGAAATTTCTCCCCGTATAGGTAATGTCACCATATCTTGACCGCATGTATTACTGCCGCTAGCTCCAGATCATGAGTGGGATAATTTTTCTCATGTACCTTTAACTGTCTTGAAGCATAAGTAATCACTTATTCTCCTTGCATAAGCACACATCCTAATCCCAGTCCCGACGCATCAGTGTATAGAGTAAATGTCTGTCCTGGCACGGGAATAGTCAAAATTAGAGCAGATATCAATCTGGTCTTCAGTGTTTGGAAACTCTTCTCACATTTATCGGTCCATACAAATTTTTCACCTTTGTTGGTCAAACTGGTGAGAGGTACGGTAATCCGAGAATAGTCTTCTACGAATCTACGATAATAACCAGCTAGACCCAGAAAACTTCTAATTTTCGAAACACTCTTTGGTGCTTCCCACTTCACAATAGCCTCGATCTTGCTGGGATCCACTTTGATTCCTTCAGCGGATACTAAATGGCCTAGGAATGCGACTTCACTTAGCCAAAACTCGTACTTTGAAAATTTGGCATATAGCTTCTCTTTCCTTAAATGTTGTAGGGCTGTGTTTAGGTTCTTGATATGAGTTTCCTTGTCCTTGGAATATACCAATATGTCATCAATAAATACTATAACCGACGTATCCAACATATCGTGGAAAACTCGGTTCATAAGTTCCATGAACGTTGCCGGTGCATTAGTTAATCCGAAAGACATAACCAAAAATTCATAATGTCAATATCTAATTTTGAATGCTGTCTTTGGAATATCACCTTCTTTAATCTTCAGCTGATGATAGCCTGATCGAAGATCGATCTTAGAAAATACTTTTGCTCCTTGTAACTGATCGAACAAGTCATCGATCCGAGGTAGTGGATATCGATTCTTGATTGTCAGTTTATTCAACTCCCGATAGTCGATACATAATCGAATGCTACCATCCTTCTTCTTTACGAACAACACCGGTGCACCCCATGGAGATATACTGGGTCGAATATAACCCTTGTCCAGCAATTCTTGTAGTTGCACCTTCAGTTCCTTCAGTTCCGTAGGAGCAATCCTGTAAGGTGCTTTTGATACGGGTGCGGCTCCAGGTATCAGGTCTATTACAAACTCCGTGGCACGGTCAGGTGGTAATCCGGGTAGTTCCTCCGAAAATACGTCAGGATAATCCCGCACGACATCAATGTTTTCCATTCGTGGTGCTTCCTTGATTAGGTCGACCACTGACACTAGATACCCGACTGCTCCCTTGTCAAGGCACTTCTTAGCCTTTAATGCTGAAAGTATGAGCTTGCGTCTCCGGGGAAGTTTGGTTCCCGAGAAACTAAATTTTGCCCCTTCTTTGTCTTTGAATGTTAGCTTCTTTTCGGCGCATAATAAATTTGCAGAATGCCGAGCTAACCAGTCCATTCCCAAGATGACATCAAAGTCTGCCATCTCAAGTTGTATCAAGGTTGCATCTAAGGTCTGCTCTCCAATGAGAACTGGACATGGTCCATAACCCTTCTCTAGTTCCACTTCTAACCCCATCGGTGACCGTACAAGTAATTTGTAGTCTAATGTTTTGATGGGTAATTTTTTCTTCTTTCCAAATGACACAGATATAAAGGAATGAGCAGCTCCGGAATCGAAGAGTACTCTGGCGGGTACGCCATTTATAGGTACAATGCCTGTGATTTATCTTTACTTAGTCTACATGCTCATTCAATGTAATTACAACTCTAAAAGTTTCAGTCATACCTGTGACCACATCGGGTGATGCGGCCGCATCCTCGGACGTAACAACATATACACGTCCCTGATGGAATTGTTTCTTGGGCTTAGGGCACTCCCTTGCCATATGTCCCGGCTGGTTGCAGTTAAAACACTTCGGGGCTTCAGAATTTGGCTTTGGCTGAGGTTGAGCTGCTGGGGTAGTCTTGGTTGCAGCATTAAAATTCTAAGGACGGAAAGGCTTATACGTCCTGTTATTGCCTCCGTTGTAGGAGTTTCCGGCTGGCCTTTTGATGCCTTTGTTCTGAGTAAAATAACTCTCCTTCTGGCTCGATTCAATCACACGAGCAATCTAGACAGCTTCGTTGTAAATTTTCTTCTCTAAGCCCAGAACATTTTCTCTGATGCTCCCTCTTAGTCCCGTGACAAACCTATGGGTTTTGATTTCTTCTTCTTGCATACTCAGTGGTGCGAAGAAAAACAGCTCTTCATAACGCTGTTGATACACATCCACTGACATCTGTCCCTGATAAAGACTCAGGAACTCCTTCTCCATCAAATCTCTGAAGCTTTGTGGAAAATATTTCTCGAAGAATGCTTCTTTATATATAGCCCATGTCAATAGGGCGTGCTTGGTCAGTAAATATGTCTTCGTGGATTTCCACCAATGATGTGCGTCGCCCTTGAGCATGAAGGTGGCACATAGTACCTTCTCTTCCTCTGTAATAGTCATCATGAGGAAGTTTCTCTCCATCTCGTCTATCTAGTGTGCTGGCCACAATGGATTAGACGGCTTGCTGTTGAATTCTCTGGGTTTCATCTTCAAAAATTTCTCCACTAGCTGGGAGTGATCCAGCTGATTTTGGGGGTTTGCCCCAAACATATAGGGTGGATACTGATAATTCCCTTGAGCTGCCTCCGGTACCTACACTGGAATCTGTGCAGCCGGTTGTTGAGGTGTCTGATGAGCTAGGTGGTTACCCACCGGGGCTGCACTGGCTTGTCCAGTGTGCATGGGTGCGGCCTGAGTGGCTTGAAACATAATTCCCATGGCAACCTGCATCTGAGCCTGTGCGTGTTGCATCTACTGCAGCTGTTGTGCCAGATTCATCACCACTGTTGCTAGCTCTGGTGGTAGAGGTGGCAAATTTGTAGGTTTTGCTGGTTCTGGATTTCCCGGTGCGTAGTTATTCTCTTGACTAGTCTCCTCCACTGGGGGTGGTGGTGGGACTATGTTTCGGGTCTATCGGGTCACTCTACGTCCAGACATATTTCTTTTCGGTGATTGGTGGTGCCTGAAAATCATCAAGTAGGTTAGAAGTCATTTATATTTCATGTAGGCACGCTAACCAATAATCAATTCCAATTCTAGCTCATTTTATAAAAAAAAATGCTGTCTTTTCTATGCAGGGTCGATGGTGAGGGTCGCTGGTATGTCCGACCCTTAGTTTCTGACCCTGGGAATGACCTGTTCTTCCCAAGAGCTGAGGGTCGATGTGAGGGTCGATGGGTATCCGACCCTCAGTTCCGACCCTTAGTTTTCTGTCAGGTTCCCGAGAGCCGAGAGTCGATGGGAGGGTCGATTCGAGGGTCTATTGTGCTAGTCGAATTGTCCGACCCTCGGATCAAAAATCAGATTTTTAAGATCCGATTCTGGGTCATTCCTCACTATTCCTCCTCCGTTTCGACTCGTCTCTCCTCTCTGAGTTGCTACAGTGCTACTCTACTGTTTTGGATCGGTTTGACTCCGGGTTTCGACGTCCACGTCATCACTACAGGTATGTCTTCCCATTTTTTTTACCTGTTTTTAGGTTTCCATTTCTAGGTTTTCGCACGTTTAACTTGTATTTTCCAAATTAAACTTTTTCCAACCGAAAAAATTCGATTTTTATTGGGGGCTTTTGTTATTGATGTCTCGAGGAACGAAAGCCCTCAAAAATTTTTGAGTTTCATCGGTTGGTTATCGAGAAACTTGAAATTTTCTCTTTTTGCCCTAATTTGTCGACATTTTCGATTTTTCTTGAATTTCTTCAAATTGGACATCGTCAGTTAAAATTTCCTACTGCATGTGGGTTGTAGAATATGTTTAAACCTTCGTAAGTCCTTATGCCCACTTGAATGGTGAGAAATGGGGCTTTATGGTCAACTTACGTCGTTATTACATCAAATTTTGGATTTTTATCCTATTAACTCCTTGTTTCCTTTCTCTTTCTTATTTGCAAATACTATGGCTCGTACCAAAGTACCCCGAGTTCGTGATCCCCTTCACTTCCGTTCTAATGAAGCCGAGGCACGGTATGCTGACTATGCCCGTAAGAAGGTTGAGGGTGGTCGTATGGTGAACTTGGCTGAGTTAGCCGTGTTCAATGTAGAGGGAGCCTTTGGTGACATGGGGTGGCTTCCTGTCATTACATACGATGCGTGCACCTGCCCAGATTTGGTGCGTCAGTTCTATTGTAATCTCCAGGTGGTGGGGAATTACAATGATGTTGAGCATGGTCAGGAGTTGCGCATCACCATTTACGTCAAAGGGGTAGATATCTCCTTCGACTATCGACAGCTGGCCGACTTGTTGGGCATTCCTTATGATGGCCCCATGGTATACTGTGCGCCTGGAGAGCCACCGTTTGTTGAGATGGAGATGAGAGCAGAGATCGACAACCAGTTGCTCCGTCCTGATCGTTGGCAGATGAGAGCTTGTTATCTGCGTCCAGCTCCACGGGTCTTCTGTAAGATTATCCAGCATAATCTGATCCCGCAGAGTGGGCACTATGAGAGGGTGTCTCAGCTGACCCAGTTTCTGATATACAATATATGCACTTGACAGCCGGTCTGCCTTCCATACATCATCATGCGGATGATGATTAGTGCTACATTGTCCGGTCATAGGGGTAATCTATCCTATGGACGCATGATTACAGTGCTATTGACCCGTCTGGGGGTGGATCTGGTAGATGAGAAGATCCAGGAGAACACCTTCTCGTCGCCTCTAGATTGGGAGGCTATCTGCAAGATGGGGCTACAAGATGCCGAGGTTAGTGATGAGGAGAGGAACACGATGGTGCACCCTCACACTCGGGTTGAGATGGCTGATGCTGAGGCTGCTGCTGCTGCTGCTAGAGCTCGTGTGGATCCGGTCGACCATGACGACCGTATGTATATGGACGTCGACTCGATACCACCGCCTTCACCTACACATGCGGCTGGAGTTGGTACTTCTTCTGCGGCGGCTCCTGCACCTGAGGCTGGTCCTTCCCATTCAGCTGATCCTTCACTTCCACCTTCAGCCATGATGGAGAGGCTGCAGGAGATCAGGGATGCTCAGCGCAGATCTGATCTGAGGATGGATGAGCTGTTGGCTGCTCAGCGCACATCAGACGCGCAGATGGGAGAGCTTCTAGAGGTGCAGCGTGCGACTGATCAGAGGATAGCCGGTCTCACAGCTAGTCTACAGATGACCCAGACTCAGATAGCCTGGTTGACTAGAGTCTATGCTGAGGACTACGACAGAGATCGTGAGGCACCGCCTCCTCCTTCGCCTCCAGCTTCCTGAGTGTACTTTTATTTTTTCCTTGTACTACAGAGTAACTGTCCGGGTTGTGGACTGTACTCTGCTTTAGTTATGTATATACATTTTGTTTCTCTCACTCATTGTATGTAACTTGTTTTCCCTTTAATAGATGCATTATTCTCTTTTTAAATTTGGTCTCAATCATCACTTGTGCTTACAATGTGTTTGTATTACAACTTTTAATTTATCCTATCTCAGTTCACAATGGTCTTGAATGTGTGTCAGTTTGGCGGGCAAGGCCTGAGATGCTCTGATACCAAGTTGTCACACCCCAATTCTGCACTAATCAGAATGATGTGATGAACCGCTAAATAACCAACGGTTCAACCAGGATCTTAAATAGGCTATCCCCGCGTTATCCAAACTTACGCACATCCGTAATCATAATCAGAGTAAATACACAATAGCGGAAATCTTGTAAATAAATGAACTGAGAATCTATGTGATATTAAAATTTAAATAACAATTTATTCTGTATCAACTGAGACATAAACAAATATCAACACAAATCTTTAATAAATCCAAGTAAAGAAACTATAAAATATCTAATCAAATACACACGAGTTGCACTCGCAAGAGGAGTCGTGTGTATCCACTTCAGCTTCAACTTCCATCGCTGCCACGTTCCCGTACGCAGACGCATTCATAAAGTCTTCAATGGTATAACCTGCATCATCAACTAAAAATATTCGACGTCGAGGGGTGAGCACACAACATGGCTCAGTGAGTAGCCAAAACAATGCAACAATACATATGCATGCAAAAAGTCAATTTATATCTTTGGTCCGGTTTAAAGTTTGCAGTATGCAAGAGAAAGGTTTAGGTAGCCAAAGGTCCCGTTTATTGACTCCGCCTCTATACACGAGTGTTTTACGTTACCCGAAGATCACGTTTATCGTCAACTCACATACACCCAACCATGAACATTATATAACAAAGGTTATGTTTATTGCTATATAGTGCCATACCAACACGTAAGCCCCTGTTAGCGAGGGCTGCAAACTGGGCTCGCAACTAACCAATCCTAATGCCAAACAGTGTATCCAAGGCCTCACCCCAGCATCCCTCAAAATGTCTATAGAGATAGAGCTAAGGCCCCCCGGTAAAGTCAGAGACTACAAGGACCGAGACCACCTCCCCTGATACTCTACGACATAATAGTTCTGCTAAAGTAATGACGATACGACGATGCCAATTCACAAGACTTGAGTTAGAGATAGAGCTAAAGTGCTAAGACCCGCCAAAGGTTAACGTTTATTGATTTTCTCATTACACCTCCCCTGATACTCGCTCGCATCAAGCACATCAACCACACACATACAAGCATATGCCTATTCCTATCATCATCATCATCATCATGTTATAAACAATAAAGTAAATATGCATGAACAAGTAATAGAAATATTGGATGGCATGCTGTATGCACATTACAAACATATTTGCATAGAATCAAACATAGCATAGGACTCAAGAAATAGAAAACAGTTTATTATTAACCAATTTAGTTTGGGGTTAAGGTTCCTCACCTTAGCTTGCTATAAGATACTTTTCCAAGCTTTAAAATCACCTTTACAATGTTATTATATTGCTAGAAGACCTAACAAAGTCGATACAATTTAATTAGAATTAATTCCAGATTTAAAAACTACTCTGTTAACTGAGGGTCGGAGGTAGGGTCGATGCTAGGGTCGATGGGTCTATCGACCCTTCCCTCTTTCTGGACTTCCCGAATGCTGAGGGTCGATGGTCAGGAACACCTAGGGTCGGATAGTCATCGACCCTCGGTGCGACCCTTGGTGCACTTTGGTCCAATTCCCTCTTTTAATCCATTCCTCGTGTTTGGGATCCTATGGCTTGCTCCTACATTCCATTCTACATTCATTCCATGGTCTGAAACCATGTATAACCCACCTAGATAGCTTTCACGCATTCTTCTATGGTTTTCCATGGAAACCCAACCATAGGTTGATGGTTTGGGTTTCTCCGAGATCACATTCTCAACAATTACTAACCTAAGGTCTGTAGAAATTCATGGAATTAGTATCCATACCTGAGAAGATAACTTTTCTCTGAAATTCTTCTCCTTTGTGCTAAGTTCTCTTCCTTCCCTTTCTTCTTCCTCTTTTCCTTCTCCTCTCTTTCTCTCAATTCGATTAGGGTTGTGAAAGGAGTGAAAGTGGCTTAGGAACCTCCTTTAAATAGAGTAGGAACATCCTAAATAAGTCCCTTTAAGATTAGGAAAGAATCCCAATCGAAAAATATAGAAATTTCCTAATTTCTATATTCGGCAGAAACCGAGGGTCGATGGGAGGGTCGATGATCCCATCGACCCTAGGGTCTTAAGCTGTCCGACCCTCCCTCCAAAACTGAGGGTCTGACTTTCTGTTTTGGGAGTTCCGACCCTGCTTAGCTGGGTATGTGACCCTTCCCCTATTTTAAGTGTTTTTGGGTCGATTTGATACCTGGGATCTCGATCTCCTTCACGCCCTTGGTCCATTTGACTTGACCATGATGGGTAAACCTGGTTCAAGGTGGTAAGACCGGGTTAGATTGACACGGGTCTTACAACCAGTATCTAAAGCACCTTATCGAATGGCTCCTACTGAACTGAAGGAACTGAAGGTACAATTACAGGAATTACTGGACAAGGGTTATATCAGACCTAGCATATCACCATGGGGAGCGCCAGTATTGTTTGTTAGAAAGAAGGATGGTAATGTTCGACTGTATATGAATAAGCTTACAATCAAGAATCGGTACCCATTGCCTCTGATTGATGACTTGTTCGATCAGTTGGAAGGTGCCAAAGTGTTCTCCAAAATCGATCTTCGGTCAGGATACTATCAGTTGAAGGTTAAGGAAGGTGATATTTCGAAGACAGCATTTAGAACAAGATATGGACATTATGAATTTTTAGTCATGTCTTTTGGATTAACTAATGCACCTGCAACTTTTATGGAACTTATGAATCGGGTATTCCATGATATGTTGGATACATCAGTCATTGTATTTATTGACGACATACTAGTCTACTCCAAGGACAAAGAAACTCATGTCACAATTCTAAGAGCCGCTTTGCAGCGACTAAGAAAAGAGAAGTTTTACGCCAAATTTACAAAGTGTGAGTTCTGGCTAAATAAAGTCACTTTCTTAGGCCATGTAGTATCCACTGAAGGAATTAAAGTGGATCCTAGCAAGATTAAAGCCATTGTGAAATAGGAAGCACCTAAGAATGTTGCAGAAATCAGAAGTTTCCTAGGTTTAGCTAGTTATTATTGACTCTCACCAGTTTGACTAAGAAAGGAGAAAAGTTTGTTTGGACTGACAAATGTGAGGAGGGTTTTCAAACATTGAAGGCTAGATTGATCTCAGCTCCCATCTTGACTATTCCTATCCCAAGATAACCATTTACCTTGTACACTGATGCGTTTGGGTTGGGTTTAGGATGTTTGCTTATGCAAGGAGAACAAGTAGTTGCGTATGCCTCAAGACAACTGAAGACACATGAGAAGAACTATCCCACTCATGACTTGGAATTAGTAGTAGTAGTACATGTTGTTAAGATATGAAGACATTATTTGTATGGGGAGAAATTTTAGATTAAAGCAGATCATAAGAGTCTTACTTATCTTTTCAATTAAAAAGAAATGAACATGCGATAGAGGAGATGGCTGGAGTTACTAAAAGATTATGAATTCGATATCCAATATCATCCAGGGAAGGCTAATGTAGTTGCTGATGCGCTAAGCAGAAAAGCAATGATAAAATCCTAAAGAGAAGTTAACACGACTGCGGCAATGTGTGTTATAGGAGAAGTATTCATTTATGGTAATGAGCAGTTCGTGATAGATACACCGGATGGATCAACCAACCAAGGGTTTATTCATCGATTTTCAAATATGTTTGCCACATTGAAGATTGTACCTGATCTAATAAACGAAGTAAAAGCAGCTATTAAATCAGACCCTTATCTAAGAACGGTGCAAAAAGACCTCGAAAAAGGTAGGACTACTCCTAAGTTCACCTTAGACGTTGACAAGGTATTAAAATACAAAGGAAGAGTATGTGTTCCTGAAAATAAAGACTTGGACATTAGATACAGACTAATGAAGGAAGCTCACACCATCGCTTATTCGGTACATCCTGGAAGTACGAAGATGTATCATGATTTGATGAAACTATATTGGTGGAGAGGAATGAAAGCAGATGTAGCTAAATTTGTGTCTCAATGCCTAAATTGTCAGAGGGTAAAGGTTGAAAGGCAAAGCCCTACAGGATTAGTGCAGCTACTGCCAGAACTAGCCTGGAAATGGGACTGCATCACTATGGACTTCGTCATCGGGTTACCATTGACTCCCTGAGTAGTTGACACGGTCTGGGTGATTGTAGATCGCTTGACCAAGACAGCTCATTTCATAGCTATATGACCTCAGTATACCCTAGAGAGGTTAGCCAAGCTATATGTAGATAATATTGTTAGATTGCATAGTGTACCTGAAAGCATTATGTCCGACAGAGACCCACGTTTTACCTCAAAGTTTTGGGAAGGATACAGAACGCTATGGGTACAACGTTGAAGTTTAGTACTGCATTCCATCCTCAGACAGATGGACAATCGAAGCATACTATTTAGATTTTAGAAGACATGCTTCGAGCTTGTGTCATCAATTTCAAAGGATCATGGGATGAAAAACTACCATTGATCGAGTTCGCCTATAACAACAGCTATCAGGCTACTATACAGATGTCACCCTATGAAGCACTGTATGGTAGGAAGTGTCGAACTCCTTTTTTTTGGAATGAAGTTGGAGGACAGAGTATTGCTGGACCAGAGTTTGTTGAAGGGACTTGTCGAGTAGTCGACATTATCAAGGAAAAAGTTAGAACAGCTCAAAATCATCAGAAACAGTATGTAGATAATCGACGTCGAGACCTTGAATTCGTAGTAGGTGATAAGGTATTCTTGAAAATATCTCCTATGCGTGGTCTGAAACAGTTCGGACAGAAAGGGAAGCTAAGTTCGAAATATGTCGGGCCATATGAGATTCTAGCTAAACGTGGGAAAGTGGCGTATCAGTTAGCACTACCCCCATCTATGTCAAGTGTGCATGATGTATTTCATATCTCATTACTGAAGAAGTACATCAGAGATCCAACACACATGATAACAGTGGATTCACCGGGTCTAACTGATGATTTGACATTCAAAGTAGCAGCAACCAAAATTATCAGTCGGATGGTTCAACGTCTATGCAACCGTGACATTTATTATGTTAAGGTTACTTGGAGGAGCCAAGATGTAAAAGAGATCACATGGGAAGAAGAGAATGCTATGTGAAAGCAATATCCTCACCTTTTCGACTCAAAAGGTATGTGCAAATTTCGAGGACAAAATTTATAATAAGAGGGGGGGAGTTGTAAGACCCCTATCATACTAACCAGTCTTACTACCTTGCATCAGGTCTTCCTATCATGGTCGGGTCAAGCGGACCAAGTGCGTGAAGAAACCACAAGGCTACGTATGAAATTGAACCAAAAATCATCTATTTAGGAGTGTGTGGTCGCATACCTAAACAGGTGTGGTCGACCACACCACAGAATAATGCAACCACTAGAGTCTGGAACGTGTGGTCGACGGGTTCTGCGACCCCACGTGCGACCACAAGAAGTCAAACAGACTCCGTGATTAGGAAACCTTCCTAATCTGAATGGGGTTCTTTCCTAATCTAAGTAATACTCTATATGGAGGGTTTTCCTCTATATATAGGACATCCCTTAGCCTCTTTCATTCTTTTAAAACTCAAACTGAAAGAAAGAGAAAGAGAAGAGGAGGAAGAAAAGGAGAATTGAAGAGGAAGACTAAGAGGAGGAATTTCAGAGAAAACTTTGAATCTTTCACATGTTTAAGGTATGAAAACGTTCCCCACATCAGTTGAATACCTAGAATAGATCATGGAGGAGATAGTGATTAAAAGTGATACCCCAATCATCAAACCATGGACAAATGCTAAGAGATCCATGGTGGAAATCTATTAGGATGATGGATTGTGTAAAATATGAATTTTAAGCCATAGAACAATCATAGGAAGGATCATGATGATAAGCCAAGGAATCAAAACATGAAGGAATTGAGTTGGGAGTGGAAAAGTCGACCATCACATGTGTGGTTGCATGTTTGGTCGCATGATATGCCACCACACGAGGCACATATGATTGACCACACTCCCTCGGGAAAATTCTAGGGAAGGGTGTGGTCGCATGTGTGGTTGCATGATATGCGACCACACGAGACACACATATCAACCACACACCCTTGGGAAATTTCCAGGGAGGGTGTGGTCGCATGTATGGTTGCATGGTATGCGACCACACATAGCAACCACACGCCCTCGGGAATGTTTCAGGGAGGGTGTGGTCGCATGTATGATCGCATGGTATGTGACCACACATAGCGACCACACACCCTCGGGGAAGTTTCAGGGAGGGTGTGGTTGCATGTATGGTCACATGATATGCAACCACACCTTTCGACCACACACCCTGTGGTCACAGAAACTGAGACCACAGGTGCAGCCGTACCTGCAACCACTCAGCTTCAGGAAATCTGAATTAATGAAAATAAATTCTAATTTAAAATCTATAAATTTGTTCGGTTTTCAAGTGGTCTAAAAGTGATTTACAAAGCTTGGACGAGGAACAATCATCAACCAAAGGTGAGGGAATAAGACCTAAACTAATTGGCTATTAATAAACTATTTTACTTATTGAGTCATATGCCATGAATGATTATATGCTTGTATGCTCGTAATGTGCATTTCACATGTCATCCAATATTCCTGCTATTACTGCTCATGCATATTTAATTATATTTATTTATATTATGATGATGATGATGATGTTAGGAATAGGCATGTGAATGTATGTGTGTGGTTAGTGTGCTTAATGTGAGTGGAGCATCAGGGGGAGGACGTGACACTATGGTTCATCCTGGTCACCAGACTCTACCTCTATCTCTACTCAAGTCTTGCCCAATAACATCGTCGTATCGCCATTATCTTAGCAGAACTATTACGTTGTAGGGCATCAGGGGAGGTGGTCTCAGACCATGTAGTTTCTGACTCTACCAGGCCTTAGCTCTATCTCTATGGACATATTAAGGGATGCTGGGGTGAGGCCTTGGATACATTGTTTGACATTAGGATTGGTTAGTTGCGAGCCCAGTTGCAAGCCCTCCTCAATAGGAGCTTACATATTGGTATGGGTAGGGCATCAGGGGAAGTGTTATGCGGTGTTTGATCCGAGAACTTTAGCTCTATCTCTATTCCATGATGGGTGCATGTGGGACGGTAATGGTGTTTGATCCATTGGGTGGCTTCACACACTCGTGTATAAAGGCGTGGCGGCCACCAATCTTTTCTATAGTACATTGCAAACTTATAAACAAGACCAAAGATATGAATTGAATGTATGCATATGTTTGTTGCATTGTTTTGTTTGCTTACTGAGCCATGATGTGTGCTCACCCTTTCAACGTCGAATATTTTTAGTTGATGATGCAGGTCCTACCGTGGAAGATTATATGAATGCACCAATGTTAGGACATGTTGCTGCGATGGATGTGAAAGCTATGGTGGAGTCAAATGATTCGTCGTGCGAGTGCAACTCATGTGTTTTCGATTAGATCTAGTTGTTAGATTATCAGAACATGTAATTGATTACCTTATTTTATTTAATGTCTTGAGTCATTTGGAGATAATTGGATAATTAATTATGTTATCACTATTAGATACTCAGTTCATTAATATTAAACACTTTCGCTATTGTTTATTTACTCTGATTATGGTTGTGGTTATATCTAGTTTGGTCTAATGGGCACGACCTATACGAGATCCTGGTTGAACCATTGGTTCATAGACGGTTCATCACAACAATTTGGTTGGTTCTAAATTGGAGTGTGACACTATGTGCAACCTTTATTCTGAGAGAGGATGCGAATCATTGGTGAAAGTTTACTCATGCCTATTTATTGACTAAGCATACTCAACTGACCTGGGCTATCTTTAAAGAAGCCTTCTTCACTAAATACTTTCCCTGAAGCTTTAGAGACTACATGGAGAAGGAGTTCTTGAACTTGTACCAATGTCACATGACAGTGGATGCTTATCAATAGCCTTATGAGGAGTTATTCTTTTTTGCCCCTGTAAGCATGTAAGAAGAAGAAACTAAAACCTGAAGGTTTACTTTGGGACTGAGGGGAAGTATTCGTGAACATGTGCTAGGATTGGAAAAGAAGATTTATAACCAAGCCATGCAGATTGCTCGTGTATTGGAGTTGAGTCAGAGGGAGGGCTACCTTGCTCAAAACCATGGTTTGAAGAGGTCCAATGGAAATTCATCCAATGGAGGAAGGTAAAAGACCTTCAAAAATTCAGGCCACATAATACTAATGGAGCAACCAAGGCTACCCAAGCTGTTCTACCTCAACCAGGACAAGTGACTACTAATATCAAGTGCTTTAACTGTGATCAAATGAGGCATTATGCAAAGAACTGCCTTAAGCCCAAGAAGCTGTTGTAGCAAGGAAAGGTATATGTCGTGACTTCTGAAGACATAGCCGCATCACCTAATGTGGTCACAGGTATGACCTGACCTTTGTTATTTACAATATTTTATGTGAGCATGTAGACTAAACCTAGGTAAAACAACAGGAATCGTAATTATAGCTGGTGTACTTGCCAGAGTTTTCTTTGACTCTGGGGCCACTCATTCTTTCATATCTGCCTCTTTTAGAAAGAATTTGAATGTTCCCCTCAAACCTTTAGATCTCAAGTTGTTAGTAAGATCACCATTGGGACTAGAGGTTATTCTAGATCAGTGTTATGGACTGTGTCCAGTCCATATCAATGGATGAAGTTTGGATGCGGTTTTGGATTAGCTCGAGATGGCAGACTTTGACATCATCTTAGGGATGGACTGGTTATCTCAGCATTCCATGAGTCTACTCTGCACTGAAAAGAAGTTGTCATTCAAGAGCAAGAATGGTGCAGAATTCAGCTTTTTGGGGACCAAATTTCCTTGTAAGTGGAAGCTTATTCTCTCTGCACTTAAGGCGAAGAGATGCCTTGAGAAGGGAGGAGTTGGATATTTGGTATCTGTGGTAGACATTACCAAAAAAGTGCCATGGATGGAAGATATTGAAGTTATACGAGAATTTTCAGACGTATTTCCTAAAGACTTACCCGAGTTGCCACCTGATAGAGCAACGAAATTCGTCATAGATTTATTACCAAGGTCGGCACATGTGTCTAAGGCACCCTATCGGATGGCTCCTACTGAATTGAAGAAACTGAAGACTCAACTATAGGAGTTATTGGACAAGAGTTTTAGCTGACTGAGTATCTCACCATAGGGAGCGCCAGTGTTATTTGTAAAGAAGAAGGACAGTAGTGTTCGACTGTTTGACCAACCTTACGATCAAGAATCGATACCCATTATCTCAGATTGATGACTTGTTTGAACAACTACAAGGTGCGAAGATGTTCTCCAAGATTGATTTACAGTCAGGATATCATCAGCAGAAGATTAAGTATAACGACATTCCGAAGACAACTTTTCGAACCAGGTGCAGACATTATGAGTTCTTGGTTATGTCTTTTGGACTGACCAATGCACCAGTATCATTTATGGAGTTTATGAATCGAGTGTTCCATGACATGTTGGACACTTCGGTCATAGTCTTTATAGATGATATTCTAGTCTATTTCAAAGACGAAGAAAATCATGTGACGGATCTTAGAGTAGCCTTACAACGGTTAAGAAGGGAGAAGCATTATGCTAAAGTCAAAAAGTACAAGTTTTAGTTGAACGAGGTGACTTTCTTAGGTCAAGTGGTGTCATCCAAAGGAATAAAAATAGACCTCAGCAAGATTGAAGCAATTATAGGGTGGGAAGCGCCTAACAACATTGCTGAGATTAGAAGTTTCTTAGGGTTAGCTGGTTATTACAGATGGTTTGTAGAGGGCAACTCCAGGATTACCATTGTAAGACCTGTATTGAACTAACCGATCTTACCACCTTGTATTAGGTCTACCTATCATGGTTGAGCCAAGTGGACCAAGTGTGTGAAGAAACCACAAGACCAGGTATGAAATTTAACTCAAAAACAGTCAAATATGAGTGTGTGGTCGCATGCCTAAATAGGTGTGACCGACCCCACCTCAAAAGAGTCCAACCCCATGGATTTTGGTCATGGGGTTGCACATTTTAAAAATGTAGGGTCACTGATTCTGTGACCCCACGTCCGACCCCACAGAAACAGTCAGAAACCGAATTTAGGAAACCTTCCTAATCCGAAGGGGGTTCTTTCCTAAACTCAGTAGGGCATATTATGGAGGGTTTTCCTCTATAAATAGGACGTCCCTTAGCCTCTTTCACTCCTTTAGAACTCTAATTGAAAGAGAGAGAAAGAGAAGAGACGGAAGAGAAGGAGAATTGAAGAAGAAGACCAAGAAAGAGGAAAGTTCAGAGAAAACTCTGAATCTCAGCAAAACCTAAGGTATGAACCTAATTCCCTACATGAATTAAGAGCCTAGGATAGTTCATGAAGAAGTTAGGATTAGAAGAAACCCAAATCATCCATCCATGTCCAAATTCCAAGAGAATCCATGGAGGAAATTATTGTAGACAATGGATGGTGTATAAAATTATAGTTATGAGCCATAGAGCAATCATAGGAAGGACCATGATGATAAGCCAAAGGAATCAAACATGAAGGAATGGAATTATGAGTGAAAAGTCGACCATAACACGTGTGGTCGCACGTGGGGTCACATGATGTCCGACCCCACAAGACCCACATGTCCGACCACATGTCCTCGGGAAGTTTCCAAGGAGGGTGTGGTCACACGTGGGGTCGGAGTATGTCCGACCCAATCCTACAACCCTACACCCTGTGGTCGCACGTAGGGTCGGAGTATGTCCAACCCTACCCCGCGACCCTACACCCTGAAGTCGCAGAAATTGAGACCCCAGGTGCTACCCCACTTGCAACCCTCAGTTTCTGTTAGTCTAAATTGTTGGGAATTAATTATAATTAAAAATCTATCAACTTGTTAGGTTTTCAAGTGATCTAAAAGTGATTTACAAAGCTTGAACGAGGAACTACCATCGACAAAAGGTGAGGGAATAAGACCTAAACTAATTGGCTAATAATAAACTATTTTTATTTATTGAGTCCGATGCCATGAATGATTCTATGCTTGTATGAGTGTAATGTGCATTTAACATGTGATCCAATATTTCTGCTATTACTGTTCATGGATATTTAATTTTTTTTATTTATAACATGATGATGATGATGATGCTAGGAATAGGCATGTGAATGTTTGTGTGTGGTTAGTGTACCTGATGCGAATAGGGCATCAGGGGAAGTGTGATGCGGTGTGGTCCGAAGCACTTTAGCTCTATCTCTACTCAAGTCTTGTCCACTGACATCGTCGTATCGCCATTACCTTAGCAGAACTATTACGTCGTAGGGCATCAAGGGAGGTGGTCTCGGACCATGTAGTCTCTGACTCTGCTGGGGGGCCTTAGCTCTATCTCTATGGACGTATTGAGTGATGCTGGGGTGAGGCTTTGGATACACTGTTTGACATTTGGATTGGTTAGTTGCGAGCCCAGTTTGCAAGCCCTAGCCAATAGGGGCTTACGTGTTGGTATGGGTAGGGCATCAAGGGAAGTGTGATGCATTGCGGTCTTAAGCACTTTAGCTCTATCCCTATTCCATGGTGGGGTGGATGTGGACGACAATGGTGTTTGATCCATTGGGTGGGCTTACACACCGATGTATAGAGGTGCGGCGGCCACCAATCCTTTCTATTGCACATTAGAAACTTATGAACCAGACCAAAGATATGAATAAAATGCATGCATATGTTTGTTGCATTGTTTTATTTACTTACTGAGCTCAAGTTGGAGAACTGACCCTCGCGCGCGTAATTCTTTTTAGTTTCTGATGTTGCAGGTTTTACGGTTGAAGATTATGTTGACACACCAACATATAAACATGTGGCAGCTATGATGAGCAAGCTGTGGAGGACTATTATGATTCGTTAAGCGAGCGTTTCAACTATGGATACACTTAGTGTTTAATTTTCATATTTGGATATTTATAATATGTATTAAATTATGTTTTGATTACTTAGAGATAAATGGATATTAATTATTTATCATGACTAGACCTCAGTTCATTATCTGTAAAACTTCCGCTATTTACTTTATTATCTCTGATTAATGTGGAATGTGTTTTGGTTTAACATGGTGGGGATAGCCTATTCGAGATCCTGATTGAACCATTGGTTTATTGACGGTTCATCACACCATTCTGGTTGGTGTAGAATTGGAGTGTGACAACTTGGTATCAAAGCTCCCAGGCCTTGCCCATGGAACTTGAATACTTCCACTAGAGTCCATGAACTGAGTTAGGATAAATTAAAAACTTTAATATAAACACACCATAGTACCTGTGTTGGTTGAGACAGAACTTAAACAAGACAATAATGTACATATTAAAGGTGGAACCATATATATACACAAACAGAAAGAGAAAATTCAAAATTTATCCTGTTAAACAAATAATATAGGGTACTATCTATAAGTTGGGCAGTTGACTAAGTATACAAAGGATATAGTACAGTAACAAGAAGGGAGCATCTATAAAGTAGAAAATTAGAATACCGAGTTGGTACTCACAAGATGTGAAACTCGTTGTATGGCAGAAGTAGAAAAAAAATGGCTAGTAACGCCTAAATCCCTGTAGAGGTAAAGGGAAATATCTTGGGCTAAATCTAACGGAGATAGGAGAATATGGCCATACATTTAACTACAAGAAGATAGATCCATACACCTGGGTGAGGTGAGACTCAGAGTGAGATCCACCACATACTAATCCATTGCCAGCTAAGCATTAAGAAGAGGTTGCAACTTGACCCCACCACTATTTGAGTCGAGAATGGATAGTGAAAACTCATCTGAGTAGATGATAATCAGATTGGAACAAATCAAAGAAGGTGAACAACCAGGCCACTCCAGTCAATCTACTTGGACTACCAAGTGCCTTGGCTACGATTGTAATAAACTTGGCCCAACAAAATACAAGAGCAACAACCGATGAGATCGACTATGGAAGTTGCTATGTGAATTGCTATCCATGTTGCCAATGCTACATCAACACCTCCGGATCAAACCAAGTATGGTATCAATTGGTAGCAACACTGTACCCCCAGCACCTGTTAGCTATAACACAGCGCTTACCATATAACAAGTCACAATAATGCACACCCCAGTGTAGAAGCTTGGTGCATAACAAGCAGTGTATCAAGGTGGTTACCCTTATCAGCCACCGATGTATGGGATAGCTGCATCATGGCAGAATGATCCAACAAGGGTTGAAGAATATTTTCTAAAGATGAAGCCTCAAACGTTTTCAGCAAAGGATCAATTCTACTATGGCCATATAACTAGATAGGTTTATATAGGATGCGGTACATTATCGACTTACTCTTATGATTATAGAGGATGCACATACCTGATTCTAATTCTCGTACCTTGATAGGATACCTTATCGATTCAACCTATCAATTGGAGATATAGATACTGTTTCCTTAGTATTAGTCATGATTATACCAATCTGAGCCACTCTCATGATCGACAACATGAACAGAGATATGAACTAAATGAACAGTTAAATGTTTAATCATGTTGAGCGTACATCTTTTGATTTATACCTGATTTACTGATGTACGAAAATTTTCTCCAGATTTACTCCTATAGTGCCTTGACTAATGGCTTTATATACTCGATAGAACCTATAACCATGAGGTTAAGAACTGTAAAACCTCTATTTTCATGTATTTGGACCACCGTGTAACTTAACGATCTTTTGATGCCGGTTGGATTACCATAGATTTACTCCTGATCCTTTAAACCTAAGTTTATTAGATAAAGCAAGTGTTCGTCATTACCCTAAATTTGAAAGAAGAAAATGAATTGCTTTTGGATAAATATTTTGATTCATACATTTCTCAACATCCATTGATAAGATGTTTAGTGAATAAGAGATTATGGGAAGTAAGATGATTGGATTCAGATAAATCTCTATAGCCAAGAAACCTCAGATGAAGTAAGGAGAATCTATTTCAAGATTGTTGAATGGATGGATATGAGTCATGCCTATAAAAGGGTGCATGAGCAAGAAGTGAAAACTATCAAGAGTAGCTAGTAAAGAAATAGATAGCACTCAAGTAGAGTTAAAGATGGTTATATTGGTATGAATTTTAACAAGGCATAAGATTCCTAAAGGCGAATCTAAGAGTGGATATAAGGATAAAGTCAAAAATCGTGGCATTGATAGTATTCAGATTAGTACAAGTAATCCTAAGTTATGCCCAATGTTAAATGAAATGATTAAGTAAAGACCAAGAAAGTTTGGCAAAATTAATGAATTTATAAGTATATACCCCAATGCTTATAAATAAACTTGGGATATGAAGTAACAATCACAAGATATTTTTTGAGGTATATGAAAGAGAGATCAAGGTAGAACAACAATGATAAAGAAGGTGTAAGCTAATGAGCTTTTTGGGATATATGAGATTTTAAGAAATAGTCTTCGAAAAACTAAGAGATTAAGGAGCTAGATGTGCTCTTAAGACCTTTATACCAGATTTTACTAGTTCAAGCCCTTTTAGACGATATGTTGTATTGGATGAGTGTTATTAACAATGTTCGAATCATATGGATAGACAGAATTTAGATGCAACCTAATCGACTTGAGATGACAAACTTTGACGTCATCTTGGGAATAGACTGGTTGTCTCAACACTCTACAAGTTGTTATGTGCATAAAAGAGGTTATCATTCAAGAATAAAGACGGCATATAATTTAGTATTATTGGAAGCATATTGCCTAAGATGTGAAAGCTAATCCTCTCTATGCTAAAGGCGAAGAGATGCTTTGAAGAGAGAGAAGTTGGATATATGGTATTTGTGGTATACGTTACCAAATAAGCACCACAGATAGAAGTTATTGATGTGATGCATAAATTTCCTGATGTGTTTCCAGGAGACTTACCTGGGTTACCATCTGATCATGCGACCGAGTTCGTCATCGACTTGTTATCAAGGACGATACTTGTGTCGAAGACACCTATAGAGTAGCTCCTATGGAGTTGAGGGGATTGAGACTCAACTATGGGAGTTATTAGACAAGGGTTCTAATAGGCTAAGTATTGCATCACAGGGAGCGCCAATGCAATTAGTGAAGAAGAATGATGGTAGTATCAGATTATGTATAGATTACTGGGAACTAAACAAGCACGATCAAGAATTGATATCTACTACCTCAATTCGATGACTTGTTTAAACAGTTGCAAGGAGCAAAGGTATTTTTTAAGATTGATCTTTAGTTAAGATATCATCAGCTGAAGAATTTGGACAGCGATATCTCGAAGATAGCTTTTAGAATCGAGATTGGACATTATGAGTTTTCGATTATGATGTATTGATTAACCAATGCCCTTACATCTCTTATGGAACTGATGAACTGGGTGTTTCATGACACATTGGACACATCAGTCATAGTTTTCATAGATGATATTTTGGTTTAATCCAAGAATGAAGCAACTCATACAATGGATCTTAGAACAACTTCACAACAGCTGAGAAGGGAAAAGCTTTATGCCAAGTCCAAGAAATATGAGACCTGATTAAACAAAGTGATCTTCTTAGATTACGTAGCATCATAAAAAGGGATTAAAGTAGACCCTATTAAGATAGAAGTAATCATATGGTGAGAAACACCTAAAGAATATTGCGAAGATCTGAAGTTTCTTGGGTTTAGCTGGTTATTACAGATGATTCATAGAGGACCACTCTAAGATCGCAAAACCTCTTACCAAGCTAACCAGGAAGGCAGATGAGTTTAATTGGACTAACAAGTGTGAAGAATGTTTCCAAACTCTAAAAGCAAGGTTGATATCAGCTCCCATCTTGATCGTTCTGATACTAGGGAAACCTTTTACCCTATACATCGAAGCTTTCAGATTGGGTTTAGGATGCGGGTTGATGTAAGATAAATAAGCGATTGCATATGCTTCAAGAAAACTGAAGGAGCATAAAAAGAATCACCCAACTCATGATTTGGAGTTAGCAACTGTGATTCATATAAACAAGACTTGGAGACATTACCTATATAGAGAAGAATTTCAGATTAAATTGGATTACAAAAGTCTTACTTATCTCTTCACTAAAAAGAGTTGAACATGAGACAGAGAAGATGGTTAGAACACTTGAAGGATTAAGACTGCGATATTCAGTGTCACTCGAGCAAGGCTAATGTAGTAGCTAAGACCTTAAGCAAAAAGGAAATTATGAAGCCCAAGGAAGGATCCAGTATAAATGATGCCTTATGTTTTGCAGCAACAGATTCAGATTTGGAAGAAGAGTAACATTGATGATCCAAATTGAGCGAGAATTTATGAACTTATGGAGCAATAGTTCATCGGTTGCGATTGTGGCATTAAAGATCATCTCTGAATTGATGGATGAAGTAAAACAGCAATTTTGTTAGATCTGTATATAAGAACGGTGCAAGAAGATTTAAAGAAAGAAAAACCTAACCCTGACTTACTTCGGATGCGAAAAAGATCCTGAGATACAGAGGATGATTATGCATACCTGAAGTGAAAAACACGGATCATAGAAACAAGATAATGCAAAAATCCCATTCTATTCCATATTGGGTACATCCTAGAAGTATAAAATATACCAAAACATGAAGAGATTATTTTGGTGGAAGGGAATGGAAGTAGTTGTGGCTAGATGCATGTTTCAGTAACTGAATTATCAGCAAGTAAAAAGCTGAAAGACAAAGACCAACATGGCTTACTACAACTACTATCGAAGCCAGTCTATAAGTAAAACTGCATTACAATGAACTATGTCACTGATTTGCCACTGACTCCCAGATCGGTTGACGCAGTTTGGGTGATTGTTGATCGCCTTATGAAGATAGCTCATTCCATTGCTATACGACCTCGGTATGCTTTGGAGCGGCTAACTAAGCTATATGTGGATTGAATTTGCTACCAAGCTACTATGTAGATGTCACCTATGAAGCATGGTACGATAGAAATGTCGAATTCCTTTGTCTTGGAATGAAGTTGGTGAATCAAGAATTTTAAGACCTGAGTCTATTGAATAAACCTGTTGAGTGGCAGACAAGATCAAAGAAAAAGGGCCAAGACGGCTCAGGATTGTTAGAAGAGATGCCAAGACCTTGAGTTCGTCATAAGTGACAAAGTGTTCTTGAAGATATCACTTATGCATTGTAAGACCCGTATCGAACTAATCGGTCTTACCAACTTGTACCAGATCTACCAATCATGGTCGAGCCAAATGGACCAAGTGCATAACGGAAATAGCAAGACCAGGTATGAAACAGACCCAAAAATAGTGAAATAGAGGGTAGGGTCGCATACCTAAACAGGTAGGGTCGATCCCACCTCATTAGGAAGTCAGACCCCTGATTTTTAGACCTAGGGTCGGACAACTGAGACCCTAGGGTCAACGGAATCTCCGACCCCCTCATCGACCCTAGGATCACCGACAGAAACCGTAAATAGGAAACTTTCCAAATTTCAAGGGGATTCTTTCCTAATCTCAATGAGACTTATTTTGGGAGGTTTTCCTCTATAAATAGGACGTCCCTTAACCTCTTTCACTCCTTTTGAAACCCTAATTGAAAGAAAGAGAAGGAGAAGAGAAGAAAAGTTGGAGAAGAAGATTAAAGGAAGAAATTCAGAGAAACCTCTGAATCTCAGCAAACCTAAGGTATGAATATGCTTTCCATGAATTATTTAAGACCTTAGAATAGTTCATGAAGAGGGTATGATCTAGGAGAAACCCAAATCATCCATCCATAGGAAGATTTTAATGAAATCTATGGAGGAAATCATGGTAGACAAAGTAAGGAAGTAACCTGGAGTTTTAAGCCATAGAACAAGCATAGAATGGACTGTAGAAGTAAGCCAAAGGACCCAAACTTGAAAGATTAGACTGTAGAATGAAAAAGTCGACTCAAACCACGTGCGGTCGCACGTAGGGTCGATTGGGAATCGACCCTACCAGACCATAGGATCAACCCCTAGCTTCCGAGAATACCAGGGAAGCTACGGTCGCACCTAGGGTTGATGGGACATCCGACCCTAGCATCGACCCTATACCCTGGGGTCACAGAAAACTGCTACCCTACCTGCGACCCATCCTGCGACCATAGCTTAACAGCAAGCCTAAAATTTTCGGAATGAATTCTAATTAAAATCTATTGACTTGTTAGGTTTTTCTATTGATATAAAGGTGATTCTTAGAGCTTGAAAGAGGATTTACACTCAAGCAAAGGTGAGGGAACAAGACCTAAACTAATTGGCTAATAATAAACTATTTTTATTTCTTGAGTCCAATGCCATGACTGATTCTATGCGTGTATGCTTGTAATGTGCATTCAACATGTCATCCAATATTCCTGCTATTAATGTTCATGCATATTTAATTATATTTATAACATGATGATGATGATGATGCTAGGAATAGGCATGTGAATGTATGTGTGTGGTAAGTGTGCTTGATGCGAGTGGAGCATCAAGGTGAGGACATGATATTGTGGTATGTCCTGGTCACCAGACTCTAGCTCTATCTCTACTAAAGTCTTGTCCACTGACATTGTCGTATCACCATTACCTTAGCAGAACTATTACGTCGTAGGGTATCAGGGTAGGTAGTCTCAGATCGTGTAGTCTTCGACTCTGCCACGGGGCCTTAGCTCTATCTCTATGGACGTATTGAGGGATGCTGGGGTGAGGCCTTGGGTACACTGTTTGACATTAGGATTGGTTAGTTGCGAGCCCAGTTTGCAAGCCCTCGCCAGCAGGGGCTTACGTGTTGGTATGGGTAGAGTATCAGAGAAGTGTGATGTGGTGTGGTCCTAAGCACTCTAGCTCTATCTCTATTCCGTGGTGGGTGCATGTGGGATGACAATAAATGATATCTTTGGGCGGCTTCACATACTCGTGTATAGAGGTGAGGCGGCCACCGAACCTTTCTATAGCACATTGCAAACTTATATACCAGACCACAGATATGAATTGAATGCATGCATATGTTTGTTTCATTGTTTTGTTTGCTCACTGAGCCGTGATGTGTGCTCACCCTTTTCGAATTCAAATATTTTAGTTGATGATGCAAGTACCACTGTGAAAGATTATATGAATACTTATGTATACGAGCACGTGGCTGCAATGGAGGTTGAAGACATAGTGGAGACGCATGACTCCTCATGCGAGTGCAACTCAAGCATTTTTTATTAGATTTTTATTTAAACTATTAAGGAAATGTAATTTGATATTTTATTTATTTATGTCTCGGTTAATACAACATAATTTGATATTTTATTTATGATTATCACAATTAGATCTTCAGTTCATTTAATATTAAGACTTCTGCTATTGTGTATTTATTCTGATTATGGTTGTGGATGTGTATGGTTTAAATTAAAGGACACAGCCTATTAGAGATCCTGGTTGAACCGTTGGTTTATTAGCGGTTCATCACACCATTCTGAAAGGTACGGAATTGGGGTGTGACATGCATAGTTTGAAGCAGTTTAGCAAGAATGGAAAGTGGAGTCCTATATATGTGTTGGACCTTATAAATTTTGGAGAGATGTAGAAAAATTGCATATCAATTAGCGTTACAACTATCCATGTCTAGTGTGCATGATGTATTTTGCATGTCTCTATTGAAGTAGTACGTTGGAGATCCATATCAAAGGTATTGACCACTGATCCATTAGATTAGATAGAAGATTTAACTATTGAAGTGGTACCAACCTAGTTCACTAGTTGGAAGGTACAACATTTCCAAAGCTGAGATAATTATTATATGAAGGTAACCTGGCAAAGACAATACGTGGAGAAAATTACATGGGAGGAAGAAGATGCAATGCGGAAACAAAATTCCCACCTATTGACTCCGAAGTAAATTCAAATTTTGAGGCAAAATTTATTTTAAGGATGGGGGAGTTGTAAGATCCGTACGTTCAAATTTTGAGGACCAAATTTCTTTTAAGGGTGGTAGAGTTGTAAGACCTGTATCGAACTAACCGATCTTACCACCTTGTATCAGGTCTACCTATCATGGTTGAGCCAAGTGGACCAAGTGTGTGAAGAAACCACAAGACCAATAACTCAAAAACAGTCAAATATGAGTGTGTGGTCGCATGCCTAAACTGGTGTGACCAACCTCACCTCAAAAGAGTCCAACCCCATGAATTTTGGTCGTGGGGTCGCACATTTTAAAAATGTAGGGTCACAGATTCTGTAACCCCATGTCGGACCCCATAGAAACAGCCAGAAACCAAATTTAGGAAACCTTCTTAATCCGAAGGGGGTTCTTTCCTAAACTCATTAGGGCATATTATGGAGGGTTTTCCTCTATAAATAGGACGTCCCTTAGCCTCTTTCACTCCTTTAGAACTCTAATTGAAAGAGAGAGAAAGAAAAGAGAAGGAAGAAAAGGAGAATTGAAGAAGAAGACCAAGGAAGAGGAAAGTTCAGAGAAAACTCTGAATCTCAGCAAAACCTAAGGTATGAACCTAATTCCCTACATGAATTGAGAGCCTAGGATAGTTCATGAAGAAGATAGGATTAGAAGAAACCCAAATCATCCATCCATGGAAAAATTTCAAGAGAATCCATGGAGGAAATTATTGTAGACAATGGATGGTGTATAAAATTATAGTTGTGAGCCATAGAACAATCATAGGAAGGACCATGATGATAAGCCAAAGGATTCAAACATGAAAGGATGGAATTAGAAGTGAAAGGTCGACCATAACACGTGTGGTCGCACGTGGGGTCGCATGATGTCCGACCCCACAAGACCCACATGTCCGACCGCATGCCCTCGGGATGTTTCCAGGGAGGGTATGGTCACACGTGGGGTCGGAGTATGTCCAACCATACCCTGCGACCCTACACCCTGTGGTCGCACGTGGGGTCGAAGTATGTCCAACCCTACCCCGTGACCCTACACCCTGTGGTCGCAGAAACTGAGACCCCAGGTGCTACCCCACTTGTGACCCCTCAGTTTCTATTAGTCTAAATTGTTGGGAATTAATTTTAATTTAAAATCTATCAACTTGTTAGGTTTTCAAATGATCTAAAAGTGATTTACAAAGCTTGAACGAGGAACTACCATCGACAAAAAGTGAGGAAACAAGACCTAAACTAATTGGCTAATAATAAACTGTTTTTATTTATTGAGTCCGATGCCATGAATGATTCTATGCTTGTATGCGTGTAATGTGCATTTAACATGTCATCCAATATTCCTGCTATTATTATCCATGCATATTTAATTTCGTTTATTTCTAACATGATGATGATGATGATGCTAGGAATAGGCATGTGAATGTTTGTGTGTGGTTAGTGTACTTGATGCGAGTGGGGCATCAGGGGAAGTGTGATGGAGTGCAGTCCTAAGCACTTTAGCTCTATCTCTACTCAAGTATTGTCCACTGACATTGTCGTATCGTCATTACCTTAGCAGAACTATTACATCGTATAGCATCAGGGGAGGTGGTCTCGGACCGTGTAGTCTCTGACTCTGTCGGGGGGCCTTAGCTCTATCTTTATGGACGTATTGAGGGATGCTGGGGTGAGGCCTTGGATACACTGGTTGACATTAGGATTGGTTAGTTGCGAGCCTAGTTTGCAAGCCCTCGCCAATAGGGGCTTATGTGTTCGTATGGGTAGGGCATCAGGAAAAGTGTGATGCGGTGCAGTCCTAAGCACTTTAGCTCTATCCCTATTCTATGGAGGGATGGATGTGGATGACAATGGTGTTTGATCCATTGGGTGGGCTTACACACCCGTGTATAGAGGTGCGGCAGCCACGAATCCTATCTATTGCACATTGCAAACTTATGAACCAGACCAAAGATATGAATTAAATGCATGCATATGTTTGTTTCATTGTTTTGTTTACTCACTGAGCTCAAGTTAGAGTGCTAACCCTCGCGTGAGTAATTCTTTTTAGTTTCTGATGTTGCAGGTTTTACGGTTGAGGATTATGTCAACACGCCAACAAATGAACATATGGCGGCTATGATGAGCAAGTTGTGGAGGACTATTATGATTCGTTAAGTGAACGTTTCAACTGTGGATACGCTTAGTGTTTAATTTTCGTATTTGGATATTTGTAGTATGTATTAAATTATGTTTTGATTACATGGAGATAAATGGAATATTAATTATTTATCTTGACTAGACCTCAGTTCATTATCTGTAGGACTTTTGCTATTTACTTTATTATCTTTGATTAATGTGGAATGTGTTTTGGTTTAACATGGTGGGGATAGCCTATTTGAGATCCTGGTTGAACCATTGGTTTATTGATGGTTCATCACACCATTTTGGTGGGTGCAGAATTGGGGTGTGACAACCGTACCTCTTACCAAGCTAACTAACTAGAATGGGAGAAAAGTTCATTTGGACTGACAAGTGTGAAGAGTGTTTCTAAGCATTTAAAGCAAGACTGATATCGGTTTCTATCTTGACCATTTCGGTACCAGGGCAGCCATTCACCCTGTACATCGATGCTTTCGGATTAGGGTTGGGATGCGTGTTGATACAAGGTGAACAAGTGATTTCCTATGCTTCTAAATAATTAAAGGAACATGAGAAGAATTACTTGACTCATGGCTTGGAGTTAGCAGCGGTGATTCATGTAATCAAGACTTTGAGACATTACTTGTACGGTGAGAAATTTTAGATTAAGTCAAATCATAAGATTCTTACTTAACTCTTCACTCAGAAAGAGTTGAACATGAGGTAAAAGAGATGGTTGAAACTTCTAAAGGATTATAACTATGATATTCAGTATCACCCTCACAAAGCTAATGTGGTAGCTAATGCTTTGAGTAGAAAGGGAATAATGAAGCCTGAAGAAAGACCTAGTACAAATGCCACCTTATGTTTCGCAACAACAATTTTGGATTGGGATAAAGAGCAGCATATAATCGATACTCGAAACAATCCTATAGAGCAAGGACTAATCCATAAGTTATCGCTAATGTTCATAGCATTGAAGATCATCCCAGACCTGATAGACAAAGTGAAAGCTATAATTCTATTGGACCCACACTTAAGGACAATGCAAGAAGATTTGGAGAAAGGAAAAACCAAATCCTAACTTTTTATTGGATCCAGATAAGGTCCTAAGATATAGAGGATGATTATGTATACCTGAAAGCAAAGATTCAAACTTTTGATAGAGAATAATGCTAGAAACTCATTCCACACCATATTCAGTACATCTCAGAGGTACTAAAATGTACCATGATCTGAAGAGGTTGTACTGATGGAGAGGAATAAAAGTGAACGTGGCTAGGCATGTGTTTCAGTGTCTGAATTGTTAGCAAGTAAAGGCTAAAAGACAAAGACCAGCAAGTTTATTACAACCATTACCTGAGCCAGCTTGGAAATGAGAGTGTATCACTATGGACTTCGTCACCGGTTTACCACTGACTCCTAGATTAGTTGATGCAGTTTGGGTAATTATTGATTGCCTTACTAAGATAACTCATTTCATTGCTATACGACCTCAATATACTTTGGAGCGACTAGCCAAGCTGTATGTGGATAACATTGTCAGATTGCATGGTGTACTTGAGAGCATAGTGTTTGACAGAGACCTACGCTTTATTTTAAAGTTTTGGGAATGACTACAGAAGGCTATGGGAACGCAACTAAAGTTAGCATAGCATTTCATCCTCAGACCGATGGACAGTCAGAATGGACTATCCAGATCCTAGAGGATATGCTTCGAGCTTGTGCTATTACATTCAAGGGAGCTTGGGATGAGAAGTTATCACTGATCTTGTTCGCTTATAACAATAGTTATCAGACTACCATACAGATGTTAACCTATGAGGCATTGTACAGTAGGAAGTGTCGAACCCCTTTGTTTTGGAATGAGATAGGTGAAAGACGAATAGTAGAACCTGAGTTCGTCAAAGAGACTCGTCGAGCAGTTAATCAGATCAAAGAAAGGGTCAAGACAACTCAAGATCGTCAAAAGCAGTATGTAGATACCCGACGTCGAGACCTTGAGTTCACTGTAGGTGACAAAGTATTCCTGAAGGTATCAACTATGTGGGGTTTGAAGTGGTTTGGTAAGAAGGCAAGTTGTGTCCCAGATACATTGAACCTTATGAGATCTTGGCAAGTCGTGAAAAAGTAGCATATCAACTAGCGTTATCGCCATCTACGTCTGGTCTACATGATGTATTTCATGTTTCACTATTAAAGAATTACATCAGAGATCCAACACATGTTCTGACTGAGAATCCACTGGATTTAACTGAGGACTTGACTTTAGAAGTGGTGCTGGTCGAGATCAATAGTTGGAAGTTATAGCATCTTTGTAACCGAGATATCTTCTATGTCAAGGTCACCTGGAAAAGCCAAGAGGTGAAAGAGATAACATGGGAAGAAGAAAACACAATGTGGAAACAATACCCTCACCTATTCTACTAGGAAGGTATGAGTAAATTTTGAAGACAAAATTTATTTTTAGGGGGGAGTTGTAAGACTCGCACTCCACTAACCAGTCTAACCGTGTTGTGTGAGGTCTTCCCATCATAACTGGGTCAGGATGAACCAGCTAGAAGGTGGACCACAAAGCCAAGTAAGAGATTACTCTTTCGAGGGATTGGCCCATCGATAGTTTTAGGTTGTCCCATCCTCGTATTCTGTAAGCGGTGAGTCAACCAATTAGACCCAGGTCTGACTTCGTAGTTAGGAAAGTTCCCTAATTTAGAGTGGTCACTCTCCTAATTTAGAGATGACTCTATATGGAGATTTTTTCTTTATATAAAGGACGTCCCTTTACCCTCTCTCACTTTTTTGCTCATTCCTCAAACCCTAGAACTGAGAGAAAGAGAGGAGGAGAAAGAAAAGAAGACTTAGAGAGAAAAAAAGCTTGGAGAAAGGAGAAAGGGATTTGCAAAAAGAGGAATTATCGTTGGAACTTCAACCTACCACAGCAAGGATCAATGGTATGTACCTTAACTTTGTAGAATGTTAGGTTGCAATAGGATGATTGGTTTGGAGATCAAATTATAAGGGAGATAGAATTAATTGTATGCTTTGATTATAAATATAAAATCCATAATAACATTACAATGGTTAGGGTTGGATGGAATGAATTAAACAATGTATAGGATAGAATGACCTTAGGAAGAATCCATTGTTGAGACTAAGAATAGACTTAGATGGAATTCAGACTGAAGGATAAACTTGGGATTTGACTCAGGAGTTGTCCAGTCCCTTGATCGGTTGACTATATAGGAGACTGGTGAGGCAACCGATGACTCTTGGAAAGTTTACAGGGTTTTATCCGAAGGACTCATTGATCAACCAATGCGTGACCAGTGACTTGACTGGACAGTGTGTCTGGAGGCCATAAATAGGAGTCTGAGTATCAAACTTGATGGAACAAGACCTTAATTAATTCTATTAGTTATTTAGGTTTTCTATTAAATCAATATAGTTCCAAAGCTTGGAAGAGGAACAAACGTCACCTACAGGTGAGGGAACAAGACCTAAACTAATAGGCTAATAACAATCTACTTTTACTTTTCCATTAAAATGACTGATGCCATGCTTGCATGATTGTTTATGCATCTTACATGTCATCCAATAACTGCTACTCCTATTCATGCATATTTTATTATTTTCTTACACTGTTATGATGATGATGATAGGAATAGGCATGTACTTGTGTGTGGTAGGTGTGTTGAATGGGGAGAGGTTGGAGCATCGAACCATTCATCACATTGACATCGTCATATCGTCGTTACCTTAACAGAACTAGTACATCATAGGGTATCAGGGAGGGTGATCTTGGTGTGTGGATGTAAGCTCTGTCGGTGGACCCTAGCTCTATCTCTATGGGCGTATTGAGGGATGCTGGGGTAAGGTCTTGGATACAAAACTTTGATGACATTTAGGATTGGTTAGTTACGAACCTAATTTGTAAGCCATCGCCAGTAGGGATATACGTACTGGTATGGATAGAATATCAAGGGGGGTGCTGGCGGTGTATGATCCATTAGGCTCTAGCTCTATCTCTCTTCAGTAGTGGGTGATGTTGGGTGACAGCGATGTGTGATCCACTAGGCGTACTCACACTCTTGTTCATGGAGGTGTGGTGGCTGCTATCTTTACCATAGCACATTGCAAGCTTATACCAGACCAAAGATATAAATATGATTGCATCCATATGTTTGTGTATTGTTTTGTTTTCTCATTGAGCTGTGTTGTGTGTTCACTCTATGATGTCGTATTTCTTTTAGTTGATGATGTAGGTACAACTGTTGAAGATTATGTTAACGTGTCGTCTTATGGACACGTGGCAGCTATGGACATGCAAACTGTGGAGGACAAGCATGACTCTTCATGCGAGTGCTTCTAGTGTGTTTATGCTTAGATTTAAATTCATATTTTGACTATGGGACATTTAATAGTTTATTTACTATGTTTTGGGTTACTTGGAGATAATTGATTTAATATTTACTTATCACATAGATACTCAATTCTTTATTAATACAATTCTACTATGTATTTTATTATCTCTGATTGTGTGGAATGTGTTTGGTTTAAATCGTTGGCACTGTCTTATGTAATCCTGGCTTGAACCGACGATTTAGTGACGATTCATTCACACTTCTGGTTTGTCTAGAATTGGGGTGTGACATGGATCCTCTAACCTAGAGTTTGAACTTTGAAAGGTTTTTGATGGGAGGAAAAGAGCAAAAGATTTAAAGCATAAAATAAGATTCATATTACATTGGAAAGCAAAATAAGTCTTGTACCAAAACTTAATATGAGGAACCAACAAGGTTTTAGTTTGAGCTGATGCCAACGTGATAAGAACCCAATCTATCCCTTTATAGAGAGGAGTCTGGCGATTCAAATCTCTGCTAGGGTTTTCTGATTGCTACTCCAATGACTGCCGGCGGCATTGGGCCATTGGCTTCTGGGGCTGGGATCTTTGGAGGTAAAGGTTATGGAAGAGGTGCGGGATTGAGAGTTAATCCTAATTCAATAGTACTTTGGGCTCGGGAAGTTTGTTTGAATCCAAACTCAGATCCACTTGTGAATCCTAGTTCTGATCAATCTGTGATTGAGGGAGCCGCTGGAGTCCCTAAGGTTATTGATTTAAACTCCAGAATCTCTATCGGGTTATCTGGACTGAACTCACAATTACCTGCTCCGACGTCTAGTGTGTTAGCAGGTATCACGGATTCTAATCTGATTTTTACTGCTGGCAATCGTTAGTTTTCTGGTGCTATTCTTTAGCAGGGATTAGAGGTTTTAAGATCTGAAAGAGTTTCTCCACCAGTTTTTCCTGCAACTAGGGTTACTCAGTCAGTTTTGCCTGCAACTAGGGTATCTCAGCCTGTATTGTCTGCTTTTAGGGTATCGATAACACCCAGCATCTAGGGTATCCCGAGCACCTTTTATGACTTCGATGAACGGTAGGACACTTCTGGTTTCGCCATCCGTCGACAGATCTAGTTTATCTAACGCAGGTCTTGCTCTTGGTTATTCATTATCGCATGAGGGAGTAAATAGTGACAGCGATCTTGGGGGGATTGGAAACTCTATACTTGGGGATTTACCAGCCGATGCAGATAGGACAAGAACTATGGAGAATAATGGGGGAATTGGAAATGTCCTCCCAGGAAACGTAGTCGGTGGCTTGCAAGAGAGAAAGGAAAGGGTGTTCAGTCAGATTCTGGACAACGGGTGAGCAATACCCCCATGGTTCCTCCTGTTCCCAACAATGCTCATCCAACTGTGCAAACTAATTCGAAAAAAACTTTTGCTGAAGCTTTGTCTGGTTTCCCTGATTTAAACAATCTCCCGGAGCCGGTTGTAGAAGGTTGTTTAACACGTGTGGTGATTCCACAAGCGGCTTATGATAAGCAGCTTGAAAAATATAAATTAGCCATTATTGTTGACTAAGGGTCTCCTTCTGAAAGACATCTCTCGCATCCTAACTGAATAGTGAGGTAACACCAATAAGTTTGAAATGACTTACGTTGGAAAAAGCTATTATGTATTTAGATTTTTTTCTCATGAATCCCTGTTGTCGGTTTGGAATAGAGGGATTTCTCGTATTAATGGGCAGCCTCTCAAGCTCCAAAGATGGGGGCCTGATTTTGATATTGATAAAGTTAGGCCAGCTAGATACCTTCAGTGGGTTAGGCTACCTAAATTATCTCTGGAATGTTGGAATGATGACATAATTTTCTCCATTGGAAAGGCATTGGGTAAACCCATGTGTATGGACAGGAACACTAGAAACAAAACTATTGGAAGATACGCAAGGTTTTCAGAAGAGATGGAGATTGGAAGTCCAAAGCATTCCGAGATTATGGTAGAACGCTATGGAAATGGTGCTCAATGTTTCTTTAAGCAAGTTATTGAATACAAAGAACCTCCCTGCCAGATGTGGTTGTTGTGAATCTTTTGGTTTCCGAACTGAGGACTACAATCTAAATGAGCATGTAACCGATGAGGTAGGTATCCATAGTTTTGGCAAGTGTTAAGATCTGATCCTCACATGCAGACGAATGATGTTCTCTCAGAATCCAGAACTGCTACCAAGCATGATATTGGCCGATGGGCCGATGTGGATGAGGGCTATGATTTAGAAAAGGGGGAATTTAAAGTGCCAGCTATTGAGCATCTAGCGGCCTCTCTTGTCAGAACCGTGGAACCTGTGGTGACTATTGTTCCTGCTATTCCTATTGCTCCTAGAGTGGAGCCGATCTCTATTGCAGCTGCTGTCGTTCCTATTGCTCCTACATTGGAGCCAGTTTCTATTTCTACTTCTGTTCCTATAGCGGAGCCGGTTTCTATTGCACCTGTAGTTCCTATTATCTACTTTGCTCTTTCTGCTCCTACAGTGGAGCAGACTTCTGCTGCTCCTATTGATCTTGCTGTTGATTGCTCTAGAGCCATAGATTCTATGGAATCTGAACAAAATATGCCTGCAAATATTGTGGAAAGTGATGTGGTAATCCATACTAGCCCTAGTTCAGCCAGTGGCTCTATTCTTACAAGTTCTCCAGGCCGAGTAGAGATACATTTTGACGATGTAGCAGTAGTTGATGATAGTCTGCTACAAGGCGGAGACTTCACTTCTGTAGGTAAATGTCAGCCAGGTAGACCTGAAGGCGAAAAAAGCAAGTAGAGACATTTAATGCTAAGGAGGCTTGAAAGTCTTGTTTAGAGACCTTAAGAAACAAAGTTAAAAAATGAAAATAATTTTTAAGAATATGAGGGGTATCTCGAACCCAAAATGGAGACGAACTCTAAAGAAATTAGTGGGAGAGCATTGTCTTGATGTTATTGGCATTGGTGAGCCTATGGTGGACCCGTTGAAGTTTCCAAAATTACTTATGGATCAGTTAGGATATGAGACTGATCTAATCCATAATGATAACTTGGTCAGGCTCCCAATATATGGATTTTGTGGAAGAGATGTGTCCAAAAGCCGGTAGTAATTGCTAGCTCTGATCAACATATTTCAATTGAGTTGAATATTGAAGGGGTGCAGCATTTTATATCTTTTGTTCATGCCAATTGTAGAAGGGTTCAACGACGAGCTCTTTGGGCTAATTTGATTTCAATGAACATTCAGATGGCTCCTTGGCTTCTGCTAGGTGACTTTAATTGCTATCGGTTTGCACATGAAAAAACAGGGTCTGGCTAATTTTCAATAACTTCTTTAAGTGAGTTTCAATCTTTTCTTAACTCGGATCCAAATCGTCTCCTCCCTGAGATTCGGGAGGAGGGGCGGCGACCCCACTGGATGGTCCCCACGTGGAGATCGGATGAATCTGACCCCTCCGTTCAAGCCGACAAGCCGAGCCGATAAGGGAGTGTCGGCTCGAACGAAAGGGTCGGATTCATCCGACCTCCACGTGGCGACCATCCAGTGGGGTCACCGCGTCTCCTCCCTAAAGTACAGGGATGAGACGATTTGAATCCTCTTAACTCTGCTGAGATGATTGAAATTCCTTCCACAGGTCCTAAATACACGTGGAAATAGAGCGGTGGGGAGAGTTTCTGCAGTCTTAGACCGCAGTTTTGGTAATGCTTCTTGGTATAACATTTATGAGCAAACCTTTCAGAAGGTCTTACCTCGTTTTGATTCAGATCATGCCCCTATTGTAGTTGGTTGTTCAGCTTTTCAGAAGCCTAAGAACATTCCTTTTCGTGTCCAACGGTTCTGGATGGATCATTTATTGATGTTGTTAAGGAAGTGTGGAGTGCTCCTGTCTATGGGAATCCATTCTTTATAGTTATCACAAAGTTAAAAAAATCGTAAGGCTAGGCTGAAATTGTGGTCTTAGAATACTTTTTCGAATATTGAGAAAAAGCTAATTCTCTCAAAAGTTCTCCTAGAGGATATCCAGGAAACTATTGAGGTGGTAGGCTGTAATTCGAAATTGCGCACTCATGAAAAGGAAGCCATTCAACGATATGATGAAACTTCTGTTTTGCATGAGAAAATATGGGCTGAAAAAGGAAGATTAAAATGGCTTCATCATGGGGACCACAATACCAAAATTTTTCATGCTACTGCCAAAGCACGAAAGAATAGAAATATGATTCGGGAACTATAGAAAGAGGATGGGGTAATCCTTCAATCTCAAGAGGATATTGCAGATTATGTTGTCAGCTTTTATGAAGATTTCCATAGAAGTGCTGGAAGCTCTACTCACTTGGACTGTCTTATTGTGATCCCCTCTTTAGTCTCTTCGGATGATAATGCTGCTTTAAATAAAGTTTCTTTTGATGCAAAGATTAAATCATCTATTTTCAATATGGACCAAGATAGTTCTCCAGGCCTAGATGGATACCTAGTTAAATTCTATTGTTTCTGTTGGGACATTGTTGGCAAAGATGTTTGTTCTACTGTTTGTTCATTTTTTACATATGGATGTCTTATGAAGGGTGTTAATTGCAATTACATCTCTCTGATTTTCAAAAAGATTGGTGTTATTTCTCTATTTGATTTAGACCAATCTGTGTGGAGAATTTTATTTACAAAATAATCCCTAAAATTCTTGCCTCAAGATTAGGACAGTTTATGAGCAAGATAATATCACCAGAGCAATGAGCCTTTGTTAAAGGCCGTATTATTCATGAAAATGTTGGTCTAGCTTCCGAATTGGTTTCCTTGATGCATAGAAAAATCAAGAAAGGAAATATTGCCTTGAAATTTGATATCCGGAAGGCATTTGATACTCTTGAATGGAGTTTTTTTTCTTTTTTTTTTTTTGATGTCCTCTTTTAATTTGGTTTCTCCAATATTTTTGTTAGTAGAGTCAGTAATCTTTTACAATCTGGCAAATTGTCTATTATGGTCAATGGAGGTCTTTTAGGGGGGGGGGGGGGTTGCACCACAGAGAGGGTTACCTTAAGGAAACCCTTTGTCCCTATTGCTATTTGTTATTGCTGAGGAAGTTCTATGCAGAGGCTTATCTGCTATGGTTTCCAATGGTATGATGGATCCAGTTTTCAAAGGTAGAGAAGTGATAGCTCCAACTCACCTCCTTTTTGTTGATGATATGTCATTTTCATTACAGCCAAGCTAAGCTCATACAGAATGCTTAAAAGCACATTATCTCATTACCATGAGTATGGAGGAACGTGTGTTAACCCTTTTAAGAGTAAGATTTTCTATTCTAATGATGTTATCCGCAACAGAAGACAGAAAATGTTTGATTGTCTTAATTTCTCACGAAATACATTCCCCACTACTTACCTTGGTGTTACACTTTTTAAAGGCTGTATCAGAAAGGAATTCTTCCATCCCATTATGGACCGCTTTAAAAAGAAATTTTCAGCTTGAAAGAGAAGATTGCTATCTTATGCAGGTAGAGTTGAGTTTGTTAAAACTGTATTGAGCAGTGCTTTTATCAATTCCTTCTACGTATAAGAGTGGTCTCATGGGCTTACAAAAATAGCAGAAGAGTGGATGGGAAATTTCATCTGGACAGGTGATCGAAATAAAAAAAAAGAGTGTTGTTGTTAAATGGAATACCATGTGCAGTCCAAAAAAGAAGGTGGTTTGGGTCTACATCATCTGAACCATGTTAATGATGCTATACTTTGCAAAATATCTTGGAAAATCAAATCTGATGACTCATTGTATGCCAAGTTTATGCGGGGTCATTATTTCTCAAGTTATGGTTTCATTCATACCCCTCAATGTTGTTCTCCGGTTTGGAGAAGTATTAAGAAAGTTTGCAATTGGACGGCAAAGCACACATAATGCATTATAGGTGATGATGGTAAACAGATCAATGTATGGACTGATCAATGGTTAGGTGATTTCACCTTAAAAGAAAAGCTTGGCTTGGGTCAAGAGCTTCTTTAGCTTCGGAATTGCCTTTTGGACTGTTTTATTAAAAATGGGAGGTGGTTTTTGCCTGCTGTATTGTTAGCCCCTCTTAATCACTGGTTTGATCTTGCTCGAACTATATCATTGTCTGGCATATCTCAAGATCGTCTGGTTTGGACAGGAGAATTAAATGGAAAATTTTCTGTAAAGTCGGCTTGGCAAATGCTTCGAAAACATAGCTTAAAACCTCCGTGGACACCAATGGTTTGGTATAATTGCATGACCCCTAGTCTTTCCTGGGCTGCTCGGAGATGGTGTTTACATAAGCTTCCAACTGATGATTGCATTAGATGGAAGGCAGTTATATTGGTTTTTTGTTGTGCTCTGTGTCACAATGCTGAAGAATCTTTTGATCATATGTTTTGTGAATGTGATATTGCAAGGAAGGTTTGGCATGAAGTCAGATGCTGCTTCAGAATTTTAATTCCATCTTTTAATTCATGTGGTGATCTCTTATATTGGTGGCTGCATAGAGGTAAATTTGATTATAACCATATGATTTGGAATGGCATGCTATTTATAGTTGTTCATAACGTATGGAAGGCGCGTAACAATGCTATACACAGAAATGTTAAGGTCGTTACTGCTTCTATTTGGGTGATGCTAAAAAATGGATGCAAAGGCCTTTCTGTTCACCGACCTTGTGTTGTAAAGACTCCAAATGATCTGAGGGTGTCATGGGTTCTCTCCCTTGTGACAAGACCAGCGAAACATGTTGATGTGACAGAACTATTTTGGCTTGCCACCTATGACTACATGGTGTAAATTAAATACAGATGGCTCTAGTATGGGAAATCCAAGAGTGGCTGGTGTTGGAGTTATTCGTTCCGAGCGGGGACAAGTTCTTTTTGCTTTTCAGAGTATCTTGGCATATCTACCAACCACTTCGCTGAGTTGAAAGCATTAGGTTATCGCCGAATATGGTTGGAGTTTGACTCATCCTCTGTAGTTGATGCTTTACTTTCTATGGAGCTTTCTTGGTATTTTTAGCAAGATTGGATTCACTTGGCAAATGATTTATCATCTGCAACGATCCATTATACGCATAACGAATATGGTGGCAAACATGCTTGCTAGGAAGGCATCCCATGATAGACTGTCTTACACTTGGAATTACTGTCCGGACTTTGTATCTAGAGAGGTAAGGGTGGGATGAGAGAATTACTGTCCGGACTTTGTATCTAGGGAGGTAAGGGTGGGATGCATCTCACATGCCTCGATTTCGTTTTTGTTAATGTTTTACCTTGGATGCCCCTACTAATGACAATGCACATCCTATTAAGGCTTTTAGTAATTTCTTTTCATTCTTAATATAATTCTTTCAGATCCTTACCCAAAAAAAAAAAAAAAAAAAGAAAAGGAGGAAGGTTTTAGTTCCACGAATGGAACACTGCATCGGTTATAGTCAAAATCGATCCGATTTAGAGCCAATGACCGAGTTCTTAATTGAAAAAGACGTACACAAAAATGAGGTATTAAGTATCGGATTGAAAACAACCGTTGCCAAATCAATCGATTCGATCGATCAAACACCGAAACCTTGCAACATGGTAACCAACAAATAAAATTAAAAAAATATATTTGGGGTATTTATTCAATTAAAAAGGAGGACCTTGTTCTTTACAAAGATCGCCAAAACACTGTACTCACTAATCGCTCTGTCGTCGACATGATTCCTGATAAGTTGTGGAAAGAACAGCCAATAACCGGTAAGCGCCACAAACCCCACCGTCAACGGACCCGAAACCGCCCGATGCAGTTGGAACCTCCCCATCGATACCTTTTTAATCACCACTTCCATTGCTGTACAAATCCCATGGAGAACAAAGAACCACGTCACCTCCCACGTGGGACTAACACCCGTGAGATAAAAGTATATGAATTCGTGCATGAGACCCGAAACCAGGAACGTTGCCAACATGGCAGGCAGTAGGGCCCACTTTCTTCCCAAAATACTTGTAGAGATACTACGTATGGGATTGTATACGGTAGGGCGTAGAATACTCGTAACCATGAGGTTCCATCTTCGACCCCAAAAGTCTTGAAGAGAAGTAGAGAGGTAGGGTTCATCGAACTGAGGCTCGAGCTCTTGACCCAGGAAGGCTCGAGCCAGTGATGCACCGATGGCCAGAAAGATTTCTAAGCCGAGATAGGTGTGGCAGCAGTAGAGAGCTAAGAGGACGATTGGGTGTAACTGCGTTTTATATTCATAGATACGGATCACGAGTGCAAAAAACAGGGCTTTACAGACCAGAATCAGAGGCGATAGATATGGGTTTTCTTTGGTTTTGAGGATCTGAGATGGGTTTGAATTTGGATGTTGTTTGATTTTGATGGGAAGAGAAGCAATGGAGATGAAATGGAGGAGAGATGGAGTGGGTTTGGTGGAGAGAGATAAAGGGGGTTGATCGAAGGAGAAGAGTAAGAGCTTGAAATTGGCGAGCCAGGTGAGGTAGAAGAATGTTGGAGCTCCGAGATGGAAGGAGGAGAGTTTGAATGGGAGGAGAATAAAGAGGTAGAAGACTGGGAGGAGAGATAGGAACCTGAGTTTGCCGTTTGGGATTTTCGCAGCTATGAAGTAACAGTAGAATAGAGATGTGATCGCTGCAACCCATACATGGATGAAGCTTTTGATCTCGTCTTCCATTCTTCTTCTGTTCTTCTTGAATCTCAGACTACTTTAAACCCTACACCCAAATTTTGCATTGTATCAACGCTGCGCAGAAAGAGAGGACCACCAAAGAGGATCCCTTTCTGAAGGAAGGGGATCGCTACAAAGGTGGCCGTAAGACCAGATCTTCGCCACGTGTGCGGTTTTTCATCTGATGCTTCATAGGACACAGTAAATTTGAAATCGAAGAGGTTTTTCTCTTCTTTCGACTGCTATCGATAAAACATTAAGCAGGTGATCTTCTTCCGATATTTTCTGGCTGTAGGGTTTATGGCGTAAGATTATGAACTGATGATATTTTTAGAAAAATCGATTACTGGTGTGAAGAGAATGATATTGTTTGGGTTATCGTCTTACCCTATGGACAGAATATATATAATATTGAAGTCTTTGAGTTGCAAGAACTGTTGAAGTGTGAGTTACACATGGACTGTATCTACTGTTGCAGTGTTTGAGTTACAACACATGGACTGTTGAAGTGTTTGAATTATAACACATGGACTCTATATGTTATGTAACAGCTTAAGATAGAGTCCACGCATGCAGTTACGTTGCATGCATGGACTCTAATCCTAGGGTCGTGATAACTGGAAAACTTCAATATCCTTATCAAACTGATTAGCTTTGATAACCTAACTGAATTCATACTTCGTTATTCGTGATTCTAAGAGATGAAGAATTTATGAAGAATTTATGAGATACTTCCGAAAAGGGCGTGTGATTTTTAGTTCCTTGAATTGTTTTAAATTCTCTAATTCCCTGAAAGCATGTTTCTATTCGTTTGTCAGAGAAAATGTCTGCAATTCGATTTTCTTTTCTTCATTTTTGTTATGCTTTAATCGTTTTATCTGTACAGGCAATACGTTTTGTGTATCAAGAGATTTGGGAAGGTAGAATTTTTATATGCAAAGGTGAACAGTATATAAGATTTAATCAGCGTGTTACCATATTTGAAAATTCTCAAATTCGTCCCTTCTCTATATGATTCAATGATAGATTTGAGAGAACTAGGAATGCTATAAGTGATCTCATCGAGCTAGTCCTCAGAGATTTTCTGTTGACAAACTTTCTTAACCATATTGCGAGCTAAACAAAGATATTCAGTAATCTGGAGACATTTTTGGGCTACATTTGTTCCCATTGAAGGGGTAACCTCTGCTTACACGAATCAGCCGCTAAATTTACTCAATACCAGATGTGATTTATGTTGTTTTCTGGTTTCTAGATTAGACACTCCCCAAAAAACACATAGAAAAAAGAAACAAAATTATTTAGAAGAAAATTATTACGCACGCACGGAAGTATATTCTGAATGAAATTATCATTATAGTTAGGGTTGCAATAGGGTCGGGTTTTTTAAAACCCTAACTCCAACCCTGACTATTTAAACTTGACCCTAACCCTGTCCAACCATGCCAGGGTCAAAAAATGTACAACCCTAACCCTGACCCTGACAGGATTGGGCCTAACCCTAATCTACCCTGATTGACCCTGACAGGGCCAGGTTGGTCGGGTTAACCCTGATTAACCCTGAGAGTTGAAACCATCGAAATTTGGATTGATCAGAAACTAAGTATTTCAGAATGTAAAACAACAGTTTAGAAAAGTGCAATAACAGTCTAAATATATTGCTCATAGAATAACAATCAACCATGTAATTTTTGCCAGATAAACAGTACAAAGAATTATAGATCTCATAATAGAACTAATAACATTCAATACCAAAACAAACTACATTCCCTCTATATAACATATCAAAAAATTCTAAACAACAATAGTAATTAAGAAAGTTTCTCATCAAAGTCCATCCACTGGAAAGGAAGAATGTCAGTACTAGAGCATGGTTGACTAATCTTAGGCTGTCATTGGTCTTCGGCATTAATAGGATCACACAGATAGGGAAGTCTCCTTAGAAGCTCTAAAATATGAGGAAAATACTGAGATGCATACATCTACCAAAGAAAGATTATTGTCAGGATGAAAGATGACATCTCTATTCTCAATTAACAAAATCAAAACATATGGCTAATTGTTAGAAGGAATGCCATACCAAGGCTAGTAGAGGACCCAGCTGAGAGAAAGAAGTTCTAGTAGTAGTAGCCAATTTTGGAAGATATTTGCTACTGGATTTCCCTTATGATGGCAATGAGTAATTTTCAACATGAAGCTTGATGACAAGAAATCATCCACAATCTACCATTGCTATGAGTTTGACTGCTGAATCACAGAGTCACTATGCAAATCCCAAATCCCAAATAAACATCCCCAACATATAAGTTTATGTAGAATTAAGCCCTAACCCAGCAAAAAAAAAAAAAAAAAAAACTAGAAGCACAAGAATTAACCGCGAGAAAGCCCAAGTACAAAAATAGTAGAAAGGATAAAGAACAACCTTCAAGCAAGAGAATGAAGAAGAACTTACCCTAAAAAAAAAAAAGAGAATGAAGAAGAAGAAACAGAGCATCCATGGAAGTAGGCACTACACCCATCAAATAAAATAAAAGAATTGAACCCACTAAAATTAACACCTCATATTTACATCTTCAAGTTGGAAAAGAAACCACAATCCAAAAAAAAACAACACAAATACTCAAAATAGAGCAACCAAAGGCCAGAAGAAACAATAGTTCTCTTTACCTGAAACCTTAAATTCAATCCCTCAGCTTCACCTTTCAAACGAATCTGCAAACGAGAGAAGTAGAAAGAAGTTATCAGCGAAGAAGTTGTCAACTCTCAGTTTGGGAGGTGCCTTAGGGTTTAGTTTCAGAGTGAGAGATTGAGAGAAGAGATCGGTTAGTTTCAGACATTAGAGAGTGAGATTGAGAGGCGCCGTTAGGTTTCTTGACTCTGAGGGTCGATTAGGTTTAGCTTTAGGGTTTGGTTTCAGAGTGAGGGATTGAGAGAAGACATCAGAGTAGTTTCAGACTTGAGAGAGAGGGATTGAGAGGCGCCGTTAGGTTGACTCTAAGAGTCGATTAGGTTTAGATTTAGGTTCGATATATATATATATATATATATATATATATATATATACAGTGTCAGGCTGGGCCGGACTCAACCCAGGGGTCAATCCTAACCCAGCCCAACCCTGCCAGGGTTTATACAAAATTAAACCCTAACCCAGCCCTGTCAGGGTTCAGGCCGGGTTCAACCTTGCTAGGGTTCAGGGCGGGTTCGGGTCGTCAGGGTAAAACTTGCACCCCTAATTATAGTCACCATTTCTTTCTTTAGTGGTCAACCCCATTATGATCCCCAATTACTCATTTTGGCCTAAAACTAACAGGTTCAAGTTTTATTAATTTTCCAATGGGAGAACAAGAAGAACTAATCAAAGTCAGAAAAGCATACTATACAAAAAATGCTCTATGCTATGCAATAAGGACTTTATAATATAGGCTAGTTCCAAACCAGAAAATTCCAACGGGAGATTAGCTTAATAGGATTGCAATTAGTGAAAAATAAACCAGCCAATGGAGAAAAATACAATTCAAGACCTGAGGGTTCGGAATGTGCTCAAAGTTTGGTTGAGTGGTCTAAGTGGAGGAACAGACCTACAGAATTTTGGTAAGATTCTGATCTTAGAGTAAGAAATTTCAATAGTGTCCTAGTGTTATTAGGAAACAAGGTAGCCAAACTATAATTGAAACAATGACCAGAATTCTTAGAAAGCAGAATTAGAACTTAAGAGAAAATAAGAACAGAATCTCTGAATTCACCGAACAATATTTAAGGAGATATGTGAAGTATGGTAGGGAAAATACAAGACTTTTCCCTCCTATATGCAAACCAATGGAGATACACAACCATAAATATATGCACAGAGATATAGCAAAAAAAAATAAATAGAGACAATCAAACCACAAGAGACACCAATTTTTACGTGGAAAACCCTTCCAAGGTGAAAGGGAAAAAACCACGGGACCTAGTCCAAGTAAATCTCTACTATAATAATAATGGGTACATAATACAATCCTCTCTAGTCATAGCTAGATGTTACCAATCTCCAAGATAAATAACCCACTCTTGGGTAATACAAATAATTCACTAAAACAATAGGAGGTAATACAAAGCTCAAGAATACTCTCACTTTGATGCCGATGTAATAAATACTGGAAAGAACTATCACCTTTCTCTCTTCCTTGAATAAGGAGGATGCCATCACGCCATAGTTACGTACAAGGTATGAGTATCGACTCTCTACTCGTTGGAGGACCGAAGAAAAATCTGATTTTTCTTTTCACTCAAAGCCTTGTATTTCTTCGGCTCTCAATTTTCTATCTGGTTTTAAGATGAGGAACTCACGGCCTTGCGCTGGATTTCTGACTTCAAGAAAGCATGAATTTTTCTCTCTTAAACTGCCTTTAGGCCTTATATAGATGGGTGAGGCAGTTTGCAAACCACCTTAAATAGAATGTAAGGAAAGGTGTGGGTCCCTCCACCCACGTGGGTGTGAGGAAACCCAACAAACTCCCCCTCTAACTTACGAGCGGGGATCTGCTAAACCCAAACCTGCTATGCTTCTGCAAAAGTCATGCTTCACCTTGGGTAATGCTTTTGTCATCATATCTGCATTGTTCTTGTCAGTATGGATCTTCTTAACCTGCAGTTGTTTTTGTTCAAATATATCTTGAATCCAGTGATACCTCACATTAACATGCTTGGTCTTGTACTAAAAACTGGGATTCCTACTCAAGTGAATGACACTCTGACTGTCACAATGAACAGTATACTTATCTTGTGTCAGACCTAGTTCTTGAATGAACATCTTCATCCGCAACATCTCCTTGCAACCTTCCACTACAGTAATATACTCAGCTTCTGTAGTTGACAAAGCGACACACTTTTACAACTTTAATTGCCATGATACTGCTCCCCCTGTAAAAATAAATAGGTAGCCTGATGTCGATTTCCTTGAATCGATGTCGCCTACCATATCTACATCTGTGTACCCCTATAACACAAGTTTATCAATACCAAAACACAAACATACATTGGATGAACCTCTGATATCACACCCTAATTCTAGTCGAACCAGAAGTGTGAATGAACCATCAACGAACCAACGGTTCAAGTCAGGCTCACACAAGATCGTTCCAATAACAAACCATCACATCAAACCATAATTAGAGATAATAAATAATAGCGGAAGTCTTTATTAATAATGAACTAAGAACTACTGTAATAAATAAATATTAATCCAATTATCTCTATGATCAAAACATAAATAAATATTTATCACAAATCCATAAATCCAAATATGAAAATATACTACTGGTAAACATAGTAGTGACACTTGCATGTCAAGTCATGCTGGTTCTCCACTGACTACGTGTCCATAGCTGTCATGTCTCCATATGATGGAGCATTAATATAGTCTTCTACCATTGTACCTGCATCATCAACTAAAAAAAATGATATCATGGGTTGAGCTCACAACTTAGCTCAGTGAGAAACAAAACATACAGCAAGCAATATGCATGATGTGACATTCAATCATTGGGTCTAGTTTAAGTTTGCAATGTGTTATGATAAGGATAGGCTACAACCACACCTCCATACATGAGAGTGTGAGCACACCCATGGTTAGGCTCCAACCAAAACCTTCATCGCCTCATAACACTCACTACAGAATAGAGATAGAGCTAGAGCCTTGTTGGGGGAATTTCCCACGTCTCTGATGAGATGGCAACAGCTAGGACCCAATAGTCCATGTATACATTCCCACATGGATCTAGAGAGCACCACTATAAATCCAGTCAATGGGAAAGGATAAAAGCACCATTTCTGAGCTATTTTAAAGATGTTTTAGGCATCAAATACAACGAAGGGCAAAATCGATATTGTCACACCCCAATTTCGACTGAACCAGAAGTGTGAGTGAACCATCACTGAATCAACGGTCCACACCAGGATCTCAATAAGATCGTGTCCACTCATACAAACCATTGCATATAACCATAATCAGAATATAATAAAATACAGCGGAAGTCTTAAATTAAATGAACTGAGTTCTCTATTGATAATTTAAATAAAATATCCAATTATTCAAACTCCAGAACATAAATAATTATCCTTACATCATTTGTAAATCCAATTGAAAATAAATAAAATAAACGAATCCAATATCCTAAAGGTAAACGCAGAAAGGGCACTCGCATGAAGTGTCATGCTCGTCCTCCCCTGCTTGCACTTTCAGGGCAGCCACTCTTCCATATATTGGAGCATCCATGTAGTCCTTCACAGTATAACCTTCATCAACATCTAAAAATAGTGTATACACAAGGGTGAGCTCACAACTTAGCTCAATAAGACAATCAGACAATGCAACAAACAACATGCATGAATAACATTCACATTATGGTCTGATTTTAAGTTTGCAATGTGCTATAGAAAGGATTGCTGGCCACCGCACCTCTATACACGAGTGTGTGAAGTCACCCAATGGATCAAACATCACTGTTGTCCCACATGCACCCACCATGGAATAGAGATAGAGCTAAAGCGTTCGGATCAAACACTACCAACACTTCCCCTGACGCCCTACCAATACCAACACATAAGCCCCTATTGGCAAGGGCTTGCAAACTGGACTCGCAACTAACCAATCCTATATGTCATCACAGTAGGCCTTATCCCATCACAGCTCCCTACGACATAGAGATAGAGCTAGAGTCTAGTGGCCAGGCCGGAGACCATAGTGCCACTTCCTCCCCCTGATACCCTACCTGCACCAAGCATGCTAAGATAGAAACGATACAAAAGGGTGCTAGTGTGAGGAATGATCCCAGACCCTAGGCCCTTCCAATTCCATACACCAATGAAAACAATCACATGCCTAACGATCACATCATATCATAGCGAGTATGCATGAACAATACAATAACTGAAAGTAAAGATGACATGCGAGTATGCATAAACACCATTCCATAGAATCATAATTATTAACAACGTTTTACTGTTATTAAATTATTAGGGTTTAGGTTCGATTCCCTTACCTGACGCTTATTTGATAACTTTCTCCACGTTACAGAATCCAAACTCGCTATCACAAGGTCCTACACAATATTAGGGTTGCATTAGAATAGTTTTCTTAGGATTTACGTTGGTTGGAAAATCAACTGGGTCAAAACACTCCTCACAGTACAGACCGGTCGCAGGTACCGATCGCAGGTACCAGTCATGGCACTGTGGGAAAAGGTGCGATTGGTAGTGTCGATCGATCCACACAGACCAGTCCCTGAGAGGTACCGGTCGCAGTACCGGTCGCATAAGGTGCGACCGGTATGGTCGACCGGTATGCCTCCGAAAGACCATTAACTCGGTTCTCGCCTTCCGTCGGTCACTCCTTATTGATTCTAGGGTTTCTCCTATACATTCTAGGTCTGAGCAACGAGTTAGAATTGTTTCATACTCCATTCAAGTCCTAGTTTCGATGATCCTCAGCCTAGAACTTGAATTTAGGGTTATCAACTATATTAGGGTTTGACGGCAACTTTAGAGGTTTAGATCAATACCTTGCCTTGCATGGTATTGATCCATTCATGACTAATTTTATATAACGCTTAACTTAAGGGAAGGTTCAAGCACTTACCCTTGGTTAGCAGTAGGGTGTTCTTCGTCCAACGACAGCGGCAACTCCTCTCCCTCCTTCCTTAGCTATTTCTCCTTCTTCGATCTGTTTCTCCTCTCTAGGGTTTGTGAGGATCAATGAAAAATATTTTAGGAGGTTTAGGGGTCCTTAAATAGACTAGGATTGAGTTTAGGAAGTCGCCCTTACGTTTGGAAAATCCTAGTGTACGATATTTGGAAAGTGGGACCCGTAGAGATTTGTTTCCCGATCTAAGTAGTCTACCTGTGCAGACATATTGGTCGATCGGTACCATCGATCGGTACCATCAACCGATATGAATAAATTATCATACATGGGTCCGTTTCATACCTGGTTGTCATCCATTCGTCCCGTCTGGCCCGGTGATGATGGAAGACCTATTACGACATTAATTAAAGGTTTAAATCGGGTTCATGGAGTGCGGGTCTTACAACTCCCCCACCCTTAAAAAAAATTCACCCCGAAATTTGCATGTAGTTTTCACTACTTCCCCACCCTTAAAATAAATTTTGGCCTATTTGTACGTACCTTGTTCGTTGAAAAGGTTAGGGCATTCCTTTCGCATCGCGTTCTCTTCTTCCCAAGTGATTTCTTCTACATCTTGGCTTTTCCAATGCACTTTCATATAATGGATATCTTTGCTTCGGAGATGTTGTACCTTTCGACTTGTGAGCATCACAGGTACCACTTCAAATGTCAAGTCCTCTGTTAAGTCTGGTGGGTCTACTGTCAAGATGTGCGATGGATCCCTGACATACTTCTTCAATGAAGAAACATGGAACACATCATGAACACTTGACATGGATGGTGGTAGAGCCAGTTGATATGCCACATTACCACGTCTGGTCAAAATCTCGTATGGTCCCACATACTTGGGGCATAGCTTTTCTTTCTTTCCAAACCATTTCAAACCTCACACAGGTGATATCTTCAAGAACACCTTATCACCCACTTCAAACTCTAGATCTCGACGTCGGTTATCTGCATAGTGCTTTTGTCGAACTTGAGCTGTCTTCACTCTTTCCTTAATTTGATCAATCGCTCGACAAGTTTCTTCTATGAACTCCGGTCCTACAATCCTTCTCTCTTCCACCTCATTCCATAACAGAGGTGTACGATATTTCTTCCCATAGAGTACCTCGTATGGAGCCATTTGGATCGTATCCTAGTAACTATAGTTATAAGCAAACTCGATAAACGATAGTTTCTCATCCCAAGTTCCTTTAAAATCTAGGGCACACCCTCGGAGCATATCCTCTAGGATTTGAATAGTTCTTTCTGACTGCCCATATGTTTGAGGATGAAAAGCTGTACTAAACTTCAACTTGGTTCCCATGGCTTTCTGTAATCCTTCCCAAAATTTTGATGTAAAACGGGGATCTCTGTCAGATACTATACTCTCTAGGACGCCATGAAGTCTGACTATATTATCCACATATAGCTTGGCCAGCTTCTCCATGGTATACTGAGGTCTGACAGCGATGAATCGAGCTGTCTTGGTAAGTCGATCGACTATAACCCACATGGAATCCACTGACCTTGGTGTCAAGGGTAGGCCAGTGACGAAATCCATTGTGATACAATCCCGCTTCCATGCTGGCTCTGGTAGTAGTTGTAGCAAACCTGTGGGTCTTTGTCTTTTTGCTTTAACTTGCAGGCAATTCAGACATTGGAACACGAATCGAGCTACATCCGCTTTCATACCCCTCCACCAATATAGTCTTCTTAAATCATGGTACATCTTGGTGCTTCATGGATGTACCGATTATGGGGTGTAATGAGCTTCTGTCATAACTCTGTCTCTGATATTTGAGTTCTCACTCTCAGGTATACATAATCGTCCACGATACCTGAGTACCTTGTCTGAATCCAAGGTAAAATCAGGATTGCTTTTATCCTTCTCTAAATCTTCTTGCACAGTCTTGAGGTGTGGATCCTGTAGGATTGCTACTTTGACCTCATCTATGAGATCCGATGAGATCTTCAAAGCTGCGAACATCAATGTGAACTTATGAATTAAGCCCTGTTCCACTAGATCTTCTTTAGTCTCTAATATATACTCTTTATCATTCTCTATTGAGCCTGAGGCTGTAGCACACAGTGCAACATTTGTACTAGGTCCTATCTCAGGTTTCAATGCCTACTTTCTGCTTAAGGCATAAGCCACAACGTTTGCTTACCCGGATGGTACTGGATGTTGCAATCATAATCTTTTAATAGCTCCAGCCATCTCCTCTGTCTCATATTCAGGTCCTTCTGAGTAAAAAAGGTAAGTTAAACTCTTGTGACCCGACTTAATCTGAAAATTTTCACCATAAAGATAGTGCCTCCAAGTCTTGATTGCGTGAATGACCGCTGCTAACTCTAGATCATGCATAGGATAGTTTTTCTCGTGCTCTTTCAACTGTCTTGATGCGTAGGCAATCACCTGTTCTCTTTGCATCAACACACATCTAAGACCCAACCCTAAGGCATCCGTATATAGGGTAAAAGGCAAGCCTGGTGCTGGGATGGTCAAGATAGGTGCAGAGACTAGTCTTGACTTCAGAGTTTGAAAGCACTTCTCACACTCATCTGTCCATATGAACTTTTCTCCTTTCTTGGTTAGTCTGGTAAGTGGAACGGTGATTCTTGAGTAGTCTTCCACGAATCTTCTATAGTAACTAGCCAATCCAAGGAAACTACAAATTTCTGCAACTGATTTTGGTGCATCCCATCCTACTATAGCTACGATCTTGCTTGGATCTACCTTGATACCATCTGCAGACACTATGTGACCCAAGAAGGCCACTTCCTTTAGCTAAAATTCACATTTCTTGAACTTGGCGTAAAGCTTCTCCCTTCTCAGCCGTTGTAGGGCTACTCTCAAGTGTGTTGTATGAGTCTCCCTGTCCTTTGAGTAGACCAAGATGTCGTCAATGAATATAATGACCGAAGTGTCCAACATATCATGAAACACTCGGTTCATCAGTTCCATGAATGACGCTGGACCATTAGTCAACCCGAACGACATTACCAGGAACTCATAATGCCCATACCTTGTTCTGAAAGCAGTCTTCGAAATATCTGCTGCCTTGATCTTCAATTGGTGATACTCTGATCTAAGATCAATCTTCGAGAAAACCTTTGCGCCCTGCAACTGATCGAACAGATCATCGATCCTAGGCAAAGGATATCGGTTCTTGATGGTTAACTGCTTCAACTCTCGAATAGTTGATACATAGTCGTAAGCTACCGTCCTTCTTCTTTACGAACAATATAGGTGCTCCCCATGGCGATATACTTGGTCGTATGAAACCCTTATCTAGTAGCTCTTATAACTGGGTCTTCAATTCTTTTAATTCTGTAGGGGCCATCCTGTACGGTGCCTTAGACACCGACGCCGACCCTGGCATGAGGTCTTTCACGAACTCTATAACCCTGTCTAGGTAGAACTGGTAGATCCTCTGGAAATACATCTGAAAACTCTCGTACCACATCTAGATCTTCCATCTTTGGCACCTTTGTAGTGATGTCGACCACAGACACTAAGTACCCACTCCTCCCTTCTCTAAGCATCTCTTAGCTTTTAGGGCAGAGAGGATCAGCTTCCGCTTCCTAGGTAATTTGGTTCCAGTGAAGCTAAACTCCTTTCCCTTATCATCTTTGAAAACAAGTATTCTTTTCACCACATAATAAGCTAGCTGAATGATGGCCTAGCCAATCCATTCCCAAAATGACATCAAAGTCTGCCATCTCGAGTTGAATCAGATTTGCTTCTAGGTTTCACCCCTCAATACTAACTGAACACGGCCCATAGCATTCATCTAACGCCACTTCTACTCCCAATAGAGAGCGAACTATCAGCTTGGGATTAAGGACATGACAGGTAATTCCATTTGCTTCCCAAAAGACATAGAAACAAAGGAGTGTGTAGCTCCAGAGTCGAAGAGTACTCTGGTGAGTACACCAACTATATCTATAGTTCTACTAACCACATCAGGTGATGCAGCTACCTCTTCAGTGGTGACTACAAATATCTTCCCTTGCTGTGGCAGTTGCTTTCTAGGTTGAGTACAGGTCTTTGCATAATGACCCAATTGTTGACAGTTGAAGCATTTGACGTTTGGGTTTTGTCCAGCTACCTGTGATTGTGGTGGTTCAGTAGTATTCCTTGCTGGCACCTTAGCAGACTGAGCCCTGTATGGGCGGAATGGTCTAGTGTTCCCTCCACCCGAAGTCTCAGTAGCAGGCTTCTTCAGTCCCCTGTTTTGAGCAAAGAAGCTCTCTCTTTGGCTTGATTCAATCACCCTAGCAATCTGCACAGCCTTGTTATTCACTTTCTTCTCCAAACCCAAGACGTGCTTTCAGATACTTCCTCGCAATCCCATGGTGAACCTATGGGTTTTGGTTTCCTCCTATAGCATGCTTGTTGGAGCGAAGAAAAATAGCTCTTCATACCTCTGCTGGTATGCATCAACAGTCAACTGGGATTGTTGCAAGTTAAGGAATTCCTTCTCCATTTGATCACGAAAGCTCTTCGGAAAGTACTTATCAAAGAAGGCTCCCTTGAATATTTCCCATGTGATCTGGGTGTGCTTCGTCTCCAAATATGTCCGGATAGAATTCCACCAGGCATTAGCATCCTTGAGCATGTGTGTAGCAAATAGCACCTTCTCATCCTCCGTGCAAGTCATCAGATGGAAGTTTTTCTCCATTTCAGCAACCCACTGTGCAGGCCATAGTGGTTTTCCTGGTATCCCTGTGAAGGTAGGGTGTTTCAATTTCAAAAACCTATCCACCGCTCGACTTAGGTCATTCTGCCCCTGTGCATTTGTTCCATACCATGGTGGTGGGTACGGATAAAACCCTTGATAGGCAGACGATGTCAAAAATTGGTGTGGTGGTTGTAGATTCTGTCCTTGGCCCATCAGCCCAGTACTACCATCCATTGGCAGTGTGGTGTTATTTCCCCCAGACTCAGGCGTACCTTCTATAGGAATATATCCCGGTGGCCTGAACATCTCAACATCTCGTTCAATAACACCTTCTGCTGAGCTTCCATCTGATAAACCAGATTCGTCACAATAGTCTGAGTTAGTGTGAGGAGGGCCTGGCAAATTTATTGGTGCTCTGTGACTCTGCTCTTCTCCACCTTCCGAGTTTAGGTTTTGCTCATCTACAGTTCCTGCTTCCACATTATCCTCGGCTTGACGCCCCCTTGAGTGGTGACGCTTTCGTGAGCCTCTACGACCATTTCTGCCTACCATCTTAAATTACTCTTTCCTGTTTGGATCTGGGAAGAAGACATAACACATGAGGTACATTCGAATATTCATAATACTGTTAGTCTTTAACAAGTGCAAGGCGAAAATCATAAAGGATGCTTTAAATCAAAATTTTTAAAATTTCCTCATTTTTTTTGTTCGATCGCGACTTATCGGTCGTGACACTGTCGAGTGTGGTGTGACTGGTATGGTTGACCTATCAGCACAACTCTTGTGGCTGAGAGGTACCGGTGGCAGGTACCAAGGGGTACCGGTCGATCAGTATAAGGCAAACCATTGACCAGTATGCCCAAAAAGGCTTTAATATCACAAAAAGTGAGTCTTTTCTCACTTTTCTTCTTTCCATTATCTCCGGTGGTGATTTCTCTCTGACTTGGTGAGTTGCTATAGTCCGACCGGTGACCTTAGGAGCAATTCTTTTACGATCAAGACCTTGAACATCATCTCTAAGTAAGGTTCTTCCTTCCTCTCTTCCTTTTACATCGTTTCTTCATGGTTTCTTGCCCAAAAACTAGATTTTTCTTGGTTTAGAAGATTCTAACCGTAGGAACTCTTTTCCTTCAGCTTAAAAAGAGTTTAGGGACCTCTATGAACAAAAGCCCTCAACTTATTTGAGGTTTCACCGTATGGTTTTTCTCAAAATTCGAATTTTTGGGTTTTTGACCTAGGTTTTGGTCAAAATCGATTTTTTTCTAGTAATTGTTAAATTTCTTGCTTGTTTGATGGTTGTTTGGTTTCCATATGGTGTTAGATTGTTACGTAAGTCCTCCTCCCCAGATTTTGGGTGAGTTCGAGGCTTTTGCTTCAATTACTGTCGTTATGCTGTCGAAATTTCAAAAATTCTAACCAAATTCTCATGTGTTTTGTTTTTGTTTTGTAGTTCACAATGTCTCAACGTCGTGGTGCTGGTAAACATGCATATGCTCTTGGCCTGAACAGTCCACATCCGCCGGTTTTGCCTTTTGATGAGCGGTGGTTTCGTTCTGCAGCGGCGCAAGCCCGTTTTCCCTGGTTTAAAGAGAAGAACATAGAATCGGGGCGATGTGTAAACCTGGAGCAGTTACAACGATTTGACATTGAAGCAGCCTTTGGTGCACTTGGGTGTTTACCCGTTATTACTTACACAGTGACTACCCGTCCCAATCTAATCAAGCATTTCTACGCTAACCTGGAGGTTGAGGGGAGTGTTAACGACTTCAGTCGTGGTAGGGACCTCCACCTAACCAACTTTGTCAAAGGTGTTCCCATATCATTCTATACTCACTAGCTTGCTGATCTCTTGGGGATTCCAAATAATGGTGACTTGGTTTACTGCGCCCCCAAGATGAAGGGCTTCTTTACTGATGATCTGCGCTAGGAGGTTTCAGAGTAGATCCTTAACCCAGGGGCGCCCATGAAAGCTGCCAGTTTGAGACCTGTTCCTTGGGTATATTGCCGCATCATCCAGCATGACATTGTTCCTCAGAGCGGCTACTATAGTGAGTTATCTCAGCTCACCCAGTACCTGACTTACTGTGTCTGCACTAGGGAGCTAGTTTATCTTCCTTACATTATCATCAGGACCATGCGTCAGGCTACCATGCCCGATCAGATAAGCAACCTTCCTTATGGCCGGCTTATCACTACACTTCTGCAGCACCTTCGAGTAGACATGAGGGGTAAGATTGCGGTTGAGGACACCATGACATCAGATATTGACTGGGATGCCATTGTCCGGATGAGGATGGACAATCTGCCAATCAGTGATGATGAGCTAGAGGCTTGTCCTCGTCCGCTTAGGAGAGTAGCAGTAGTGGCAGCAGCAGCAGTAGCAGCCAACGCAGCTCATGTAGAAGTGGCAGGGGATGATGGTAATGATGATCAGATGGAGGACATTCCAGCGCAGGCACCGCAGCCCACACCTACAGTGGGACCATCCCAGCCTCCTCCAGATACCGTGATGGGTATGTTTATGGAGATTCGGGATGCCTAGCGTGAGATGAGCCGTGACCTAGGACACCTTTCTCGCAGCCTTAGAGTCATGTAGGAGCAGGAACACTGGCTCAGGGTAGCATATGAGTGTGACTATGACATTGCTGACCCTATTCCTCCTATGCCCCTAACCCCATGATAGATCACTTTATTATTTTTTTTCTCCTCCTAATACATTGACTTTTATAACATGGTAACTGTCCGATTTGTGGACTGTACCCTGTAGCACAATTAACTTTTTACTCTTTGGATATTTTATATTTATACAATTTTCTTCTTACTTGTTATGGTAATTTATGATCATTCTGCTTGTCACTATGGTTTCCTCACTAGAGCATGTGTATTTATTAATTCCACCTTTAGTATAGTACACTATGCTCTTTAGTATTTAGTCTCAGGCATCAAACAAGTGTTTAAGGTGTGTTTTTATTAAGACTTTTAAATTTTTTCTATCTCAGTTCATTGACTCAGTCACTACATGTATGGTCTAATTGACAGAGCCTAAGAGCTCTGATACCAAGTTGTCACACCCTAATTATGGCTGAACCAGAAGTGTGAGTGAACTGTCACTGAACCAACGGTTCACACCAGGATCTGAATAAGACCGTGTCCACTCATACAAACCATTGCACCAAACCATAATCATAATATAATAAAATACAGCGGAAGTCTTAAATTAAATGAACTGAGTTATCTATTGATAATTTAAATAAAATATCTAATTATTCAAACACCATAATGTAAATAATTATCCTTATATCATTTGTAAATTCAGCTGAAAATAAATAAAATAAAGGATCCAATATCCTAAAGGTACACACAGAAAGGGCACTCGCATAAAACGTCATGCTCGTCCTCCCCTGCTTGCACTTCCAAGGCAACAACTCTTCCATATATTGGAGCATCCACGTAATCCTCCATAGTGTAACCTGCATCAACATCTAAAAATAGTGTATATACAATTGTGAGCTCACAACTTAGCTCAGTAAGACAATCAGACAATGCAACAAACAACATGCATGAATAATATTCACACTATGGTCTGGTTTTAAGTTTGCAATGTGCTATAGAAAGGATTGGCGGCCACCACACCGCTATACACGAGTGTGTGAAGCCGTCCAATGGATCAAACACCACTGTCGTCCCACATGCACCCACCATGGAATAGAGATAGAGCTAAAGCGTCTGGATCAAACACCGCCAACACTTCCCCTGATGCCCTACCCATACCAACACGTAAGCCCCTATTGGCGAGGGCTTACAAACTGGACTCGCAACTAACTAATTCTATATGTCATCACAGTAGGCCCTATCCCAATACAGCTCCCTACGGCATAAAGATAGAGCTAGAGTCTAGTGGTCAAGCTAGAGACCATAGTGCCACTTCCTCCCCTTGATACCTTACCCGCACCAAGCATGCTAAGATAGAAACGATACGAAAAGGTGCTAGTGTGAGGAATGATCCCAGACCCCAGGCCCTTCCCATTCCACACACCAATAAAAATAATCACATGCCGGACAGTCACATCCTAGCATAGAGAGTATGCATGAACAATATAATAACTAAAAGTAAAGATGACATGCGAGTATGTACAAACACCATTCCATAGAATCATAATTATTAACAACGTTTTACTGTTAATAAATTATTAAGGTGTAGGTTCGATTCCCTTACCTGACGCTTGTTTGATAACTTGCTCCATGTCACAAAATCCAAACTCGTTATCACAAGGTCCTACACAATGTTAGGGTTGTATTAGAATAGTTTTCTTAGGGTTTACGTTGGTCGAAAAATCAACTGGGTCAAAACACTCCTCACAGTGCAGACTAGTCATAGGTACCGGTCACAGGTATCGATCGCGGCACTGTGGGGAAAGGTGCAACCGGAATGGTTGACTGGTCCCCACAGACCAGTCCCTGAGAGGTACTAGTTGTAGTACCGGTCGCATAAGGTGCGACCGGTATGGTTGACCGGTACACCTCCGGAAGACCATCAACGCGGTTCTCGCCTTCCATCGATCACCCCCTATTGATTATAGGGTTTCTCCTATACATTCTAGGTTTGAGCAATGAGTTAGAGTTGTTTCATACTCCATTCAAGTCCTAGGTCCGATGATCCTTAGTCTAGAATTTGAATCTAGGGTTATCGACTGTATTAGGGTTTGACGGTAAATTTAGAGGTTTAGATCAATACCTCACCTTGCATGGTATTGATCCATTCATGACTAATCTTCTATAAAGCTTAACTTAGGGGAAGGTTCAAGCACTTACCATTGGTTCACAGTAGGGTGTTCTTCGTCCAATGGCAACGGCGGCTCTTCTCCCTCCTTCCTTAGCTCTTTCTCCTTCTTCATTCTCTTTCTCCTCTCTAGGGTTTGTGAGGATCAATGAAAGAGATTTTAGGAGGTTTATGGGTCCTTAAATAGACTAGGATTGAGTTTAGGAAGTCGCCCTTACGTTAAGAAAGTCGTAGGGTTCGATATTTGGAAAGTGAGACCCGCAGAGATCTATTTTTGGATCTAAGTAGTCTGCCTACGCAGACGTACCGGTCGACCGGTACCATAGACTGGTACCATCGACCGGTATGAATAAATTATCATACATGGGTCCGTTTCGTACCTAGTTGTCATCCGTTCGTCCCGTCTGGCCCGATGATGATTGGAAGACCTGTTACGACATGAACTAAAGGTTTAGATTGGGTCCATGGAGTGTGGGTCATACAACTTTACAAAAAAAGCACTATTTACTATAAATACTTCAAATCTTGAGATTTTAGGTATGCAAAATATTAATTACTCATTCTTGGGATTTTCGCTCTGACACTTCGGACTTGAGATTTCTCTCTTGCCCCACCACATAAAAGGTGGGCTCGGGTCCTAGCCCATTGACTATTCACAGGTTTCTAACTTTGGCATTGGAGTAGACCTAGGGCCATAAGGCCCCCCCTCTCTTGCCTCTTTGTCTTGTAGGCCCCGCCAGCACCGTTGACCTCGGATACAAAATTTTACTGAAACAAGCCTAATGGCAGGCTATAACCAAACTGTCAGTACCCCCCTGATATCCTACCCATACTAGTAGGTATGCCTCTACTGGCGAGGGCTTGCAAACTAGATTTATCACTAACCAATCCTAGATGTCAACAAAATGTATCTAAGGCCTTACCCTAGCATCCTTCAACACAAAATAGAGATAGAGCTAGAATCGACTGGTAAGGCTATGGCCAACACCTTAAGCACTCCCCCTGATATCCTGCGATGTACTAAGCATGCTAAGGTAATAGTGATACGACAATGTCAGTGCAGTGAATGGTTTGAGGCTACAACCTCTCCCTACTCAACACACCAACCGTATACAAATACATGCCTATCATCATCATCATCATTATCATCATAAAGAGATAATATAAATATGCATGAGCAATAATAACAGCTATTAAATGACATGTTATATGCACAAACAAACATATCAATATACACACAAGGTAGCTTATTATTAACCAGTTAGTTTGGGGTCTTGTCCCTCACCTGTTGAGTGATGTTGACACTCTCAGCTTGAGTTGACTATAAGTCCTAAATGATCAATATGATTAAATTAGGATTCTGTTCCAATAATTTTATAGTTGATCAAACTTATTATCTGAACTGGAAAATAGTCCTTCCGGACATTGTCCAGTCGACTGTCTAGTATGGTATATTTCGTAATCGGACACCATACCGGACAACCATGAGATGCTTCCCGAAAGTGTCCGATAGCTTGTATGGTCCCATACTGGGTGCTTCCAGACAACTAAACCGGATAACCTCCAGGGCATCCTTCAGGCTGTCTTTCAATTTGACTTCCTTCAGAGTCGATTCTTCTGCCCATTCTAGGGTTTGCCCTAAACCATGTCGGGGAAGTTGGCTATTCCCACCTCAACTTGGAGACTTCTTGCTTATGGTCGTGAAGACTAGCCCACACACTCGATGCTTATCTCCTGGCAATGGAGCTCGTGCCCCCTAGTGTTTGAAAAACACCAGTAGCACTCTATGGTCAATAACACATTAGGCTTAAGGTCTCCAGTACAACCCATAGATCAATACACCCTTATTGGTCTTCTTTATACGTTGTATATAGTAGTGAAATTTGATCACCGCCTCTAATGGCTGTGAGTCCAACCTTACACACATACTATCCTAGTTACAAAGGTTAGGAACTTACCGTTGATCTCTCGATGAAAATTGTTAAAAACCAATGTTGAGTTCTTCTCCTTCTCCTTCTCCTTTGCTCCTTCTTCCTTTGCCAAAGCTTTCTTTTTCTCCAAGCCTTCTTCTCAACTCTCTCTCTCTCTCTCAATTCTAGGTTTTATGATTGAATAAAAGAGTGAGAGAAAATGGAGAAACGTTCCTTATATAGGTGACAATCTCCTAATTGGAGTGCTCTCCAAATTAAGAATGTCTCCCAACAAAATTAGGAAACTTTCCTATTCTCGGAGTCTGTTTTAAGTTTGACTAATTGATTGTCCGATCGCCTAATATCCAGACCGGACAAATCTATTTGTCTGACCGGACAAGTTTTGAGTTGTCAGTTTTCCATACCTGACTTTGTGGTTCCATCATCTGGTTAGTTCGTCTAACCTAGTTATGGTGGGAAGACCTGTCATGAAACGTTAACCAGGTTAAACTAGGTTGGTGGAGTGCGGGTCTTACATCTGAGATATCTCATGATCCACTTGACTAATTCCCAGTATTCTTTGCCAGGATTGGTAATAAATCTACTCACAACTCCAATTACATATGCAATATCAGGTCTTGTACACACCATGGCATACATTAAACTTCCTATAGCTGATGCGTAGGGAATAATTCTCTTTATCTCTATTCTTCTTTGCTCAGTTGAAGGGCTCTGCTCATTGCTCAATCTAAAGTAACATGTAAGTGGGGAACTAACTAACTTTGCTATCTCCATATGGAACCTTTCAAGTACTTTTTGTACGTACCTTTCTTGTGATAGCTTAATTTTTCTTGCTTTCTTATCACGAGAGATTTGCATGCCTAAAATTTACTGTGCTGGTCCCAAGTCTTCATGTCAAAAGATTTGCTTAATTCTTGCTTCAACTTGTCAACTTTATTGACATCTTGCCCAACAATCAACATATCATCAACATAGAGTAAAAAAAAATAATAAAATCACCTTCAAAATATTTCTTAACAAACACACAATGATCTGTAGTTGTTTTGGTGTACTCATGATCCAACATAAATGAATTAAATTTCTTGTACCACTGTCTTGAGCCTGTTTCAAACCATACAAACTCTTCCTTAACCTGTAAACTATGTGTTCTTTACCTAACTTTGAAGCCTTTTGATTGCTCTTGTAAATCTTTTTCTTTAAATCACCATGAAGAAAGGCTGTCTTGACATCAAGTTGTTGAACTTTCAAATTCATACTTGCAACTAAACCCAACACAACTTGAATAGATGACATTTTCACAATAGGAGAGAAAATTTCGTCAAAGTCAATTCCTTTTGCTTGTCTAAAATCTTTTATAACCAACCTTGCCTTGTACCTTGTTGTGAACTATTCTGCTCTGTCTTCAACCTGAATATCCATTTATTCTTGAGTGTCTTTTTATCCTTAGGTAGCTTCACTAAATCATAAGTGTGATTCTTATGCAAATAATTCATCTCTTCTTGCATAGCTTTTAACCACTCAGCTTTATGCTTGTTAGCTTTTGCTTCTTCAAAGCAATCTGGTTTACTTGTATCTGTTAGCATGTAAGACCCACACACCACAAACCCGGTCTAACCTTACATTCTCGTGTTGTGAGCGGTCTTCCCATCATAATCGGCTCAAGTGGACCAAGTGCGTAAAGAAACCACAAGGCTAGGTATGAAATTTGATCCAAAATCACCTGATTAGGAGTGTGTGGTTGCATACCTAAACAGGTGTGGTCGACCACACCTCAGAACAATGCGACCACAGGAGTCTGGGAAGTGTGGTCACAGATTTTGGATGTGTGGTCGATGGGATCTGCAACCCCACTTGCAACCACACGAAGTCAAATAGACTGTGATTAGAAAACCTTCCTAATCTGAAGGGGGTTCTTCCCTAATCTAAGTGGGACTCTATATGGAGGGTTTTCCTCTATATATAGGATGTCCCTTAGCCTCTTTCATCCTTTTTGAACTCAAACTAAAAGGGAGAGAAAGAGAAAAGGAGGAAGATAAGTTGAATTGAAGAGGAAGACTAAGAGGAGGAATTTCATCGAGAACTCTGAATCTTCAACAAGTTTAAGGTATGAAAATGTTTCCTACATCAGTTGAATACCTAGAATAGATCATGAAGGAGATAGTAATTCAAAGTGAGACCCCAATCATCAAACCATGGACAAATTCTAAGAGATCTACGGACAGAATCTATTAGGATAATGGATTGTGTAAAATATAAATTTTAAGCCATAGAACAATCATCGGAAGGATCATGATGATAAGCCAAGGAATCAGAACATGAAGGAATTGAGTTGGGACTAGAAAAATTGACCATCACATGTGTGGTCGCATGATATGTGACCACACGAGACACACATATGCCCTCGGGAAAGTTCCAGGGAGGCGTGGTCGCATGGAATGCAACCACACATATTAACCACACGCCCTCGGGAAAGTTCCAGGGAGGGTGTGGTCACATGTATGGTCGCATGGCATGCGACCACACATGTCTACCATATGCCCTCGGGGAAGTTTCAGGGAGGGTGTGGTGGCATGTATGGTCGCATGATATGCGACCACACCTAGCGACCACACACCCTGTGGTCGCAGAAACTGAGACCACAGGTGCAGCCGCACCTATGATCACTCAGCTTCTGGAAGTCTGAATTAATTGAAATAAATACTAATTTAAAATCTATAAATTTGTTAGGTTTCCAACTGGTCTAAAAGTGATTTACAAAACTTGGACGAGGAACAACCATCGACCAAAGGTGAGGGAACAAGACCTAAACTAATTGGCTAATAACAAGCTGTTTTACTTATTGAGTCCAATGCCATGAATGATTCTATGCTTGTATGCTTGTAATGTGCATATCACATGTCATCCATTATTCCTGCTATTACTTCTCATGCATATTTAATTCTATTTATTTATGACAAGATGATGATGATGATATTAGGAATAGGCATGTGAATGTATGTGTGTGGTTAGTGTACTTGATGCGAGTGGAGCATCAGGGGGAGGATGTGACACTGTGGTTCATCCTGGTCACCAGACTCTAGCTCTATCTCTACTCAAGTCTTGCCCACTGACATCGATGTATCACCATTATCTTAGTAGAACTATTACGTCGTAGGGCATCAGGGGAGGTGGTCTTGGACTGTATAGTCTTTGACTCTGTCGGGGGGCCTTAGCTCTATCTCTATGGACTTATTGAGGGATGCTGGGGTGAGGCCTTGGATACACTGTTTGGCATTAGGATTAGTTAGTTGCGAGCCCAGTTTGCAAGCCCTCGCCAATAGGGGCTTACGTATTGGTATGGGTAAGGCATCAGGGGAAGTTTTATGCGGTGTTTGATCTGGACACTTTAGCTCTATCTCTAGTCCATAATTGGTGCATCTGGGATGACAATGGTATTTGATTCATTGGGCGACTTCACACACTCGTTTATAGAGGTGCAGCGGCCACCAATCATTTTTATAGCATATTGCAAACTTATAAACCAGACCAAAGATATGAATTGAATGCATGCATATGTTTGTTTTTTTGATTTGTTTATTCACTGAGCTCAAGTTGGAGATCTAACCCTCGTGCACGTAATTCCTTTTAGTTTCTGATGTTGCAGGTATTACGGTTGAATATTATGTTGACATGCCAACATATGAACAAGTGGCTGCTATGAATGAGCAAGTTGTGGAGGACTATTATGATTCATTAAGCAAGTGTTTCAACTATGGGTGCGTTTAGTGTTTAACTTTCGTATTTGGATATTTATAATATGTATTAAATTATGTTTTGGTTACTTGAAGATAACTGGAATATTAATTATTTATCATAATTAGACCTTAGTTCATTATTAATAAGACTTCCGCTATTTACTTTATTATCTCTAATTAATGTGGAATGTGTTTTGGTTTAACATGGTTGGCATAGCCTATACGAGATCCTGATTGAACCGTTGGTTTATAGACGGTTCATCACACCATTTTAGTTGGTTCAGAATTGGAGTGTGACAACTTGGTATCAGAGCTCTCAGGCCTTGCCCATTAAACCTGAATACATTCTTGATTGTGTCTTTAAACTGAGTTAGGTTACAATTAAAAGCTTTAATACAAACACATCATAAACACCTATGCTGGTTGAGACAGAACTTAAATAAGACAATAATGTACATATTAAAGGTGGAACCTACACAAATAGAAAAAGAAAATCTAAATGTATCCTAATAAGCAAATAATATAGGGTACGATCTATAAGTCGGACAGTTGTCTAAGTATACAAAGGATATAGTACAGTAACAAGAAGGAAGCATCTATAAAATAGAAAATTGGAATACCGAGTTGGTACTCGCAAGATGTGAAACTCGATATATGACAGAGGAAGAAGAAAAATGGCTAGTAACGTCTAAATCCTTGTTGAGATAAAGGGAAAGATCTCAGGCTAAATCCAATAGAGATAGGAGAACAATGGTCATATACTAAGAATAAGAGTAACTACAAGAAAATGAAGCTATACTCATGGGTGACGTGGAGACTCTAAGTGAGATCCGCCATACGCTAATCCATTGCCCATTGAGCATTAAGAAGAGGTTGCAACTTGACCCCACCACTATCTTGGTCGAGAACGGATAGTGAAAACTCATCTGAACAGATGATAAATAATGATAATCAGATTGGAGCAAATTAAAGGAGGTGAATAACCAAGCCACTCCAGCCAATCTACCTGGACTACCAAGTTCCTTGGCTATGGTTGTAATAAACTTGGCCTGACAAAATGCAAAAACAACAATAGATGAGAATGATTATGCAAGTTGCCATGGAAATCACTATCCAAGTTGCCAATGCTACATCAGCACCTCCGGGTCAAACCAAGTATGGTACCAATTGGTAGCAACACTGTACCCTCAGCACCTATTAGCTATAACATAGTTCCTATCATGCAGTAAGTCCTAATAATGCACATCCCAATGCAGAAGCTTGGTGCACAACAAGCAGTGTATCAAGGTGGTTACCCTTATCAACCACTGATGTATGGGATAGTTGCATCATGGCAGAATGATCTGACAAGGGTTGAGGGATATTTTCTGAAGATGAAGCCTCGAACATTTTCAGTAAAGGATCAAATCTATTGTGGCCATATAACTAGATAGGTTTATATAGGATGCGGTGCATTATTGACTTACTCTTATGATTATAGAGGATGCACATTCCTAATTTTAAATTCTCGTGCCTTGATAGAATACCTTCTTGATTCAACTTGTCAATTGGAGTTATAGATATTGTTTCCTTAGAATTAGTCCTGATTATACTAACCTAAGCTACTCTCATAGTCGACAACATGAATAGAGATATAAACTGAATGAACAGTTAAATGTTTAATCATGTTGAGCGTACATCTTTTCGATTTATACCTAATTTATTGATGTACCAAAACTTCTCCAGATTTATTCCTGTAGTGCCTTGACCAATTGGCATTATATACTCGATAGAACCTATAACCATGAGGTTAAGAACTGTAAAACCTCTATTTCCATATATTTGGACCACCGTGCAACTTGACGACCTTTTGATGTCGGTTGGATTATCATAGATTTACTCCTGATCTTTTAAACCTAAGTTCACTAGATAAAGCAAGTGTTCTTCATTTTACTAAATTGAAAGAAGAAAATGAATTGCTTTTGGATAAACATTCTGATTCTTACATTTCTTGACATCCATTGATAAGATGTTTAGTTAATAAGGAATTATGGGAAGGAAGATGATTAAATTCAGATTAGATTCTATAGTCAAGGAACCTCAGATGAAGTAATGGAGGATCTATTTCGAGATTGTTGGATGAGTAGATATGTCATGTCTATAAAAGAGTGTATGAGTAAAAAGTGATAACCATCAAGAGTAGCCAGTAAAGAAATAGATAGCACTCAAGTAAAGTTAAAGATGGCTATATCGGTATGAATTTTGACAAGGCAGAAGATTTTTAAAGACAAATCTAAGAGCAGATACAAGGATAAAGTAAAAAATCATGGCATTGATAGTATTCGGATTAGTACAAATAATACTGAGTTATGCCCAATGTCGAGTGAGATGATTAAGAAAAAACCAAAAGAGTTTGGCTGAATTAATAAATTTATAAGCATATACCCTAATGCTTATAGGTAGACTTGGGATATGAAGTAACAATCACAAGATATTTTTCGAGGTGTATGAAAAAGAGATCGGGGTAGAACAACAATGATAAAAGAAATATAAGCTAATGAGCTTTTCAATATATGAGATTATTAACGATAGTTTTTGAAAAACTAAGAGATGAAGGAACTAGACAAGCTCTTAAGACCTTTAAACCAGATTTTGCTAGTTCAAGCCCTTTTGGACTAGATGTTGTATTGGATAAGTGTTATGAAAAATATTCGAATCATATGGATGGATAAAATTTGGATGCAACCTAAATCGACTTGAGATGACAGACTTTGACGTCATCTTGGAAATAGACTAGTTATCTCAACACTCTACAAAGTTGTTATGTGCATAGAAGAGGTTAGCATTCAAGAATAAAGATGCGATATAATTTAGTTTTATTGGAAGCATGTTGCCTAAGAAGTGAAAGCTGATCCTCTCTGTGCTAAAGGCGAAGAGATGCTTTGAAGATAAAGGAGTTGGATATATGGTATCTGTGGTATATGTTACCAAAGAAGCACTACAGATGGAAGATATTGATGTGATGTGTAAATTTTCTGATGTGTTTTCAGGAGACTTACCTGGGTTACCATCTGATCGTGCGATCGAGTTCGTCATCGACTTGTTACCAAGGACGATACCTGTGTCAAAGGCACCTATAGAGTATCTCCTATGGAATTTAAGGGATTGAGACTCAACTACAGGAGTTATTAGACTAGGGTTCTAATCAGCTAAGTATTGCATCACGGGGAGCGCCAATGCAATTCTTGAAGAAGAAGGACGGTAATGTCAGATTATGTATAGACTACCGGGAACTAAACAAGCTCACGATCAAGAATCGATATCTACTACCTCAGATCGATGACTTGTTTAAACAGTTGCAAGGAGCAAATGTATTTTCTAAGATTGATCTTCGATCAAGATATCATCAGCTGAAGAATTTGGACAACAATATTCTGAAGATAGTTTTTAAAACCAGGAATGAGCATTGTGAGTTCCTAGGTATATCATTGGGATTAACCAGTGCTCCAGCATATTTTATGGAGCTTATGAACCAGGTGTTTCATGATATGTTGGACACGTCGGTCATAGTTTCATAGACTATATATTGGTTTATTCTAAAGATGAAGAAAGTCCTATAATGAATTTTAAATCAACTTCACAACAATTGAGAAGGGAGAAGCTTTATGCCAAGTCCAAGAAATATGAGACCTGATTAAATAAAGTGATCTTCTTAGATCACGTAGCATCATAAAAAGGGATTAAAGTGGACCCTATTAAGATAGAAGTAATCATATGGTGAGAAACACCTAAAGAATATTGCAAAGATCAGAAGTTTCTTGGGTTTAGCTGGTTATTAGAGACGATTTGTGGAGGACCACTCTAAGATCGCAAAACCTCTTACCAAGCTAACTAGAAAGGGAGAGGAGTTTAATTGGATTGACAAGTGTGAAGAATGTTTCCAAATTCTAAAGTAAGACTAATATCGCCTCCCATCTTGACCATTCTGGTACCAGGGGAACCTTTTCCCTACACACTGATACTTTCGGATTGGGTTTAGGATGCTGGTTGATGTAAGGTAAACAAATAATTGCATATGTTTCAAGATAACTGAAAGAGCATGAAAAGAATCACCCAACTCATGATTTGGATTTAGCAATTGTGATTCATGCTATCAAGACTTGGAGACATTATCTATAGAGAGAAGAATTTCAGATTAAATTAGATTACAAGAGTTTTACTTATCTCTTTACCCAGAAAGAGTTGAACAAGAAGCTAAGGAGATGGTTGGAACTTCTGAAGGATTAAAACCATGATATTCAATGTCACCGGTCCAAGGCTAATATGATAGCTGAGGTTTTGAGCAACAAGGAATAATGAAGCCAAAAGGAGGACCTAGTACAATAGCTGCCTTATGTTTCACAGTAACAGATTCAGATTTAGAAGAAGAGTAACATATAATAGAAATCATGATGATCCAATTGAGTGAGAACTTATGAATGAACTTATGGAGCAATAGTTCTTCAGCTGCGCTTGTGGCATTAAAGATCATCTCTGAATTGATGGATGAAGTAAAAGTAGCAATTTCGTTAGATTTGTATAAGAACGGTGCAAGGAGATTTAGAGAAAGAAAGACCTAACCCTGACTTACTTTGGATGCAGAGACGGTACTCAGATGCAGAGGATGATTATGCATACCTGAAGTGAAAAACGCTGATCATAAGATACTAGATAATGCTAAAAGCCCATTCTATTCCATATTGGGTACATCCTAGAAGTATAAATTATACCAAAACATGAAGAGATTATTTTGGTGGAAGGGAATGGAAGTAGTTGTGGCTAGGTGCATGTTTCAGTAATTGAATTATCAATAAGTAAAGGCTGAAAGACAAAGACCAACATGGCTTACTACAACCACTATCGGAGCCAGTCTGAAAGTAAAATTGAATTACAATGAACTATGTCACCGATTTTTCACTGACTCCTAGATCGATTGACATAGTTTGGGTGATTGTTAATCGCCTTATGAAAATAGCTCATTCCATTGCTATACAACCTTGGTATGCTTTGGAGCGGATAACTAAGCTATATGTGGATTGAATTTGCTACCAAGCTACTATGTAGATGTCACCTATGAAGCATGGTACGATAGAAATGTCAAATTCCTTTGTTTTGGAATGAAGTCGGAGAATAAGGAAATATAAGACCTCGAGTTCGCCATAAGTGACAAAGTGTTTTTGGACATATCACTTATGCATAGTTTAAAACGATTCAACAAGAAGGGAAAGTTGTATCCTATATATGTTTTAGATCTCATAAAAATTTTGGAGAGACGTAGAAAAGTTGCACATCAACTAGCGCTACCGCTGTCCATGTCTAGTGTGCATGACTTATTTCACGTGTCTCTATTGAAGAAGTACGTTGGAGATCCATATCAAAGGTATTGACCACTGATCCACTAGATTAGATATAAGATTTAACTATTGAAGTGGTACCAGCCTAGTTCACTGGTTGGAAGGTACAACATCTCCGAAACTGGGATAATTATTATATGAAGGTAACTTAGATAAGCCAAGATGGGAAGAAGATTGCATGGGAAGAAGAAGATGGAATGCAAAAACAGTATTCCCACCTATTGACTCTGAAGTAAATTCAAATTTCAAGGATGAAATTTATTTTAAGGGTGGTGGAGTTGTATGACCCGCACACCCTGAACCTGGTCTAACCTTACATTCTTGTATCGTAATCGGTCTTCCCATCATAATTGACTCAAGTGGACCAAGTGTGTAAAGAAAACACAAGGCTAGGTATGAAATTTGATCCAAAATCACCTAATTAGGAGTGTGTGGTCGCATACCTAAATAGGTGTGGTTGACCACACCTTAGAACAATGCCACCATAAGAGTCTGGGATGTGTGGTCACAGATTTTGGATGTGTGGTCGACGGGTTCTGCGACCCCATGTACGACCACACGAAGTCAAACAAACTCCGTGATTAGGAAACCATTCCTAATCCGAAGGGGGTTCTTTCCTAATCTAAGTGGGACTCCATATGGAGGGTTTTCCTCTATATATAGGACGTCCCTTAGCCTCTTTCATCCTTTCAGAACTCAAACTGAATGAAAGAGAAAGAGATGAGGAGGAAGAGAAGGAGAATTAAAGAGGAAGACTAAGAGGAAGAATTTCAGAGAGAACTCTGAATCTTCAACAAGTTTAAGGTATGAAAACATTCCCCACATCAGTTGAATACCTAGAATAGATCATGGAGGAGATAGTGATTCAAAGTGATATCCCAATTATCAAACCATGGACAAATTCGAAGAGATCCATGGAGGAAATCTATTAGGATGATGAATTGTGTAAAATATGAATTTTAAGCCATAGAACAATCATCGGAAGGATCATGATGATAAGTCAAGGAATCAAAACATGAAGAAATTGAGTTGGGAGTGGAAAAATCGACCATCACATGTGTGGTTGCATGATATGCGACCATACGAGACACACATGTGTCGACCACACGCCCTTGCAAAAGTTCCAAGGAGGGTGTGGTCGCATGATATGCGATCACGAGACACATATGATCGACCACATGCCCTCGGGAAAGTTCCAGGGAGGGTGAACACATGCCCTCAGGAAAGTTCCAGAGAGGGTGTGGTCACATGTATGGTTGCATGGTATGCGACCACACATGTCGACCACACGCCCTCGGGGAAGTTTCAGGGAGGGTGTGGTCGCATGATATGCGACCACACCTAGCGACCACATATCCTGTGGTCGCAGAAACTGAGACCACAGGTGTAGCCGCACTTGCGACCACTCAACTTCTGGAAGTTTGAATTAATAGAAATAAATTCTAATTTAAAATCTATAAATTTGTTAGGTTTTCAAGTGGTCTAAGAGTGATTTACAAAGCTTGGACGAGGAACAACCATGACCAAAGGTGAGGGAACAGGACCTAAACTAATTGGCTAATAAGAAGCTGTTTTACTTATTGAGTCCAATGCCATGAATGATTATATGCTTGTGTGCTTGTAATGTGCATATCATATGTCATCCATTATTCCTGCTATTACTACTCATGCATATTTAATTCTATTTATTTATAACATGATGATGACGATGATGTTAGGAATAGGCATGTAAATGTATGTGTGTGGTTAGTGTGCTTGATGCGAGTGGAGCATTAGGGGGAGGACGTGACACTGTGGTTCATCCTGGTCACCAGACTCTAGCTCTATCTCTCAAGTCTTGTCCACTGACATCATCGTATCGCCATTACCTTAAGAAAACTATTATGTCGTAGGGCATCAGGGGAGGTGGTCTCGGACCGTGTAGTCTCTGACTCTGCCGGGGAGCCTTAGCTCTTTCTCTATGGATGTATTGAGGGATGCTGGGGTGAGGCCTTGAATATACTATTTGGCATTAGGATTGGTTAGTTGCGAGCCTAGTTTGTAAGCCTTCGCTAATAGGGGCTTACGTATTGGTATGGGTAGGGCATCAGGGGAAGTGTTATGTGGTGTTTGATCCGGACACTTTAGCTCTATCTCTATTCCATGATGGGTGCATGTAGGATGACAATGGTGTTTGATCCATTGGGCGGCCTCACACACTCGTGTATAGAGGTGCGACGGCCACTAATCCTTTCTATAGCATATTGCAAACTTATAAACTCGACCAAAGATATGAATTAAATGCATGCATATATTTGTTGCATTGTTTTGTTTACTCACTAAGCTCAAGTTGGAGAGCTAACCCTTGCACGCGTAATTCCTTTTAGTTTCTGATGTTGTAGGTATTACGGTTGAATATTATGTCGACATGCCAACCTATGAACAGGTGGCGACTATGGATGAGCAAGATGTGGAGGACTATTATGATTCTTTAAGCGAGCGTTTCAACTATGGATGCGCTTAGTGTTTAACTTTCATATTTGGATATTTATAATATGTATTAAATTATGTTTTGGTTACTTGAAGATAACTAGAATATTAATTATTTATCATGATTAGACCTCAATTCATTATTAATAAGACTTTCACTATTTACTTTATTATCTCTGATTAATGTAGGATGCGTTTAGGTTTAACATGGTTGGCATAGCCTATATGAGATCCTAGTTGAACCGTTGGTTCATAGACGGTTCATCACACCATTCTGGTTTGTTCAGAATTGGGGTGTGACATAACATAATATATTCTTGTGATGAATACCTGGTCGATGGTTATTGCTCCCTAGTAGATCTTCTCAATAGAGGCTCTAGTGTTGGCTCTAGAGGGGACTGCTCCCCCTGTTCAACATTACCTGTATCATCCATGAGAACACCATCATTTCTATTTTACACATCTCTCCCATCATCATGTACAATGGATTGAGAAACTATATCAAGATCAATCAAGTCATCAACAAATGGCTAAGGCTTTTCAATTTTCTCGAAGTCTTCAATTGTTTGATCTTCAAGAAAGATAACATCTCTGTTTTTGATAATTTTCTTCTCAACTGAATCCCATAACTTTATCCAAATTTTTCATTTTCATATCCCAAGAAAATACACTATTTTGCCTTGTCATCAAGCTTGGACCGCTCATCTTTTGGAACATACACAAATGCCCTGCAACCAAATACTTTCAAGTGATCATAGAAAATGTCTTTCCCACTCTACATTTTCTCTGGAACATCTCCATTCAGAGGAGTTGATGAAGATAAATTAATCAAATGGACTGCAGTATGCATTGCTTCTCCTAATATCATCATATTAACTTTGCATGTGTGAGCATACACCTGATTCTTTCCATAATAGTGTGATTCATCCTTTCTGCTACAACATTATGTTGTGGGGTCTTGAGAATTGCCTATTCATGCTAAATTCCTTGACTACTACAATACTTCTCAAATGGGCCAATGTATCTACCACCATTATCTGAATGAATGCATTTGAGAGATTTTCCTATTTCTCTTTGAACCATAGCATGAAAATTTTTAAATATATATAAAACCTAATCTTTGATTTTGAAAGCATATGCCAATATTTTTCTAGAAGCAACATCTATGAAAGTAACAAAGTAAGAAGCATCACCAAGTGTTTTCATTTTCATAGGACCACAAACATTAGAATGTACCAATTCTAATATGTTTTTCTTTATATGAGGATAATTTTTCATGAAAGTAATATGATGCTGTTTACCAACTAAACAATGAACACAGCAATTCAGAGGCGTACCTTTTATGTAAGACCCGCACTCCACTAATCCGATTTAACCATGTCGTGCCAGGTCATCCCATCATTCCTGGACCAAGTAGACTTAGCGTGTGAAGATAGATCACAAACCAGGTATGAGAATCGAGTTAAAGACACTAAAAACCTACCTATGGTCAAATACCTGGGTAGGTATGGTCGACCATAAGGAAGGAAATAAAAATCTCAAATCTAAAACCCCACGGTCGATGAGTTCTGCGACCGTAGCCATCGACCGTAAGACCCCAGATCAGACTCCGAGTTTTGAAAACTTTCCTAAATTAAGGGATTGTTTTCCTAATTGAAAGATGACTCTATATGGAGATTTTTTCTCTATATAAAGGACGTTCCTCAACCTTTTTTTTACTCTTTTTGAACATTAGTAAACCCTAGAGAAAAAGAAGGGAAGAGAAGGAAGAGAAGGAGAAGAAGAAAAAGCTAAGGAAAGGAATTTGCTGAGAAGAGATTGGCTCTCTATCAGAGGCAAAGGTATGAATCTAATCTCTAGAGATGTAAACTCTAAGGAATAAGACTTCTATGGAAGATAGGCAATATCAATCTATCATGATCCATGTGATTCCTTGAGTAATTTCCAAGGATAACCACGAGGGATGAGTTTGATGGTTAAGGTTGATAAGAAACTACTAATGATGGCCATAGGATGACCTTAGAATAAACCCCATTGAAGATCAGAAGAACTGACCTAGGAAGAACTCTAATTGCATGTAGTCTGTATCCAGAAATCTCAAGGTCGCAGCTATGGTCAACCATAGCACGACCAACATGACCAGAGGATCGACCATAGGCATTCGAAAAGATTTCAGAAATCATATGGTTGCAGCTACGGTCGCACCAAATGCCACCGTAGGGTATCGACCGTAGGCAGAAGGTCGATACAGTATGAGACCATAGGATCAATCAGACACCTATTAGTGCTTTGTTTCAATTTTCGATTACTGTAACATGTTATATATGAACCCTAACTTAAATTCATATAACTTTTAGGTTGTTAAATTGATTGAAAGAGAATTACAAGGCTAGGAAGGAGATCGAGTATTGCTAACAGGTGAGAAAAGAAGACCTAAATTAATTGGATAATAACAAACTATTTATTTTTATTGATTCCAATGCCATGATTGATTTTATGCGTGTATGCTTGTAATGTGCATCTCACATGTCATCCAATATTCCTGCTATTGCTGTTCATGCATATTTGATTTTATTTATTTATAACATGATGATGATGATGATGATGCTAGGAATAGGCATTTGAATGTATGTGTATAGTTGGTGTGTTGGATGCGAGTGGAGCATCAGGGGGAGGACGTGGCATGGTGGTCTTTGACCTCGTGACCAGAGCTTTATCTTTACTCAAGTTTTGCCCACTAACATCATTGTATCACCATTACTTTAGTAGAACTATTACGTCGTAGGGCATCAGGGGAGGTGGTCTTGGACCGTGTGGTCTCTGACTCTGCCAGGGGCCTTAGCTTTATCTATATGGACGTATTGAAGGATGCTGGGGTGAGGCCTTGGATACACTGTATGGCATTAGGATTGGTTAGTTGCGAGCCCAGTTTGCAAGCCCTCACCAATAGGAGCTTACGTGTTGGTATGGGTAGGACATCAGAGGAAGTGTTGACAGTGTTTGATCTCGACACTTTAGCTCTATCTCTATTCCATGGTGGGTGCATGTGGGACAACAATGGTGTTTGATCCATTGGATAGATTCACACACTCACGTATAGAGGTGCGGCGGCTACCAAACTTTTCTATAGCATATTGCAAACTTATAAACCAAACCAATGATATGAATTGAATGCATGCATATGTTTGTTGCATTGTTTTGTTTGCTCACTGAGACGTGATGTGCTCTCACCCTTTTGACGTCGAATATTTTTAGTTGATGATGCAGGTCCTACTGTTGAAGAATATATGAATGCGTCGACGTATGGACACATTGCCGGCATGGACGTAGAAGCTGTTGAAGATGCGCATGATTCATCATGCGAGTGCAACCAGTGCATTTTTTATTAGTTTAGTTATAATTGATTAATGGAACATGTAATGGATTATTTATTTTTATGTCTTGTGGTTTGGAGATAATTGGATTAAATACTTATTTATCACTGTTAGACTCTCAGTTCATTATCTATAAATCTTCTACTTATTTGTTTATTACCTCTGATTATTACAGTGGAATATGTGTGTGGTTTGATATGGTGGCTACGACCTATACGAGATCTTGGTTGAACCGTTGGTTTATTGACGGTTCATCACACTAATCTGGTTAGACCAGAATTGGGGTGTGACATTTTATGTCTAGAAGAAGGTTGCTTTTTGTGAGGATCTGCATCTGTATCTCGCTTATGTGACCAAGTCGACAATGCCATAAATCTTTAACGGATTCACCCTCTATTGCATTCACTTCAGTTTTACACATTTGTACCTTTGTATTATACAAAGTGCAGCGTTTGTTTTCTCTTGCCACCACTAGAGAATCTTTGATAAGCTTCCATTAACCATTACCAAAGTAACTGTGATAGCCTTCTGCATCTAATTTTTCTGTAGAAATCAAATTCAGATGGAGTTTTAGAACATGTCTTACAACCCTGAGAGACAATTTACATCCAACATTTGTCTCAACACTCATATCACCAATCCCTTTAATTTTTGAAATACTACTGTTTCCCATTCTTACAATTCCAAAGTCACCAATCTTGTAAGAGGTAAATAATTCTCTGTGAGGGGTAGCATGGTATGAAAAACCAGTATCAACAATCCAATTTGAATCGTGACATGAGAATGTAAGACAAGATTCGTCACAACCTGAGATAATAATGGTGCCTTCATCTGAGCTGACGGCATCAATATTTTCATTCTTCTCTTCTCTATTTTCTTTCTTGGAATCTTTCTTGAGTTTCATGCACTCCTTTTTCATATGTCCTACCTTTTTATAGTAGTAACATGTGACCCCTTGTCTTGATTTAGATCTCTCTTTTGACTTCCTATGGTCTTGAGGTTTTCTGTATTTGCTTCTTCACTGGCTTTCTGTGACAAGTGCCTCTTGTTAAAATGAACCAAAAGACTTTTTTCTTGTCGCTTTATTCAACAAACTTTCTATTACTTGACTCATACTGAGCTTCCCATCTGGCGTGGAATTGCTAAGAGACACCACTAGTGTCTCCCAACTATCTGGTAATGAACTGAGTAGTAACAAGGCTTGTAACTCATCATCTAGCACAATCTTCATAGAGGATAGCTGATTTACGATACTCTGTACCTCATTTAAATGTTCTACAACTGAGTGTCCATCTTTGTACTTCAAGTTTACAAGCTTCTGATAAAAAAATTCTTTGTTGTTGATGCTCTTCCTTTCGTACAAACTTTTTAATTTATTTCACAGTGACTGTGCCGATGTCTTTGTAGAAACATGTTGGAAAATTGTATCATCCAACCATTACCGAATAAAGCCAATAGCTTTTCGGTTTAAGGTCTTCTACTCGGCATTGAATAATTTTTTTAGTTTTCCCATATCACCCTATACGGGTCCTTACAGTTCCTTATAATATAAATAAGTCTTCCATCTTTACTTTCTAAATCATCCAGTTGCTTCCATTCAAACTAATCATCCTTGTAGGGGTTTCCTCCATTGTTCATACATGGTTATAACCATGTGTGAACACTGGAGAAAACCCCAACAAGGATGATTAGTTTAAATGAAAGCAATTGGATGATTTGAAAAGCCAAGATGGAAGACTTATTATATTGTTCATAATACAATCCTCTCTAGTTAGAGCTAGAGGTTACCAATCTCCAAGATAAATAACCCACTCTTGAGTAATACAAATAACTCATTAAAACAATATGTGGTATTAGAAAGTACAAGAATACTCTCACCTCGATGCCGACGTAACAAATACTGGAAAGAATTATTACCTTTCTCTCTTCTCTGAATAAGAAGAATACCGTCATGTTGCATTCACGTACAAGGTATAAGTATCGACTCTCCACTTATTGCAAGAATGAGAAAAAATCTGATTTTTCTTTTCACTCAAAGCCTTGGATTTAGCTCTTAGTTTTCTCTCTGGTTGTAAGACCAAGAACTCACGGCCTTGCACTGGATTTCTGATTCCAGAAGGCACGAATTTTTTTATCTCTTAAACTGCCTTTACAAAAGGCCTTATATAGATGGGTGAAGCGGTTTGCAAACTACCTTAAATAAAAACCTTCCTTGTAAGGGAAGGTGTGGGTCCCTCCACCCCGTGGGTGTGAGGGGGAAACCCAACAAAGTAGAACACATAGAAAAGTAGGTGAAAACTGGGTTTCATAGGTATAAGAAAGCTAGACAGATCTGACCTGTAACAATAGAGTAGATAGAATAAAAGTATAGTTAGGCCAAGAATCCAACAAAGCTTTTCACTTGGAATCCACTAATCTCACTTGAGAATCCACCCAAGCATACACTAAATCGAGGACAATTTTCAGAAAATTTTGAAATGTATTACTTCTCATAACAATGGAGAGGCCATTGGCCCTTAAATTTATTTATAGAATTTGCTAACCCAAAGTAGGATAGCAGGGGACTGATTACAATAAGATTATCAATATTCAAAAATAGCATTACAATGGTATAAAACAACCTGTTGACCAGCCATTGGAAGCATCCTATCACTAACAGACTGCCACTAGGAATTGAAATTAGCTGGAATACATCTTTCCCAGGTAAAATAATATTAAATATAAACAACAGAATTTAAAAGAAAAAAAACATTATGACCCCAAAAATGGAAGATTTTGATTTCCAGGTAATTATTAATAGCATTAAGCAAAGCAAGATGAATAATACGAATATGAACTAAAGAGAGGACTACTGTAAATTCACCTTAAATATTAAGAAGAAACATGCCGAATGAGGAAAGGAGCACAAAAACTTTAAAAAAGACCTCCTGACCATAAAAGAGAAGTTCAAAATTTAACAAGAAAAATAAAAAGACGTAAAAATTTAGAGCATCATCTCTAAACAAGAACGATCTTGCCACCGACCGTCTAGCACCCAGCTTCACCCGAAGGAAGGTGCTATTTCGAGAATTGGTGCGCTTATAAAGATTAAAAATTGCAACAACCAAAGTGACAGATAACGGAGGGGAGACTCAACTGTCAAGGATCTTGAACTAAGAAGGGAGTCTCACCAATCTATTAGTGCGTACCTTTAGTCACGTAATTAGGATTATGTCCGAGTAGAAGGGAGAGAGATTGAGAGATAGAGACAACCACAATGAACGAGGTTACCTCACATGTCAACCACATGTTAATCAATATGGAAACCCTAAAGCTTAGATCAAGGAGCAGTTAAAAAATTGCAACCGATCATCGTCCGACAGCAAAAAGGCACTTACACTCACAAATGATCCTTATCCTGAAGTGATTAACTGATAAACGCGTTAGCATACCTTATCTGACCGTCGTAACTATTAGTAGAAGATTCAGAACGTGCCCTAAGATCTATCGAACTACCTGGATCATGACCACAATGACTCCACTCTATGCTAATTTTATAAATATATTCTAGAATGAAGGTACCCAGAGCCCACTTTTTACATTTGATACTCTCCCCCTCTCTCTCTGCAGAATTGCTTAAACCTCATTTTACCAAAACTTGCTTTCTTTGTGTAATGACTTCCATTTACTTGGTTACCTGTTCTGACTTAGGCATCGGAGTGGCCATTGGGTTTTTAAACCCCACCCCCTCTACTATCTATTTACTTCCTTATTGACAAATGTTATGACCAGAAGCTCTGGGTGAGAACTAGTGACAACAGATTGAAGCCCATTGTGGGGCAAGAAAAAATAATTTTAGCATTATTCTGACAGCATCTTTCAATCACCTTGTAAACAAAATAAGCCAAGTACATAATGGCATCACCAAGGGGAAAGTGTAGTTACATTCTGCGGAGCAATACCCACATTCCTAATAATGAAGATGTCCTTGATCAGGGAGACAATCATAATGATGAGGTTGACCAGAATGGAGTTGGTCCAAATGGATGAGTCAATAACCCTGACCTTTAACAATTTGTAACAAAAGAGAAGTTCGATGCGATGACCCAACATATCACAAAACTGGCTCGGCTCCTACAATAGCAGCAGGCGCCACCTGCACCCCAAGTTGATGTCAAGGTGTACCAGCGGGTTTGGGGTGTAGGAGCTGACACCCAGACTTCTCAACAAAGGATCCCAGTTCCTTAACATCTGACCGTGTATAACCGATCATCGAGACCTACGGGTTCCCACCATCAGCAGAATCAGAGTTGGCATCTCACAGTCGGTGCATCTACATATTCCTCGCATTCTAAAGAATTCAAACCCACCAAGGCAGGCTCAAAGTGTGGCCGGATTGTAACACCCTGGCTCAGCCTGGCTCAGCCAGGTTGTTAAGTTACTCACTTTTGCCTTGTTTTGGCAAGTGAAAGAAGTTCAAGGGAGTGATAGGAGTATTTTGCTAATTTTATCATGTCTATAAAGTTAAATAAATTTTATAAATTGATAGTTATTCATATTCTTAAGCTTACAAATTATGGAATTAGGATTAGAATGGTTGTACAGCCATGAGGACAAGTATGATAATTATTTAATTGTTTCGTTTATAAGTAAGCTTACTTGAAGTGAATGTGTAGGACATAAATAATTTTATTTGCTCAATGCTTAAGTGATATATTCCATGCTAGATTAATGATTTCTTTTATAGTGTAATGTTACCCATAGGTCTAGTGTTCAAGTCTCATTGGAGATGAGAAAGGATTTGTTTACCTTTTACATATTTTGTAGGTGTGGGACCCAACATGGATGGATGTTCCTATTGGTTATGGTTACTGTAACTTCAATTTTAAATGTGAATGGCATGTTGTATTTTAGGATTTTGGAGAGGGGTATTCTTGGTCCTTGAATTAAAAGGGTTCCAAGACATAATTAATGAGGTTGTTTGCATGTGTCTCAAATAGGATCTTTGAGGGTTATATTGGACTTCATACATTTTTGAGATTCCCTATAAGTATGGGATCTAAACCCATGCATTGGGTAAGGAGTAGGGACGTCTTGGTCAATTCACAAAATGGATTGAATAAGAAAATGAGATAATGTAGAAATTATAAAATAAGAGTAAAACTCATTCAGAAATTTTTACTCTCTTTGGGAAAACGTTAGAGAAGGAAGTTGTTCTGGAAAGGTGTTGAAGCTCCAACTCTTGGAGCTGTTGTTTATGGGATGGATGAGCATTTGGAAGAGATTTCGGTAATCCTTGGACTGGGTGTTGATATCACAACAAGCATTTGGTTTGGGAAGAAGAAACAAGGAGTTGAAGAAATTTTAGAAGAGGAAACTAAGGATTTGAGTTAGAAGTCAAGGATTCAATCTACATTGAGGTTAGTATGAGTATTATTCCTTTTAATTCCATGTTTTAGACATTGCATGCATGATTAAGGAAGTATTTACAGAAGTTGTAGATCTTGTAAAGTCCATTAATGAAGGTTTGAACCAAGGTTGAAGAAGACCTTGGCTTTTGTATGTAATGTGTCATAGATGATGAAAAACTATGTAATTAATGGTGTAAGTTTACTTTTGGGCCAAAAAGAGGTGACCTAGGTGATGAAACACCATGAGAATGAGGACAAAACCCCATTTTTCTCCAGTGAAAAACCCGTCACCGGGGGTAGGACAGAAAGTATTGCTTCTGGATGTACTTCCAGCTACACCCAGTGTTTGCAGAAAATTTCTATGGAAGCTCAGAGGAAGTTGACCGGAAGTATTACCTCGAGAGTCACTTCTTTCGATAGTGTAATATGAACTAGAGGCATGATCGGGGGAAGTGACCGGAGAAGTGCACAACACAAACTTCCTCCGGTTGGGCTGTTTTGAAGGAAATAAGCAGTTATTGGGGGTTGGTCCCAAAACTCAAGGGGGATGTCACACCCCAAATACCGGTATGAAAAATTTTTAGGATATGACTGGATCAACATCGTAGTTTGGATGTAATCCCACCAAGATCTTGTAAGCAGTGCACACTCATACCAACTACATACCAGCACAATGCCACATATACAATCTAGAGTATTAAATAGCGAAAGATAAATAGGTAACCTTGAACTTTCTAATGATAAATAAGAATAATATCAGTGCGTTACATTTTTCAAATTTTGTTCACCAACATTAACCATCAAATAAGGTAAAGTATTACTGCCCTATAAATTACAAGCTAACTGAATGTAATTTAAATAATCCAAAAGAAAATAATAAAACTATTCACTGTTCAAGAAACTCTCCATCACTGATAACCATTTGTAAAAAACACGCATCGCATTCGCATTTTGCATCATGTGCTTTTGTCCTCAAATGGCATTGCTCCTAACTGGGATAAATGAGAGACTGCAAGTGCATTCAGATAATTGGTAACAGTGGTACATACAATAACATCTAAAAAAAAGTGTACGCAAGGATAAACTCTCCAACTTGAGCTCAGTGAGAAACAGACAGGCAAGAAAGCAAGATGCACGATCAATTTATTACACACAACAATGCAAGAGTCCGGTGTCATGTATGCTAGTATCATATGGTAAGGCCTAACCACAATTCCCCGAAGTTGGCTATAACCTCCATGCACGGGAGTGTTTGGACACTTATTAGCCTATTCCAATAGCCCTGGTAAAGCCATGTGACATCCCAATCAGAATGGTGATCGGGTAGCAAGTCTGGTTAGTGATGCTTCAACGAACACTGCTGACCCTTCCCCTTCATCACTCCATCCTATTAGTACCTAACCTCCTATTGGTTAGGGTTGCATACAGGGGTAGTGCTACTAACCAATCCTACAAGTCATCAGATTTATCCCTCTTACCAATCTCAGCAGGAATCCTAGGCCATTCATTTTGCCCCCCTAAAATGCTATCATCCCATTAGGGGTAAGCGATGTACTCGTCCACATTTGCCTTGCAGGTCGAATCCAGCAATCCTCGATCGTTTCACCACTACCTGCTAGGTCTTAATCACATCCATTCACATAATAATCATATAATATAAATGCAGATGCATGCACATAGCAGTTATTGGATGACATGTTATCATAGCAAGCATATGGCACAACAATCATATATTATAAACACTCTAAATATTCGCTAGGGATCACTTGGGTTCTTGCAATTTCCATTACCTGCACCACGTGAGTCGATGTTATCCACGCACATAACACCAAGACTAAGTAAATTAAAGTTACTCTCTTAGTTGCATTATCTATAGACTAAATAATAGCCTTTTGGGGTTGTCTGATCGTAGCTCCGGATGCAAGGGTCGAGTCTGGTATTGCATCCAGCTGAACCTTAAGCTTTCTGCCAGTGGCCGATCGTTGTGTCGGTCATTATAGTATTCTGACAAGCACTGTGTTCGACTACTTACTGAGTCCATTTTGGGATTGCCCGGTCATTATGTCGGCTCTTGCAGTCCATAGTCTAGGGTATCATCTGACGTCTTCTAGAAGGGTCTGTCAAGGTTGATAGCCTATCCAGAGGCACGAGTTTCACCTCCGGGGTTCCCTTTTGGACACACTTCGGAACTCCTGTATTGAGTCCGTTGGTAGTCCTCAAGATAGGGATTTTACTATAAGATTAGTCCATACTTTGTTAATCTTGTGTGGTCTAATAGTGGGGTACCTCTTTGGCCTAGGCATTAACATAATAAGGGCGGATTGAAGGTTTAACCTAAATCAACCATCGAGATTAGGTCTTTTCGAAGTCAAGAAAACGATGCACTTGTTCTCCATTAATGGAGAGCGATCAACAATCGTTAGCATAATATTTGGTTGAGTATTGAGGCTTCCATCAGAATTTACAGACGGGTTTAGAGTTTTATAGCCAATCGCTTAACCAAGGTCAATCAGCGGTGCATGTCGTCGATAATTCCCCAAGCACAAGTGCTGTCAAGCTTCTTTTTCTTCCTTCAACTTCCTCCCTATCTCTGAGATTGCGTTAAAAATTTCTAAGGTGAAGACGTACTTAGAGGAATGTAGAAAGGTAGGGTTTTTAATCCTTTAAAGTGTCCCTCTTGGAATAAAACTCTTAGCATGAATAAGGAACTCATAGGGAGTTGCCAAGTCGCAAGAGTTTGAATTGAGAAGGGACTCCTTCCATCCCTTAACTTTAATGACGGTTGGGATGATTGTGGGCCCCTCTAGATTCATCCATGGGTCCAGGGAATATCCTAAATAGCTTCCAAAATGGATTCAAATTATTAAATCCCACGAATGGGTCAGTTTTGGCCTGGTCGGTTGTTGGTCCCAGTCTTTACCCCATAGGGTTTACTGACCTACGGTTGTGATCGCCCTCTTTTTAAATTGCACACTAACAAAGGCAAGTGAATTTTGAGAGTTTAAAGGGTACCTACAATACTAGTCATCAATTTGACATTGAATCGGGTCATCGACGGTGGAAAACCTTGGCATGAAAGAAAAACCGATTTAGGCCAGGTTTTTTGGGTGTGGGTTTTACAACTCCCCCCTTAAAAGAATTTCATCCCCAAAATTTTTACTTACTCATCGTCTCAAACAAGTGAGAATACTTTCTCTTTATAGATTCTTCCTCCTCCCAATACAGGTCTTCTACATGCTGATTTTTCCAAATGACTTTGACATAGTGAACGTCCCAATTTCTTAGGTGCTAAACCTTCCTGTCCAAGATTATTTGAGGCTCAAGTTCCAATGTTAGGTCTTCATTTAGTTGAGGAGGATTAGCTTTTGGTATGTGGGATGGGTCTTGCACATACTTCTTCAACATTGTTACATGGAATACATCGTGCACATCTGATAATGATAGTGGTAGCTCTAATTGGTAGGTTACTGTTCCACATTTCTTTAGGATCTCATATGGTCCCACATATCTAGGGCTTAACTTTCCCTTCTTACCGAAGCGTTTTAGTCCTCTGATAGGTGAAATCTTCAGGAACACCTTGTCTCCTACAATAAACTCAATATCTTTTCTTCTAACATCAGAGTAACTTTTCTATCGGGTTTGGGATGCTTTGATCCTTTCCCTTATTATGTCCACTTCTTGGCAAGTCTCTTGGACAAAATCTGGTCCAACTATTCCTCTTTTGTCAACTTCTTCGCAATATAGAGGGTTCTACATTTTTCCCCATAAGAGCTTCATAGGGAGCCATACCAATACTGGCTTGGTAGCTGTTGTTACAGGCGAACTCCATCAAAGATAGTTTCCCATCCCATGCTCCCTTGAATTCTATCGTACAAGCATGGAGCATATCCTTTAGGATTTGAATCATCCTCTCAGACTAACCATCCGTTTAAGGATGAAAGGCTGTACTAAATTGTAATTCGGTGCCCATTGTGTGTTGTAGACTCTCCCAAAATCTGGATGTGAATCGAGTATCTCTATCTGACATAATACTTTGAGGTACACCATGTAGTCAAACTACTTGATTTACATATAATTTAGCCAGTCTATCCAACGTATATTGAGGTCTAATTGCTATGAATCTTACCGACTTTATGAGTCTATCGACAATTACCCAAACCAAATCCACAATTCTAGGCATCAAGGGTAGACCCATAATTAAATCCATGGTAATGTAGTCCCATTTCCATTCGGGCACCAGTAATAGCTGAAGTAATTTGGATGGCTTCTGGTGGACTGCCTTTACTTGCTAGCACGTTAAGCACATATATACAAAATCTGCTACATCTGCCTTCATCCCTCTCTACCAAACTGACTTCTTCAGGTCGTGATACATCTTTATGCTGCCTAGATGGGCTGAATAGGGAGCATAGTGGGATTCTTTTGATATCTTTTCCTTGATATCTATGGCCGTCGCATGAATACAAAGTCTACCTCGAAATTTGTGTGAACCACCGTCCGGAGAAAGAGCGAAGTCAGGATCTGATTTTCCTCTTTGTAGGTCTTCCCTCAAAGTTTGAATGTAAAGATCTGTTGGCAATTCCTTTACTACTTCTGTAATTAAGTCGGCTTTTATCTACAAGTTTGCAAAAAGGCTTGCAAGTTCGCAAATCACTTGATTCCTTAAGGATTCTTCTGACATGTCCAATGTATCTTGAATTTTTTCTCGTGCTGTTAAAACTGAACCTAGTTCAACTTTTTCTTCAGGCTTCGCTAGACTCTTTCTACTTAAGGCATCAGCTACTATGTTGGCCTTCCCAGGGTGGTATAAGATTTCACAATTATAGTCTTTCAGAAAATCTACCCATCTTTGCTATTTTGTATTTAAGTCATTTTGAGTCAACAAGTAGGTAAGGCTTTTGTGATCGGACTTAATTTGAAACTTTTCTCCATACAAATAGTGTCTCCTTGCTTTGAGATCAAAAACTACTGCTGCTAGTTCCAAGTCATGTGTTGGATAATTTTCTTCATGTTTCTTTAGTTATATTGAGGCATAGGCTACAACTTGATCTCCTTTCATGAGTACACATCCTAAGCCTAGCTTAAAGGCATCCGTATATAGAGTGAAAGGTTGTTTTGGTCTTAGAATTGTTAAAATAGGAATTGGGACCAATCTTTCCTTCAAGGTTTGGAAACACTTTTCGCACTGGTCTGACTAAATGAATCTTTTCCTCTTTTTGGTTAATTTAGTTAGTAACACAGCCATTCTGGAGTAATCTTCCACAAATCTACGGTAGTACCCAAACCTAATAAACTTCAGATTTTTGTGACCGTTCTAGGTGCTTCTTAGTTAATAATGGCTTCAATTTTACTGGGGTCTGCCTTAGTTCTTTCTACTGACACTACGTGACCTAAGAATGCCACTTCGTTCAATCAAAAATCACACATTTTGAATTTGGTGTATAGTGTCTTTTTTCGTAGCCTCTGCAATGCTTGACACAAGTGTGTCTTATGCTCTTTTGCATCCTTAGAATAGATCAGTGTGTCATTGATGAACACTATAAATGAAGTATCCAACATATCATGAAATTCTTAGTTCATAAGTTTCATGAATGAAACAGGAGCATTAGTCAACCCGAAGGACATGACCAAAAATTGATAGTGTCCATACCTAGTCAGAAAGGCCATCTTAGGTATGTTACTTTCCTTTATCCTCAGTTGGTGATATCCTGATAGGAGATCGATCTTGAAAAACACCGCAGCGCCTTGTAGTTGATTGAACAAGTCATCTATGTACGGTAATAGATACAGGTTCTTAATGGTGAGCTTGTTCAGTTCTTTGTAATCAATGCAGAGACATATACTGCCACCTTCTTCTTTACGAATAATACTATCTTCTTTACGAATAATACTAGCGTACCCCAAGGAGAAATACTAGGCCTTATGAAACTTTTATCTAGCAGTTCTTGTAGTTGTACCTTCAACTCCTTGAGCTCGGTAGGCGCCATCCTATATGGAGCTCTTGACACTAGTGTTGTGCTAGGTAGCAAATCTATCATGAATTCAGTTACACGTTCCGGTGGTAGTCCTGGTAGATCCTCCAGAAACACATCTAGAAATTCCCTCACCACCTCCAAATTTTCTAGACAGGGTCGCTTGGCTGTAACACTTAGGATTGACACCAAAAATCCTAGATCACCATTCTAGAGACATTTGACTGCTATGAGCGCTGAAAGGAATATTTTCCTTTTCTTTATCCTTTTTTTCCCCTGAATTTGAATATTTCCCCATTTTCATCTTTAAATTTTGACTTCTTTTCTGCACACTGGAACCTGGCCTTACGTTGTAACAACCAGTCCATTCCTAGTATCACGTCAAAGTCTGACATTTCTAGATGGATTAGATTTGCTTTTAGGCTTCTACCTTCAACTAAAACTAGACATGGTCCTTGGTATTCATTAAGTACCACCTCAAAATCGAGAGGCAATTGCACGATTAACTCTCTAGGGGTCTTGGTATGACCTTCAATCTTTTCCCCAAAAGATGAAGATACAAAAGAATCGATGGCTCTTGAATCAACAAGTACCGTAACTCGTATCCCTACTACATTAATAGTACCTAATAATAATACCATGTTTTAGATGCATGCTCACACATTCAATGTAATTAATCACAGAAGCGTACCTGTCACCACATCTGGTGATGCTTCAGCTTCCTTTGTAGATACAACATAGACCTTCCCAGATTGAGTTGCTTTAGGTGGGGATGGACAGGTCCTAGCATAGTGTCCCATTTGTCCACCATTATAGCATTTCACGTTTTCAGGGGCTGGAACTACCATGCGATTATCTATAGGAATAATCTTGATTGCTGCTGATTTAGCTACGATCTGATTAATTCTAAAAATCTTGTTTACCATCCTACCACCAGTGAAGTTGGCTGTCCTCTTGTTACCTCCCTTTTGGGTGAAGTAACTATCTCTCAAACTAGCTTCTACAATCTTGGCTATTTGGATAGCCTTAGAGTAAATTTCCTTTCCAAGGGCATCCACCGTAACTTGTATGTTACCACTCAAACCCTTGGTAAACCTTTGAGCTTTAGCAGACTCTTCCTTCATGCAAAGTTCCTCAAACTTATGCTGGTACTCATCCACCATCTGCTATTCTTGTGAAACATTTAGATACTCCTCTTCCATTTTATCTTTGAAACTTTTGGGAAAATAGTTGTCAAAGAAAGCCTCTTTGAAGATTTCCTAGGTAATCTAAGGGTGCTTTGCTGCCAAGAGTGGCATAGTAGACTCCTACTAAGTGTTGGGTTCTCCTTCCAGTATATAGGTTGCACATAGGATCTTCTCATCTTCAGTACATATTGTCATTCAGAGTGTCTTTTCTATGGACTTGATCCATATGGTAGGCTGCAATGGGTTTGTCCCAACTCTGGTAAACTTCAGAGGTTTCATTTTCATGAACCTCTCAATGGTTCGAGATTGATCATGATGTGGCATTCGAGGAATTAGTGGCGGATTCTGATTTGCCACTTAATTTTGGTTGGGTTCATTGGTTGGTTTATTCAGTCCTACGGATGACCTAGCTTAGTTTGCGGCATTCCCTCTAAGTGGTGGTACATAATTGTTCCTATTTTTGAGCTATCCAGCAACCTATGGTGCCAGTACTGGGGTAAAAAGAGCTCTCAAATCATCTAGGAATTTCTACTGATTAGCCTCGGCTGACCTTTTTTGTTCCTGACTCAATGTGAGAGCCACATTAGTTATTATGGCAGGGAGGTTGTCAAAAGTAATCCTAGTGGCAGGGGTTGATACGTGAAATTAATTAGCACATTCTGGATCATATTTAGTTTAATTTTGTAATCTTTCTTAGACATTTAGTTTAATTTAATTAATGTTTTAAGTATTTTATTAATTTATTTAATTTTTAGTTATTTTTGGTTATTTGATAGGTTTTTGAATTGGATAAAGACTAAATAAGAGTTGTCAAGATAGCTCAAAGCTTGGTGTTACATTCCTAAATGATTTAGAAGATAATTGACTAAAATCTGCCTTAAAATCAGCATTCCCAACAAATTGGGTAAGTTGCAATATTGTAAAAGACTGATTTTATGGGACTGTAAGCTTATAAATTAAAAAGAAGAAGAAAAAAAAATACAGAGAGCAAGAGGAGCTGTTCATAGAAGGGGCTACAAGGCACATTTGAGGTGGAGAGTTCGAGAGCAATGGAGCTAGAAGACTAGAGAGAAATCCTGGATTCAAACTTTATCTATTCCCATTATGAGTTCTTCCCTTTTCTCTGTGATCTCTTTGTTTATGTTTTAGAATTGTCAATGATGAATTGCTAGATTTCTTATTCTAGGATTAGGATGGATTCATTGAAATTGTGTTGATTAAATCCTTAACTTTTGAATGATTGTGTTTTATGCAATCTGGTATTTTTGAAAAATTACATATGATTAATTGATCACTAATTGCATATCTCAAGGTATCAATTGAGGGAGCGAAAGTGGAAGATTGATATTAGTTCATAAAATATCAGTCATTGGTTGAGTATTTTCTTAGAAATAAGAGCTCACCATTATGATCTTTGTTTTAATTCTAATGAGCGTAATGAGTTTGTATTAAAATCATGCAAACACGAAAGTAGATGAAGGATTAATACGGGCATAATTTGTTATTCTTGAAAGAGATAATAGAATATCTTAAGGAATTGATCGTTGCATCAACAAAAATTTATTCAATATGTCTGGTTTGGTTAAGCATAATTTAATTGAGGAAGTTCAAATCCTATCTTTGGTTTCATAATCTGCTTATTAATTATTAATCTTGGTAATTCAGTTGTCTAAATAATAGAGAGAATTAATTAGGTTTGATAATTGAACATTCTCCCTGTGGAAACATTACTCGACTTATCATTATTTTATTTGCATGATCTGTACACTTGCGGATTTGACAACAAGCAAATTGGCGCCGTTATCGGGGAGCGGTGTTTTCAATATCGAAACAAACAATTCCCTTTATTAATTTGGATTGTATTATTTTATTTTATTTTATTGTTCTTAGTGTTTCTAGTTTAATAAGGTTGTCGGGTGAATTTGTTGGTAAATTTTAATCCAATTGTATTCAATTTATTATTTAGCCAGAATTTTATTTATTTTTTATTTTATTTTTTTCTGGTAAACTACTGTAGATTGTCATAGTGCATGCCACGTACCCATGAGCTAATTGAAGCATTTGATCCTGAGATAAAATGAACTTTATGGGTATTAAGAGAAGAGTAGAGGCTTAAGCAGAAACAAGCAATAGCCATGGCAAAAAATCAGAACAATCAGAATCAGAGGTTGCTACGGGACTATGCCATGCCAAGCACCAATGGCAACTAAACCAGCATAACTAGACCTGTAGTCAATGCAAACAACTTTGAGATCAAACCTGGTCTCATTCAAATGGTGCAGCAACAACAATTTGGGGGAGACATATATAAAGATCCCAATGCACATTTGGCCAACTTCTTGGAGATCTGTGATACAATTAAACTGAATGGGGTAAGTGAAGATGCATTTAGATTACGACTCTTTCCCTTCTCTTTGAAAGACAAGGCCAAAGGATGGTTGAATTCCAAGCCCCCAACTCATTTACCACCTGGATTGCATTATCCCAAGCATTCCTCAATAAGTACTTTCCACCAGGTAAAACTGCCAAACTTAGAAATGATATCACTACTTTTGTGCAACATGATGGTGAGTCATTATATGAGGCTTGGGAAAGATTTAATGAATTACAGAGACGGTGTCCACACCATGGCCTTCCTGAATGGTTGATTGTGTAAAATTTTTATAATGGTTTGACACATTCAGTTAGAATCACCATAGATGCAGCTGCAGGAGGAGCTTTGATGGGTAAGTCAACTGAGGCAGCATATGAGTTGTTAGAAGAGATGGCTTCTAATAATTATCAGTGGTCCAATAAACGAGGTCTGCCAAAGAAAGCTTCAGGTATGTATGAGATTGATGGTATTAACATGTAAAATGCAAAAGTTGATAACTTGTGAAAATATTTGGTAAGTTGGGTAATATGAATTCTGTTACTAACCTTAACCTTGCTTTGAGTTGTGAATGGTGTGGAGGCACACATATTAGTTCTGAGTATTTGCAGGTTGAACAAGCACAGTTCGTGTCAAATATGAATAGACAGTAGCAACACCATCAACAGTTGAACAATCCTTACTCACAATCCTACAACCTAGGCTGGAGGAATCATCCTAATTTTTCCTAGAGAGACCAAGGCAATCAAGGTAGCAGCTCAAAACCTTTCAATCCTCTAGGTTTCCAACCAAGACCTCAAGAGCCAGAGACCAAACCATCGTGGGAGCTGGCTATTGAAAAATTAGGCAATGTGACTTTAGAAAGAATTGAGAGGATGAAAACCAAAGTTGACCAGTTAACTAGTTAACCACTTATAACCTCAACCTAGAAATTCAAATGGGCCAATTGGCTAATGCTTTTAACTCAAGAGGACAAGGAAATTTGCCTAACAAAACAGAGATTAATCCAAAGGAGCAATGCAAGGTAATTACCTTGAGAAGTGGTAAGCAACTCGTTCAGGTAAGTAAAGAAGTGGTAGTGAGTAATGGAGAAGAAGTGGCTCATGAAGAGGTAACCAAAGAGAATGAAACCGAAAAAACTAAGCATAATGAGACACAATTACAACCACCACCGGAAGTAAAATCTTATGTGCCTCCCATTCCTTTTCCCCAGAGACATAAACAAAATAAAATTGATAAACAATTTGAAAAGTTTCTTGAAAAGTTTAAACAATTGCATATTAACATTCCTTTTGCAGATGCCTTAGCACAAATTCTTGCTTATGCAAAGTTTCTTAAGGAAATTATGTCAAATAAATAAAAATTGGAGGATTATGAGACTATTGCTTTAACTGAGGAATGCAGTGTAGTCATTCAAAATAAACTGCCACCAAAGTTAAGAGATCCAGGGAGTTTTTCAATTCCTTGCACTATTGGTGAAGTTGATTTTTCTAAAGCTTTATGTGATTTAGGTGCTAGTGTTTCATTAATGCCTTTATCTGTGTACAAGAAACTTGAGTTGAAGGAGCTACAACCTACTACTACTTCTTTACAGCTAGCTGATCGATCAATAAAGTATCCATTTGGTATTTTGGAAAATGTATTGGTCAAGGTAAAAAAATTCATCATTCCTGTCGACTTCATTGTGTTAGAAATGGATGAAGATACCGAGATACCTATTATCTTGGGTTGGCCTTTTTTGGCCACAGTTGGGGTTGTCATAGATGTTAAAAATGGTAGGTTGACATTTAAGGTTGGTGAGGAAGAGATAGAATTTAATTTGTTTAAATCAAATAAATATCCTTCTTTTACTGACCATGTTTTTCAAGTTGACTATATAGATCTAATCACTCGAGAAATTTTGAAGCTAAAAATCCTAAAGAACCTCTTGAAAAATGTTTAATGAGTGTAGGAACGACAAATGATGAAAATTTAGAAGTTACAAAAATGACATATGCTTTGGAGGACACATGGACTAAATAAAGGCAGAAAGGTTTTCATTTTGAGAATCTAGGCAAAGGTAAATCATTACCTCCCCCTTCTAATGTGCAAGCACCAGTTTTAGAGTTGAAACCATTACCCCCACATCTCATGTAAGACCCGCACTCTGAAAACCCGGTCTAACCTTGGTTTTGTATCGTGACAGGTCTTCCGATCATCACCGAGCCAGACGGGGCAAGCGGATAACAAACAGGTACGAAATCGGACCGAAGTCGACCAATTATACCTGATTTTAGGTATACCGGTCGATGGTACCGGATGATGGTACCGGTCGACCCGGTATGGCCTCGCACAACTATGTGCGGGAATTTGGAAATTGGTCTATGCGGGTCCCGCTTTCCTGATTTCGAATCCTAGAAGTTTCCTAATCCTAGTAGGGTTACTAAACCCTATTTCTAGCCTATAAATACACCCTTAAACCCCTCAAATCCTTTCCATTGTCTCTCACAAACCCTAGAGAAGAGAAAGAGCTTGGAAAGGAGAAGGAGTTAGGAAGAAGAAGGAGGTGCCGCCATTACCGTTTGACGGAGCTCTCGCTACGCCTGTCAACGGTAAGTGTTTGAATCCCTCTTCTTACCCTGTGATAGTTGTCCGCGACCGGTACATGCCACCGGTCAGCTCTGTGAGGGTATTTTGTGATCTCTGTTGGTTTCCGACCAACATGAAACCCTAAATAATATATTCTAATGAAACCCTAATATTATGTAGGACGCTGTGACTTATCGTTTGGATCTTGCGACGTGGAGCAAGTAATCGAACGAGCGTCAGGTAAGGGAATCTGACCTAAACCTAATAATTAATGGACAGTAAATCGTTGTTAATCATTGAATATCTATGATGTGATGTTTGTGCATATTCACATGCCATCCTTTACTTTCAGCTATTATTATTGTTCATGCATTCATAGGATGTGATTGTTAGGCATGTGATTGTTTCGTTGGTGTGTGGAGTGGGGCATGGGCCTGGGATCGCTCTTCACACTGGCACCTTTTTGTAGTATTCTCTCTTAACATGCTTGGTACGGGTGGGGTATCGGGGGAAGATCGTGGTACGGTAGTCTCCGATATTGATGTTGTCCCGGCCATTGTTGTGTGGTAACCGAGGATTCCGAGTCGACGCTGGCTTGTCCACGATGCTTTAGCTCTATCTCTATGCCGTAGGGAGTTATGTTGGGATAGGGTCTACCTGCGTATTGTTTCTATCCTAGTGGGTTAGTTGCGGATAGGGTCATAAAATGATTGTTACTCATGCATAATCTTGTGAAACTGTCTGATTGTCTTACTGAGCTGTGTTGTGTGCTCACCCTTTGTATATACATTGTTTTTAGATGTTGATGCAGGTTACACTGTGGACGACTATGTGAACGCCCCGGCGTACGGTGGTGTAGCTGCTTTGGATGTACAAGCAGGGGAGGACGAGCATGATGCTTCATGCGAGTGCCCTTTCTGCGTGTACCTTTGATTTGTTTTATTTATTTATTTCAGTTATTTTCGTTTGATATTAAAGGGATGTAATAGATATTTATTTTATGTGATTGAATTTGGATAATGGGATATTTATTTAAATTATCAATAGATACTCAGTTCATTCTATTTAAAGTCTTCCGCTGTATATTTATATTCTGATTGTGGTTATGTGTAATGGTTTGTATGGGTGGACACGGCCTATTCGAGATCCTGGTGTGAACCGTTGGTTCAATGACGGTTCACTCACACCGTTCTGGTTGGATCAGAACTAGGGTGTGACAACTTGGTATCAGAGCTCTCGGGCTCTGTTCCAACAAACCATGCTACACATAATGGGGTCGATGAACTGAGTTAGGAAAATTTAAAAAATAAAAAAAAAAAAAATCTTAATACAAACACACCCTAAGCATTGTTTGATACCTGAGACGGATTAAGAAAGAGAATAATGTACTATTCTAAATATGAAACTTAATTGTGCACATACACTAGATAGGTGAACCATAAAACTTTCATTAAACAAGAAAAGAGTATCAAATGTAATAGTGCTACAGGGTACAGTCCACAAATCGGAAAGTTACCCTGTTATATAAACAATCATAAGAAAAGAAAAGTAAATGGGAAATCATGGAGTAGGAGGCCTAGGAGGAATAGGGTCGGCTATATCATAATCTCGCTCATAAGCGACCCTGAGCCAGTGCACCTGATCTTGTGTGACTCGGAGGCTGCGAGTCAACTGTGCTAAGTCACGGCTCATCTCCCGCTGAGCGTCCCTGAGCTCCATAAACATACCCATCATTGAGTCGGGAGGAGGCTGAGATGGTCCAGCTGTAGAGGTAGATAGTGGTGCTGCAGGTGTAGGCTGTGGAGCTGGCACTGGTACTACACTGCCGATGCATGGTAGTCCAGGGCCAATGGACCAAGCACAGAACATACCACCACCGCGTCGGTTTCCGTCGCCTTCTGCGTATCCGGGAGCGTATCCGTATCCACCACCATGGTACGAAGCAGACACACAGGGACAGCATGATCTGAGCAGGTCAGTGGACAGATTCTTGAAGTTGAAACCTTCATCGTTCACAGGCAGGACAGGGAAACCATTGTGGCCAGCACAGTGGGTTTCCGAGATGGAAAAGAACTTTCGACAGATGACTTGCACTGAGGAGGAGAAGGTTCTGTTTGCCACTCATATGCTGAGAGAAGACGCAAATGCTTGGTGGAATTCTACACGGGCATATCTGGAGAATAAGTATACCCTGGTTGATTGGGAAGTGTTTAAAGTGGCCTTCTTCGACAAATAATTTTCGAAGAGCTTCAGAGATCAAATGGAGAGGGAGTTTCTCAATCTGCAACAATCTCAGTCGATCGTAGATGCATATCAGCAGAGGTACGAAGAGTTATTCTTCTTTGCACCAGCTAGCATGCAAGAAGAAGAGACCAAGACACGTAGGTTCACTATGGGACTACGTGGGGGCATCAGAGAGCACATACTGTGTTTGGATAAGAAGATTTATAATGAGGCTGTGCAGGTTGCAAGGGTGATTGAGTCCAGTCAGAGGGACAACTTCTTTGCTCAGAAGAGGGGGGTAAAGAGAACCGCTAGTGAGAGTTCAGGTGGCGGTAACAACAGATCTTTCCGCCCATACAGGGCTCAGACCGCTACAGCACCTGCGAGAAACAACCCGGCACCACCTGTGCCACAGTTTGCTGGACACAACCCAAATATCAAATGTTATAACTGTCAGCAGCTGGGGCATGTCGCAAGGAACTGCACTCTACCCAAGAAGCAACCTCCCCAGCAAGGGAAAGTATATGCGGTCACCGCTGAGGAAGCAGCCGCATCACCGGATGTGGTCACTGGTACGACTTTATCCCTTACTATTTAGTTTATTCTTTCAGTTGCATGAGCATATAGAACTAAGGGGCAATATATTCGAGGAATTGTAAATGTAGCTGGTTTAACCGCCAGAGTATTATTTGACTCTGGGGCCACGCACTCATTTGTTTCTGTTTCGTTTGGGAAGCGAATGGAGTTACCAATCAAGCAATTGAACCCAAGCTTGATAGTTCGCTCTCCACTAGGAGTCGAAGTGGCTTTGACCAAGTATTATGGACCATGTACTGTAAGTATCGAGGGCCGAGACTTAGAAGCAAGCCTAGTAATACTTGAGATGGCAGATTTTGATGTCATTTTAGGAATGGATTGGCTAGGCCATCATTCGACCGTCCTTTTATGTGGTGAAAGGAAGCTTATGCTTACTGACAAGGAGGGGAAAGAATACAATTTTGCTGGAATTAAGCTATCTAGGAAGCGGAAGTTGATCCTCTCCGCCCTAAAGACTAAGAGATGCTTGGAGAAAGGGGGAGTGGGTTATCTCGTATCTGTAGTCGACCTCACAGCAGAGTCACTCAAGATGGAGGATATAGAGGTGGTTCGGGAGTTTCCAGATGTATTTCCAGAAGATCTTCCAGGCTTACCACCAGACAGGGCTACAAAATTTGTGATAGACCTTATACCAGGTTCGGCTCCGGTGTCTAAAGCACCATACAGGATGGCCCCGACCGAGTTAAAGGAGTTGAAGACCCAATTACAAGAATTGCTGGATAAGGGCTTCATACGACCTAGTATATCGCCTTGGGGAGCACCTGTGTTGTTCGTCAAGAAGAAAGATGGAAGTGTACGACTATGTATTGACTACCGTGAGCTAAACAAGTTGACGATCAAGAATCGGTATCCTTTGCCTAGGATCGATGATCTGTTCGATCGATTCGGGGTGCAAAGGTTTTCTCGAAGATCGATCTCCGGTCGGGGTATCACCAATTGAAGATCATGGCCGGAGATATTCCGAAGACAGCTTTCAGGACGAGGTATGGGCATTATGAGTTTCTGGTTATGTCTTTCGGGTTGACCAATGCTCCAGCGTCGTTTATGGAACTGATGAACCGAGTGTTCCATGACATGTTGGACACTTCGGTCATCGTATTCATCGATGACATATTGATTTACTCTAAGGACATGGAGACTCATACAACGCATTTGAGGGCAGCCCTACAACGGCTGAGGGATGTGAGGCTTTATGCAAAATTCAAGAAGTGCGAGTTTTGGCTGAAGGAAGTGGCTTTCTTGGGCCATGTTGTATCTGGAGACGGTATCAAGGTTGATCCAAGCAAGATAGCTGCTATAGTAGGATGGGAAGCACCAAAATCTGTTGCAGAGATTCGTAGTTTCCTTGGGTTGGCTGGTTATTATAGAAGATTCGTGGAAGATTACTCCGGGATCGCGGTTCCACTCACCCGGATTGACCAAGAAGGGAGAGAAATTTATATGGACAGATGAGTGTGAGAAGTGCTTCCAGATTTTGAAGTCAAGACTTGTCTCGCACCTATCTCGACCATCCCCAAACCAAGCGTACCGTTTACTCTATATACGGATGCTTCGGGGTTGGGTATTGGGTGTGTTCGATGCAAGGAGAACGGTGATCGCTTACGCATCAAGACAGGTTAAAAGAGCATGAGAAGAACTATCCTACGCATGACTTGGAGCTAGCAGCGGTTATTCACGCAATCAAGACTTGGAGACACTATTTGTACGGTGAGAAGTTTCAGATCAAGTCAGATCACAAAAGCTTAACGTATCTCTTCACTCAGAAGGATCTGAATATGAGACAGAGAAGATGGCTGAAATTGTTAAAAGATTATGATTGCGACATCCAGTACCATCCGGGTAAAGCAAATGTGGTGGCTGACGCCTTAAGCAGGAAGTGGGCATCAAAACCTGAGGCAGGACTGAGTACAAATGCTGCATTGTGTGCTGCAGCCTCGAGTTCGATGGAAATTGATGAAGAACATATTATCGAAACTGCAGAAGATCCAGTGGAGCAAGGCTTGATTCATAAGTTCACTATGATGTTCGCCGCATTGAAGATCTCACCGAGTCTAATTGATGAAGTCAAGGTGGCAATCCTACAGGATCCATATCTCAAGACAGTACAGGAAGACTTAGAGATGGGTACGTGCAATCCTGACTTTACCTTGGAATCAGACAAAGTACTCAAGTATCGCGGACGGTTATGTATACCTGAGAGCGAAGACTGCGATATCAGAGGTCGAGTTATGACTGAAGCTCATTATACTCTATATTCGGTACACCCAGGAAGTACCAAGATGTACCATGATCTAAGAAGACTTTATTGGTGGAGGGGTATGAAAGCGGATATAGCTCGTTTTGTGTTCCAATGTCTGAATTGTCAACAAGTTAAAGCGGAAAGGCAAAGACCCGCAAGTTTACTACAGCCATTACCAGAACCTGCATGGAAGTGGGATTGTATCACCATGGATTTCGTCACTGGCCTACCTTTGACACCAAGGTCAGTGGATGCAGTTTGGGTTATAGTAGATCGACTCACCAAGACGGCTCGGAAAGCTATGGGAACAAAGTTGAAGTTCAGTACAGCTTTCCATCCTCAGACGGACGGACAGTCAGAACGAACCATTCAAATTTTGGAAGATATGCTTCGAGCTTGTGCATTAGATTTCAAAGGAGCTTGGGATGAGAAACTATCACTTATCGAGTTTGCTTACAACAATAGTTATCAGGCTACAATTCAGATGGCCCCATATGAAGCTCTCTATGGGAGAAAGTGTCGTACACCTCTGTTATGGAATGAAGTGGGAGAAAGAAGAATTGTAGGACCGGAGTTTGTTGAAGAAACTTGCCGAGTAATTGATCAGATCAAAGAGAGAGTAAAGACAGCTCAGGTTCGACAGAAGCACTATGCAGATAATCGACGTCGAGATCTAGAGTTTGCAGTGGGTGACAAAGTGTTCTTGAAGGTGTCACCGGTGCGAGGTCTGAAACGGTTTGGTAAGAAGGGGAAGCTATGCCCCAGGTATGTGGGACCATATGAGATATTAAATCGACGTGGTAATGTAGCATATCAACTGGCTCTACCACCATCTATGTCTAGCGCCCATAATGTGTTCCATGTATCATTACTGAAGAAGTATGTCAGAGATCCATCGCATATCTTGAGCGCTGATCCTCCAGACTTGACTGAAGACTTAACTTTCGAAGTGGTGCCTGTAATGCTCTCAAGCCAAAAAGTTCAGCAACTTCGAACCAAGGATATCCACTATGTGAAGGTGCATTGGAGAAGCCAAAATGTGGAGGAAATTACTTGGGAAGAAGAGAGCGCGATGAGGAAGGAGTACCCTAACCTTTTTGACGATCAAGGTACGTTCAAATTTCGAGGCCGAAATTTCTTTTAAGGGTGGGGGAGTTGTAGTACCTACATGCAAATTTCGGGACGAAATTTCTTTTAAGGGTGGTGGAGTTGTAAGACCCGCACTCTGAAAACCCGGTCTAACCTTGGTTTTGTATCGTGACAGTCTTCCGATCATCACCGAGCCGGACGGGGCAAGCGGATAACAAACAGTACGAAATCGGACCGAAGTCGACCAATTATACCTGATTTTAGGTATACCGGTCGATGGTACCGGATGATGGTACCGGTCGACCGGTATGGCCTGCACAGCTATGTGCGGGAATTTGGAAATTGGTCTCTGCGGGTCCCGCTTTCCTGATTTCGAATCCTAGAAGTTTCCTAATCCTAGTAGGGTTACTAAACCCTATTTCTAGCCTATAAATACACCCTTAAACCCCTCAAATCCTTTCCATTGTCTCTCACAAACCCTAGAGGAGAGAAAGAGCTTAGAAAGGAGAAGGAGTTAGGAAGAAGAAGGAGGTGCCGCCATTACCGTTTGACGGAGCTCTCGCTACGCCTGTCAACGGTAAGTGTTTGAATCCCTCTTCTTACCCTGTGATAGTTGTGTGGGTGGATCAATACCATGCAAAGTAGGTATTGATCTAAAACCCTAAATTGGCCAATAAACCCTAAGTTGCCGTCAAACCCTAGATTCGAGTTTCGAGATGATATTCATCGAAACGAGACTTGAATGAGTTGGGGATAGCTCTAACTCAAAGCCTAGACTTAGAATGGATAGGAGAAACCCTGAAAATCCGTGGAGGATGATCGACGGCAGTCGAAGAACCCATGTATGGTCTTCCGGAGACATACCGGTCGACTATACCGGTTGCACATAGTGCGACCGGTATGTTGCGACCGCTACCTCTCGGGAGGTTGTTTGTGGGGGACCGGCTGACCATACCGGTCGCCAGTCTTTCCTACAGAGCTGCGACCGGTACATGCCACCGGTCAGCTCTGTGAGGGTATTTTGTGATCTCTGTTGGTTTCCGACCAACATGAAACCCTAAATAATATATTCTAATGAAACCCTAATATTATGTAGGACGCTGTGACTTATCGTTTGGATCTTGCGACGTGGAGCAAGTAATCGAACGAGCGTCAGGTAAGGGAATCTGACCTAAACCTAATAATTAATGGACAGTAAATCGTTGTTAATCATTGAATATCTATGATGTGATGTTTGTGCATATTCACATGCCATCCTTTACTTTCAGCTATTATTATTGTTCATGCATTCATAGGATGTGATTGTTAGGCATGTGATTGTTTCGTTGGTGTGTGGAGTGGGGCATGGGCCTGGGATCGCTCTTCACACTGGCACCTTTTTGTAGTATTCTGTCTTAACATGCTTGGTACGGGTGGGGTATCAGGGAAAGATCGTGGTACGGTGGTCTCCGATATTGATGTTGTCCCGGCCATTGTTGTGTGGTACTGAGGATTGCGAGTCGACACTGGCTTGTCCACGATGCTTTAGCTCTATCTCTATGCCGTAGGGAGTTATGTTGGGATAGGGTCTACCTGCGTATTGTTTCTATCCTAGTGGGTTAGTTGCGGATAGGGTATCAGGGGGAGGTGAGGTGTGGTGGTCTCCGACCCGGCCTGCACGCTCTAGCTCTATCTCTATGCTGTAGACGGCTGTGCTGGGATAGAGCATACATTGTTGACATATAGGATTGGTTAGTTGCGAGCCCAGTTTGCGAGCCCTGATGTTGATGCAGGTTACACTGTGGACGACTATGTGAACGCCCCGGCGTACGGTGGTGTAGCTGCTTTGGATGTACAAGCAGGGGAGGACGAGCATGATGCTTTATGCGAGTGCCCTTTCTGCGTGTACCTTTGATTTGTTTTATTTATTTATTTCAGTTATTTTCGTTTGATATTAAAGGGATGTAATAGATATTTATTTTATGTGATTGAATTTGGATAATGGGATATTTATTTAAATTATCAATAGATACTCAGTTCATTCTATTTAAAGTCTTCTGCTGTATATTTATATTCTGATTGTGGTTATGTGTAATGGTTTGTATGGGTGGACACGACCTATTCGAGATCCTGGTGTGAACCGTTGGTTCAATGACGGTTCACTCACACCGTTCTGGTTGGATCAGAACTGGGATGTGACATCTCAGGTATGCTTTTTTGGATGAAAATGATAACTTACCTATTATTGTAAGTGCTTCATTATCTAATGTTCAACTTGATAAATTGTTGCATGTGTTGAGATTAAGAAAACAAGCCATAGGATGGACTATTTCAGACCTTAAAGGAATTAGCCCCTCATTGTGTATGCATAGAATTTTAATGGAAGACAACCATAAACCTATTGTTGAAAATCAGAGACAGTTAAATCCTAACATGAAAGAAGTAGTGAGGGCCGAAAATCTTAAATGGTTAGACGCAGGAATTATTTATCCTATATCTAATAGTTCATGGGTTAGTCCTATGCATATAGTACTTAAAAAGGATGGGATGACTGTTCTACATAATGAACATAATGAATTAATTCCCACTAGAACAGTGACTGGGTGGAGAGTGTGTATTGATTATAGACAACTTAATAGTGCTACCCGTAAGGATCATTTTCCTTTGCCATTTCTTGATCAGATTCTTGAAAGACTTGCTAGGAATAAATATTATTGTTTTCTAGATGGTTATTTGGGATATAATCAAATTCCTATAGCCCTGGAAGACCAAGAAAAAACCACTTTCACTTGTCCTTATGGTACTTTTGCATTTCGGAGGGTGTCTTTTGGTTTATGTAATGCACCTGCCACTTTTTAAGGTTGCATGATGGTTATTTTTTCTGATTTTGTTGAAAAGATCATGGAGGTTTTCATGGATGATTTTTCTATGTTTGGATCTTCTTTTGACAATTGTTTAGCTAACTTGTCCAAAGTCATGCAATGTTGTGAGGAGACCAACTTGGTCTTAAATTGGGAAAAATATCATTTCATGGTGCAAGAAGGTATTGTGTTAGGCCATAAGATCTCAGTGTAAGCACCCCATTTTTGCCACCCTTGGCATAAATGAACCAATATGGTAGGTTTCTGACCTTTAACCCAAAGATTTGTGATTCTCCACTAATCCCCACAGCAGGGTCATGGGCTATTATCTGCATAGATGCATAGGTCATAGAATTATCTTTGAAACGAGACCAGAATTGCTCAATTCTGATATCAAATGAGGAAGATACGACCATTTTAGTCGGATGATACATATAGGGGAGGTTTCTGAAATTATTATAAATAATAATCCCAGGGGCCTTCATGCAAATTATCCTAAGTCGGATCGTTTGAATTTCAAATCATCATATCTTGATCATCCGACATTGGATTCAGATGATTCCAAGACCATTATTCTTCATTCATGATGTTCTATAAAGTGGACGTAAAAAATCCCGGTTAGAAGTCACCAGTGGGTCCCATGCAAACTTGCATGCAAAATGATCGTTAGAACATCAAAGTTTCATATCTTTCCCGTTCAACATCGGATTCAGATGATTCCAAGACCATTATTCTTCATTCATGATGTTCTACAAAGTGGACGTAAAAATCCCGGGTAGAAGTCACCAGTGGGTCCCATGCAAACTTGTATGCAAAATGATCGTTAGAACTTCAAAGCTTCATATCTTTCCCGTTCTACATTGGATTCAGATGATTCCAAGACCATTATTCTTCATTCATGATGTTCTACAAAGTGGACGTAAAAAATCCCGGGTAGAAGTCACCAGTGGGTCCCATGCAAGCTTGCATGCAAAATTATCGCCAGAACTTCAAAGCTGCATATCTTTTTCGTTCTACATCGGATTCAGGTGATTCCAGTCTCATTATGTTCCATTTTTAGTGCTCTACAAAGTGGACGTAAAATATTTCCAGTAGAAGCCTCCGAAGGATCTCATGCAGAATGGTCAGCCAAATTATCGATAATTGGTCCGCTTGAACTTCAAAAATTCATAAGTTGACCATTTTACTTCCAAATGAGGTGATTCAAGTTCCTATATTCCTCATATTTAATGTTCTACAAAATTAACACAAAAAATTTGGAATAGAGGCCATCAAAAAATTTCATGCGGGATGACAGCGGAAATGACAATGAGAGAAAACCCAGTTAATTCCAATCAGTCAAGTCAACTCAGTTCAAACCAGTTTTGGTCTAACCTTACTCAACCCATATAAGTTGTCAACCTAAGTCAGTCTCAACCCATTTGGAATCAGTTCATCTATGTGCATAATATTTATATATTATATATATTGTATAATATATATATATATATATATATATATATATATATATATATAAATATATGTGTATATAATATATATTATTATATGTAAATGATAATCCAAAAGATTTTTGAGAAGATAAAAGGGACGTGAGAGAGAGAAGAAGGGGACTTTTCCAAGGAGAAAAAAAAGGAAAAGAGAAAGAAAAAACGTGGAAAGGCTTTTGAGCTAAGTTTTGGGAGAAAAGTAAGGGAAGAAGAGAGAAAAAAAAAGGGGAAAGAAAAAAAAGCGTGAAAGGGCTTTGTGGCTCACGTTTTTGGGAGAAAAGTAAGGGAAAAAGAAAGAAAAAAAAGGGGAAAGAAAAAAAAACGTGAAAGGCCTTTGTGGCTCACGTTTTTGGGAGAAAAAGAAGGGAAGAAGAGAGAAAAAAGGAGGAAACGTGGGCTTTCTTAGGGGGGTTCGGTTTTGGGAATCCGAAAGCTAAAGAAAGCTGAAGAGAGGAGAAGAAGAAGAGCAGAAGGTTCAGGGATCTGCAAACCAGGTAAATTTAGGGATCTGCAAACCAGGTAAACTCTCTCCTCTTTCATTCTTTTTATTATCAATACCACCATTCAATTACCTGATTCGGTGTACCACTGTAACATCCTATCACCTGCAGCCATTATCCAACTCGCTACTCCATATCCATTGCAATCCCCCTTGATCCGTAAATTTATCACCTAATCTTCTCTCCCATGAAATTGAGTTTTTGGATGATTATTTTTGTTTGATCATATGATGCCATGAAATGGTCATATGATTTGAGTCATTGATGTTAATCTGATGAGGATGTAATTTGAGCCATTGATATTGAATGAATTTTAATTTAATCAATTGTGAGCCATATGATTCGAAATCTTAAGGTGATTGATCTAGCCTTTGATTTAGATTTTCCTTAAGTGATTGATCATGACCTCTAATTATGAATTTTTATGAGATAAAATTTTTCCATCGATCTCGGATGCTTTAATGATAAAATCGGGTCATTGATCTTGGATGTTTGAATTAGCAAATCTGGACCATTGATTTTAGATATGTTGATGCTTGATCCAAACAAATGGATCTTCATTATGAGTGTCTTAAATGAATCTGAATCGTCGGATCTTCACTATGAATGTTTTAAATGCATCTAAACCATTAGATTATCATCATGATTGATTTCAAAGCATCTGAACGGTTAGATTACCATTAATAGTGATTAATACCATTGAATTTTTCATCATGAGTGTTTTTTTTAGATACACTGCCATGTTTGAATGCTCATTGCCATAGTTGGATGCTTATTGCTATAATTAGGGTAGAAAATCTTAAAAAATGAAAACAAAATAATAATTACGGTAGAAAATCCTAAAATGAAAATAAAATAATAATTATGGTAGAAAACCCTAAAATGGAAAGAAAGTAACAGTTAGGGTAGAAAACCCTAAAAAATGGGAAAAAAAAAATAATTAGGGTAGAAAACCCTAAAATGAAAAGAAGGTAACATTTAGGGTAGAAAACCCTAAGATGGAAAAAAATAATAATTAGGGTAGAAAACCCTAAAATGAAAAGAAAGTAACATTTAGGGTAGAAAACCCTAAGATGGAAAGAAAATAATAATTAGGGTAGAAAACCCTAAAATGGAAAGAATGTAACAATTAGGGTAGAAAACCCTAAAAAATGGAAATAAAATAACAATTACGGTAGAAAATCCTAAAATGGAAAGAATGTAACAATTAGGGTAGAAAACCCTAAAAAATGGAAATAAAATAATAATTAGGGTAGAAAATCCTAAAATGGAAAGAAAGTAACAGTTAGGGTAGAAAACCCTAAAAAGTGGAAATAAAATAATAATTAGGGTAGAAAATCCTAAAATGGAAAGAAAGTAACATTTAGGGTTGAAAACCCTAAAATGGAAAGAAGGTAACATTTAGGGTAGAAAACCCTAAGATGGAAATAAAATATTAATTAGGGTAGAAAACCCTAAAATGGAAAGAAAGTAACATTTAGGGTAGAAAATCCTAAGATGGAAAGAAAATAATAATTAGGGTAGAAAACCCTAAAATGGAAAGAACGTAACAATTACGGTAGAAAACCCTAAAAAATGGAAATAAAATAACAATTAGGGTAGAAAACCCTAAAATGGAAAGAAGAACAATTAGGGAGAAAACCCAAAAAATAGAAAAAAATAAAATTAGGGTAGAAAACCCTAAAATGGAAAGAAGTAGTTAGGGTAGAAAACCCTAAAAATGGAAATAAAATAATAATTAGGGTAGAAAACCCAAAAATGGAAAGAAAGTAACATTTAGGGTAGAAAACCCTAAGATGGAAAGAAAATAATAATTAGGGTAGAAAACCCTAAAATGGAAAGAAATAACGTTAGGGTAGAAAACCCTAAAAAAATGAAAATAAAATAATAATTAGGGTAGAAAACCCTAAAATGGAAAGAAAGTAACAATTAGGGTAAAAAACCCTAAAAAATGGAAATAAAATAATAATTAGGGTAGAAAACCCTAAAATGGAAAGAATGTAACAATTAGGGTAGAAAATCCTAAAAAATGAAAAGAAAATAACAATTAGGGTAGAAAACCCAAAAATGGAAAGAAAATAACAATTAAGGTAGAAAATAGCATACTAGATCATGCCATGTAGGCTCTTGCCTTATTTGCAATACATGCCATATTTGAAAGATTTTAAACAATCTTACTATATGTGAATTTCTTGTCATAAATGTTTTATGTGCCATATTTAGATAGAATATTCTATTTTTTGGTAATAACTTATTTTATGCAACACCCTAGTTAAACTGCCATATATGCACACTTCTAGAAGACAATGTAGGTGTGGGGACATGCATTTAGGCACCCACATTCTTGGGAAGGGCATAATGGGAATGATAAAATCTTAATAAAGAAAGAGAATGCCTTGCCAAACTTTCCAAAATTAGAATTCAGGATAAAAAGGGTGATTTAGGACGATTTTGCCCCTTGGAAAACCCTAAACCTAGAATAGGTTCTCAATCCCAAACCTAGAACAGGTTCTCACTTTATAACCTAGAATAGGTTATTCCCGAACTACGCGGATTCTGATTCCTAGGGCAAACCCTAGGATACGTAGGCTATTTGGGAGAATCCCAAATTCGGATCCACACCTTAGTCCACTTGGACTATCCATAGATCCACTAGGATATTTATCCAAACCTTAGTCCACTCGGACTATCCATATATCCACTAGGATATCTATCCATATTCCAATCCAAAAAGGGTTGTCCAAATCTTAGTGCACTCGGACTATCCATAGATCCACTAGGATACTTACCCACATTTTGACCCAAATAGGGTTATCCAACCCGAACTACGTGGATTCTGATTCCTAGGTTAAACACTAGGATACGTAGGTTATTTGGGAGAAACCCAAATTCGGATCCACAATTTAGTCCACTCGAACTATCCATAGATCCACTGGGATATCCCCCATATTTTAACCCAAATAGGGTTATCCACACATTTAGTCCACTTGGACTATCCATAGATCCACTAGGATATTTATCCACATCTTAGACCACTTGGACTATCCATAGATCCACTAGGATATTATCCACATTCCAACCCAAATAGGGTTATTCTTAGATCCACTAGGACTATCTATCAGTCCACATGGACTATCCAGATCCTAACCCATAGGATTTTTCAACCTTTCAAGCATAAATTTCAACTTGAACAAAGAACTTAATCATGCACAAGCATAAATCACAGCCATAAACTTTAATCACACCTGAACTACGATGGTAAACCTGATTTTCGGAATAAATCCGTAATACGTAGGCAATCTAATGGATACAGATTCGGTTCAATGATATCAAAGCACTTGGTTTGGTTTGGCTTAACAAATAAAGTCTAGCATAGGAAAGGTATAGGAGATCGATTTCGATGGTTTGGGTGCCTAACCCCTTCCCATAACCGTAACCTGACGCTTACCCAATCTCTGCTGGACCAGAATTCCAATTTAAGGGTCATGAGTCAATCGAAGTCTTACCTAGGGGTGAGATTTCACATTTCTAAGGTCCTAGACCTAAATCTAGGTGGCGACTTCAAAAGATTTCCATCTTTGTCCTCACACTCAGCAAGGGATATTGTGGTGGATCGAGCAAAGATTGAGGTTATAGAGAAATTACCACCACCTATGAATGTGAAAGGAGTCAGGAGTTTCCTTGGTCACACAGGGTTTTACTAGCATTTTATCAAGGTTTTTTCTAAAATTTCAAAATCTCTATGTAACCTATTGAATAAAGATGTTGCATTTGATTTTGATACTGATTGTATAAATTATTTTAAAAGGTTGAAGTAGGAGTTGGTGTCTGCATCAATCATGGCTGCACCAGATTGGAGTTTACCGTTTGAGCTGATGTGTGATGCAAGCGATTTTGCATTGTGTGCTGTTTTAGGCCAAAGGAAAAATGGAAAGTTGCATATTATTTATTTTGCTAGCAGACTTATGAATGATGCTCAATTAAATTATGCAACTACTAAAAAAGAATTGTTTGCTTTTGTGTTTGTATTTGATAAGTTTCGCTCATATCTTGTAGGGTCCAAGGTGATTGTTTACACGGACCATGCGGCAATCAAGTACTTATTGACTAAAAAAGATGTGAAGCCAAGGCTGATTCGGTGGGTGCCATTACTTTAAGAGTTTGATGTAGAGATTCAAGATAAGAAGAGAATGGAGAATGTGGTAGCTGATCACTTATCCAAGCTGGAGGTTCAATCAAAAGCAGAAGATGTGCCAATCAATGAAAGCTTCCTAGACGAGCAGTTTCTTGTGGTTGCTATTGTTCCTTGTTATGCTGATTTAATGAACTATTTGGTTAGTGGTATTATTCCTTCAGACTTGAACTACCATCAAAGGAAGAAATTCTTGTGGGAGGTGAAACAATACTTTTGAGAGGAGCCTCTATTGTACAAGCATTGTGCAGATGGTATGATCAGAAGATGTATACCTCAAGAGGAGATTCATGACATACTATGCCATTGTCATTCTTTAAAGTGTAGTAGACATTTCAGCACTTCTAAGACAGTTGCAAAAGTGTGGCAATCTGGCTTTTATTGGCCAACCATGTACCAGGATGCTAGGGTGTATGTGGCTACATGTGATCTATGTCAACGAGTAGGAAACATGACCAAAATGAATGAGATGCCACAAACCAGTATTTTGGAGGTTGAATTGTTTGATGTATGGGGGATTGACTTCATGGGTCTATTTTCATCATCTTTTAACAATCAGTTCATACTGGTAGCAGTAGACTATGTTTCCAAATGGGTGAAAGCAATAGCAACTTAGACCAATGATTCTCGAGTGGTAACTATGTTTCTTAAGAAGAATATTTTTTCGAGGTTTGGTGTACCAAGAATTATCATCAGTGATCAAGGATCCCATTTCTGCAATCAATCGTTTGACACTCTATTAAAGAAATATGGAGTCACACACAAGGTGGTACTTTCTTATCATCCTCAAACAAATGGGAAAGTGGAATTAGCCAATCGAGAACTAAAGTTGATTTTGAAGAAAACTGTTGGAAGATCAAGGAAAGATTGAGCAACCAAACTTGATGATGTATTATGGGCATACCGGACAGCTTTCAAGACACTCTTAGACATGTCTCTGTATAGACTTGTCTTTGGGAAGTCTTGTCACCTACTAGTTGAGTTGGAGCATAAGGCTTATTGGGCAGTTAGAGAACTGAACACGAATTTGAAGGCTGCTGGAGAAAAGAGGTTGTTACAGTTGAGTGAATTGGAGGAGTTTAGGCTGAATACTTATGAAAATGCTCGAATTTACAAAGAAAAAACTAAGTATTGGCATGATAAGCATATTCAGAAAAGAGACTTTGAGGTTGGGCAACGAGTACTACTCTTCAATTCACGACTTAAGCTATTCCCAGGCAAGCTTCGGTCAAGGTGGTTTGGCCCATTCACGGTAACAAAAGTATATCCATATGATGCTGTTGAGGTTCATAGTTAGGCTACTGGTACATTCAAGGTGAATGGGCAACGTTTGAAGCCCAATCTTATTGGTAATGTGGTACTTAAAGGAGTGACATACTCCTTGAAAGAACCTAGCTATGGTTGATGGATTGGTAGTCAAGCAAATGACTATAAACAAACGCTTTTTGGGAGGCAACCCAAGCTACACTATCTTTTTCTTTTTCTTTTTTATTATTATTGTTTTCTCTTTTTCATCTTCTTCTAGTTGTTGAATAAATATGATCGTACTTACCCTCTTTTGGTTGTGTTGTTCAGGTACGAGCACATGGAGTAATAAATCGATTTGAATATTATTCTTTCTTTCTTATTTACTTTTACATTGAGGACAATGTTTAAATTAGGTTTAGGGGATGATTGATAATTCTTATACCTGTTTACCTGCTAAGTGTAATTTAAAAAAAAAAAAAATACATCTTTGGTTAACCCTCGAACTAAAAGTTTTTGTGAGAAAATAAGAAGAATGAAATTGTTATTTGGAGTCATGATTTACATTTGGGTTTTTAGTCATGTTTAAGCATTGAAGTTTTAACTTAGGATGGGCAATATCTTATAAAATGAGATTAAGCATATTTGTTTTCTTCAAAAGATTATTGAAATTCATGTTCTAGGCAAAATTGTGTGAGTTGTGTGACTATGCATAAAATATGAGTGCACTGCTTTTCTTGTGAGTATTCCCTTTGATCTAGGCATAAACATGGTTTAAGTAAATAGGGTGGTATCATTAAAAAAAAAATTTCAAGCTAATCGAAAAGCATGTGGTGGAATTGAGAAATGAATAATCAAATTTTTACTCAACCATAAACACATGTGTATAGTGGGAGAGCATAAAATGCAATCACTATACCAAACATTGCTTGAGGTGGGAGAGCATAAAATACAACCACCAATAAAAAAAAATAAAAAAAAGAGGAAAAAAAAGAAAAAAAAAGAAAAAGAAAAGAAGAGTGAGCCCTAGTTTGCTACCATTGTTTGTAGTAGTGAGAAGGGATGATTGCAAGTTTAGTTGTACATAAATAGATTATGTTGGTTGCATAATAAGCATGATTAGTTTAGAATTATGTGTGGATATTTGAATTTTGAAAACATGAGTATGCTTAGTTTTTCTTTATTTGTTATTGTTGTGTTAAAGTTGAAAATTTGATGTTTGTATGGTAGGAGTCTTGGATGTGATAAGTGATTTTAAATATACTTCGTATCCTTTGTTTTAAATATGGTTTTTCTTTTACTTGAGGACAAACAAATATTTAAGTTTGGGGTATTTGATACATGAAATTAATTAGCACATTCTTGATTATATTTAGTTTAATTTTGTAATCTTTCTTGGACATTTAGTTTAATTTAATTAATATTTTAAGTATTTTATTAATTTATTTAATTCTTAGTTATTTTTGGTTATTTGGTAGGTTTTTTAATTGGATAAGGACTAAATAAGAGGTGTCAAGACAGCTCAAAGCTTGGTGTTACATTCCTAAATGATTTAGAAGATAATTGACCAAAATCTGCCTTAAAATCAGTATTCTCCAACAAATTGGGTAAGTTGCAAGATTGTAAAAGACTGATTTTATGGGACTATAAGCTTATAAATTAAGAAGAAGAAGAAAAGAAAAATACAGAGAGCAAGAGGAGCTGTTCATAGAAGGGGCCACAAGGCACATTGGAGATGAAGAGTTCGAGAGCGATGGAACTAGAAGACTAGAGAGAAATCCTGGATTCAAGCTTCAACTATTCCCATTACAAGTTCTTCCTTTTTTCTCTGTGATCCCTTTGTTTACGTTTTAGAATTGTCAATGATGAATTGCTAGATTTCTTATTCTAGGATTAGGATGGATTCATTGAAATTATGTTTATTAAATCCTTAACTTTTGAATGATTATGTTTTATGCAATCTGGTATTTTTGAAAAATTACATGTGATTAATTGATCAGTAATTGCATATCTCAAGGTATCAATTGAGGGAAAGAAAGTGGAAGATTGATATTAGTTCATAAAATATCAGTCATTGGTTGAGTATTTTCTTAGAAATAAGGGCTCACCATTGTGATCTTTTTTTTAATTCTAATAAGCATAATGAGTTTGTATTAGAATAATGTAAATACGAAAGTAGATGAAGGATTAATACGGGCATAATTTGTTATTCTTGAAAGAGATAACAGAATATCTTAAGGAATTGATCATTGCATCAACAGAAATTTATTCAATAAGTCTGGTTTGATTAAGCATAATTTAATTGAGGAAGTCCAAATCCTATCTTTGGTTTCATAATCTGCTTATTAATTATTAATCTTAGTAATTCAGTTGTCTAAATAATAAAGAGAATTAATTAGGTTTGGTAATTGAACATTCTCCCTGTGGAAACGTTACTCGACTTATCATTATTTTATTTGCACGACCCGTACACTTATGGATTCGACAACAAGCAGGGGTAGAATGTTTTCTAGTTGAAGGGACTCTCCCAAATGAGTGGTATGTGGTTGAGTCTCATCTAGATTAGGTGTATCACCCAATCCATCTCTAGGTAGCGTATCTTCGTTGTCACTAACGCGTTGGGTGTTACATATACTTGGGCCCATTTTGATCTATTCAACTCCTTGAAACATGCATTAGTATGGTTGGTAACATATTCTATAGCAAATGATACAAGTGATGAAAATAGAACATGCACAAAAAAAATTGGCACCAAACACATTTAAGAAGAACTACGATCCTATTAATCATATATGTTATTTATCATTGTCTAGTCGCTACCAGAGTCAACTAGTTCTGACTAGTACTATGTTCGAGGACTTTATTGAGCATTTTGAAATCTACTAGTTGATATGTCGGTCGTTATAGGCATGCGTCCTATCATCCGTTTGGGCTTTTCCAGAAGCTCAAAATCCTGGCTGAATACTGCGCCGATCGTTACACCTGACGTTACTTCACTTGGGTTTCACAACCAGTTGGAGAATTTTCATCCTACTATACATCAAAACATGATTCTTTCTTCCATTTCTCCTTGCAACTCTTGCTCTTAGCGGTAGGGAGCTCTTGGCCTCTAGAAACCTTATTCTCGCCTCCGGGGACTTCTTCTAAACAACTCCTTCACCAACTTTCGTTGGCATGAATCCCAGGTATGGTTTCTCCTTTCCTTCACTTGGAATTCAGTTCTTAGGGTTTGGAAATTGATGTAACGGTTCTCTTTGAGTTCCCTCTTGGAGTTATCATTACTCCATTCTCATAAGCAACTCAAAATTACTTGGATAGGTCAAAACTCGAGGTTTCACTGCTTTATGCTTAGCTTCTCAAGTACGTCCTTAGCTCTTACGATGTTCTTAGAACAATGTTTGCTTACAACTATGCTATGGTTGCTTATTGCTAATGCAAGGCACCCCGTCTAAGGAAAACTACCATAAGTTGGCCACAGTGTAGTGATCTGCCGGCATTTGATGAAATGCGGTTTGTTTCCTTAGAGGCTCAATAAGCATTCTTGAAGTTTGAAAAGAAACTGGTCGAATCAGGTCGATATGTGCTATTCAACGAGTTGGAACGGTTCGATGTCAGAGCCATGTTCAATGCTATGGGATGGTCTCCCATGTTAGAGATTGAAGTCACCACGAGGCCTAACTTGGTACGACTTTTCTACTACAACTTACATGTGGTAGGTGGTATGGATGATGATGATAATGCTGCAGACCTTTGCATTTCTAGTTGGGTGTTAGGCAGAGATATCTCTTTCGATACTAGACAACTAGTCAGTATGTTGGGTGTGTCCATGGGTAGAGACGTAGCATTCTGGGGTCTTAATGATAGGCACTCCTTGACTGAGGTTATGCGGCTAAAGATCGCAAGTCAGATTCTCCTGCTAGGTAAACGTCATAAAACTATCAATTATCGTCCCTTACCTTAAGTATACGGTAGAATTGTGCAACACAACATCCTACCACAGGGTGGTCATTACGATGAACTTTCTTCATTTGGCTAATTCTTGGTTTATTGGCTTGTGACCAGGATTCTAGTTTGTCTACCCTACATCTTTATGCAGACCATGATTATGGCTTTAGAGGGCTTGGGACCTTTAAATCTTCCTTACGGCAAGTTGCTTACTTATCTCTTATGGATTTTGGCGATTGACATACGAGATTATGCTGCATATGAAGAGAGAGTAGCATCTCCTTTTGGCTGGTATGCTATCTCCAAGATGCACCTTGACAATGTAATGCTTTCTGATGAAGAGTTAGAGGGTCATCCTTGTCCTGGAGCGTTAGTAGATGAAGAATATGAGAATGAAGTAGAGAATGATGAACAAATGGGTGCTGAGGATGGAGATTGAGACCAAGCAGGTCTCTCACAAACTTCTATTGATATGAACATCCTTTTGGCTGAGCTACGTGGCATTTAGGATCACCAGAGATAGTTTACGCACTCTATAGAGAACAATTTTAGGCGAGTGCGGCATGCCCAATCTACATTCTCTTCTCAAGTCAACACAATACAAGTAGCCATGGTAAGAGTGGGTATAATGTTTGAGAATAACATTAGGGATGTGGCGACTGCATTACCAGTGAGGACTTACCAGTGAGTTCATGAGTCTACACCATCAGATTCTGAGTAATTGAGATGGTGTCCTCTCTCTTATATAGTTGTGGTAAAACTATGTCTTATTTCCTTGTACTAGATCTGATGTTTAATCTCTAGTCTTTTCCTATCATATTATGCTCTTTTGTTAATTATCACACAACACACAAATTTAGTTTCACATTTACCAGTAACACTCTTTAAGCTTTTATTAGCCTATTGCTTAGGTTACTGTAAAAAGACCATAGCATTTGCTTGATTGGCATCCTGTAATAGAGCTTAACTCTCTGTTACCAAACCTGTCACACCCCAAAATACAGGTATGAAAATTTTTTGGGATACGACTGGATTAACACCGTAGTTTGGATGTGATCCCACTAGGATCTAGCAAGCGGTGCACACTCATGCCAACTACATCCCAACACATTGCCACATATACAATCCAAAGTATTAAATAGCAAAAGATAAATAGGTAACCTTGAACTTTCTAATGATAATTAAGAATAATATCAGTGTGTTACATCTTTTAAATTCTGTTCACCAACATTCAACATCAAAGAAGGTAAAGTATTATTGCCCTATAAATTACGGGCTAACTGAATGTAATTTAAATAATCCAAAAGAAAATAATATAACTATTCATTGTTCAAGAAACTCTCCATCACTAACAACTATTCGTAAAAAATACACATGTTACATTTGTAGTCCACGTCATGTGCCTCGAATGACATTGCTCCTAGCTGGGTTAAATGAGAGATCACAACTGCATTCAGATAATCAGCAACAGTGGTACCTGTAACATCATTTAAAACAAATGATGTACGCAAAGGTAAGCTCTCCAACTTGAGCTCAGTGAGAAATAGACAGGTAAGCAAGCAAGATGCATAATTAGTTTATTACACACAATAATGCAAGAGTCCGGTGTCATGTATGCTAGTATGCTATGGTAAGGCCTAGCCACACTTCCCCAAAGATGGCTATAACCTACATGCATGGGAGTGTTTGGACACTTACCAGTCTACTTCAATAGCCCTGGTAAAGCCATGTGACATCTGAATCAGAATGGTGATCGGGCAGTAAGTCTGGCCAGTGATGTTTTAACGAATGTTGTCGACCCTTTCTCCTCATCACTCCATCCTACCAGTACCTGACTCCCTACTGGACAGGGTTTCATACAGGGATAATGCCACTAACCAATCTTACATGTCATCCGATATATCCCTCTCACCAATCTCAGTAGGAACCCCAGGCCATCTGTTTTGCCCCCCAAGATGCTATCATCCCATTAGGGGTGAGCAATATACTCGTCCATATTTGCCTAGCGGGTTGGATCCAGTAGTCCTCGATTGTTTCACCACTGCCCGCTAGGTCTCAATCACATCCATTTACACAACAATCATATAATATAAATGCAAATGCATGCACAAAATAGTTATTGGATGACATATTATCACAGTAAGCATGTGGCACAACAATCATATACTATAAATACTCCAAAAATCCGTTAGGGGTTCTATTCCTCACCTAGGTTTTTTTAATTTCCACTATCTGCACCACGTGAGTCGATGTTATCCATGCACCTGACACCTGGATTAAGTAAATTAAAGTTACTCTCTTAGTTGTGTTCTCAACAAACTAAATAATAACCTTCTAAGGTTGTCTGATCACAACTCAGAACGCAAGGGTCGAGTCCAGTATTGCATTCGGCTAAACCTTAAGCTTTCTGCCAGTGGCCGGTTGTTGTGTTGGTCATTACAATATTTTGATTGGCACTGCATCAGGGTACTTACCGAGGCCATTTTGGGATTGGCCAGTCATTACGTCGGCTCTTACAGTCCATCTTCTGGGGTACCGTTTGACCTCTTTCAGAATGGTCTATCAAGGTTAATAGCCTATCCAAAGGCATGGTGTCACAGCCCATTCTAGAAAATCAGGCTTGATATCTGGGTCAACCCTTGTGGCACTCGATCACATCCAAGATCGCTACCATAATTACAAACAAATCCTACAGTCTGCACATGCAATATCCACAATAATCCAAAAGCAATGATAAGGTAAGCAGAAGCATTTAATATAAAGAGATACATCTTGATATCATATCCCATAGTATGTATCATGTTATTTGTTACAAACCATTTGTTCACCATTAAAATACTTATTATACTATCATTATATACATATTCAAATCAAAAGAGAGTAAATCGGTTACATTGCTCTTGATGGACCTCTTAGTCTACCAACAAAAAAATTATAATAGAGTATATCAGGAAAGAGAAAAAGTAAGGGGAGAGCTATGTCATGTGTAGAGACAGTTGCTACAGGTGCAGCCCTTGCCGTGCTCTCCACCAACATCATCAGGGCCAACAGTCATACTAGCCAAGGGGGACTCCATGAAATCAGCAATAGATAAGTCATCTGCAGAAGGATCTGAAAAACAATGTTGACACGAGGGTGAACTCACATCCAAACTCAGTGAGAAATCTAGTATCACATGCTATGCACATAGCACAACCAATGAGATGAATGCGATTTATTTTATATTAGGTCTCAGGTTTATGTTTCTACATCCCGGGCAAAGGTAGAAGTTGAATACATGACCCCGGGCTATAAAATTGCTTCTGCAAGTGAACTCCCCCCTTGGGGACTCTTATCCTTATAGGGTTCATTACCTCCCACCATAGACCCCACATATGCCAACTACCATACACCCATACATCACTGACTCCCCTTAAGGTTGCCCAACCTTTGGGAGTGCTTTATACCTATTGGAGGGGCATAGGAAACAAGGAGTGACACCACCTATGTCTATTATGTTCATTCATTTCACTTTTGCTGCTCGCCAGTAGAGGTCCCCTGATCCCCACTCCCATGGTTCACCCTGCCCCCACTAGCATTTCAACATAACCATCGTGCTATCCACCAGTATCCCAACTCTATTCCCATGGATCCGTGTCTACCACTAGCGTGTTTACATTCCAACGTGATCCATGTACTTGCACTCCCATGGGTCGCATGAACCACCATACATGGTTGCAATCCAATATGACTAGTGTACCCGCACTCATATGTGTCACACAAGCCATTATACATGGTTGTATCAATTTATAAATAAAACTATACTCTAATGGTAAACCCTGACTCCATCCCATGGATCACCGTATTCCCGCTTGAGCTTAGCATCAACATCGTGACCCATGTATCGTACTCCCATACTCTATACGTCTACCAAACCTAAACAATCAAACAACATTCATAGTTATTATAATGCAATGCATGCTTATACATAACAATCATGACAAGCATAAATTTAAAAAACAACCTAAGCATGTTACTAGGAATGTAGACATGTTATTAAGATGTCCTATGTCTAAGGACTAGCCCCTCACCTGATTGCAAGAAGAGTGCAGCAGTATCCAAAGCCAAACAGGAGGCTTCAATGATCACCCTTGTTCAATACCTAATTAAGCATATAAGGTTTTATTAGGTTTGTTTCATAGCTTTTAACCCGCATAGAAAAGTCTTAGAGTCCATGCATGGGTCCTACGGAAGTTCAGGAACCAAAAGGATGGCCTCCTTATTCATTACTAGGCTAAACGGGCAAGACAGACTGAATCGATATATGGAACTGGTAGAGGATTCCACCTGTATATGAGACTAGTTGACACTTAGAGTATTTTCTAAGCAGATAGCACTAGAAGAATGAGCGGATGCTCGACCATCTGGTTGATCATCCATTTCGTATGCTGTTAATAACTCTAAGATTTTAGAAGGTTTTTCGGAAGCATTGTTGGAAGCATTATTGGGTGATCATTCATCCAGCACTGGCTTCGCTTAACTTTTAAGCCTAACCAGAGAATCCGAACCAAACGGATCTACTAGTAACCGATTGAATGGCTGGGCTATTTCGAAGGTACGTGCCTTTGTTCGAGACTTCGATTAGTTCATTATCAATTAGCCAAGGCCTTTGCCTTGGAGGTATTACGGTCTAGGTTAACCAAAAGAACAGTCATGATCGTTCTGCCGGTATGTAGCTCCGGTATAGAACCAGAAGCTACGTCACAAATGGAGCTTTGGTTTCAAGCCTGGGAAACTTTCTCCCCACCTTGGCACTTACATTTTAACTGGTGGGAAACTCATTGCCACCATTTGTAGGCATAATGGGAGCCATTTATGGCTTCATTAGCTCCCTTGGTGGAGTTGGTGAACAAACTCTAGGTTTTCTAGGTCATAAATGAGATCTCCATTAATGGAGCTCCAATCACCACGCATTCTTACATTCATTTCCCCAAGGAAGAGAGGAACGAAGGTAAACCTACCTCATTAACTCCTTAAGGAGTGGGGAGAAAACCAAACCTAGGTCTTATAAAGTCATTAATGGTGGTCAACATTAATGGCGCTCAACCACCATGGTTGCTAGCCATTATAGGAGGTTTTTGCACTTACCTCCAAAGAGATGGCTAGGGCTTGGAGCTTAGTCTATAAGCTTTTTCCTTCTCCTCTATCTTCTTCTCCTCTATCCTCTCTCACGTCTCAGGATTTCAGTAAAGAGAGAAATGAGGGCTTGGTCCCCTTTTATCGGAAATCAAGGAGAGAGAAAGGGCCTACTTGTGTTCAACTGGCTGAACTCAACCGAATGAACGTGACACCGGTGCGTTCTGTCTATTGGGCTAAAATATAATTTATTGGCCAACTATTCGGCCCAGATCTTTTGGGAAGCAAGTCCACTTTCTCCAAGGTATATTATGACACCTTATACTATCAAGTATACATATTAAAGACTTACCAAAGGTCTAGATATCACCACATTGTCCACATCAAATGCTCCACCAATCGAAGTGTTGAGGCCTAGCATAGAAGGAATCTGGGTTAATAAGGGATTCCAAGTGCTGGTCTCACAGGTTTCGCCTCCGGGGTTTCCCTCCAGACACACTTTAGAACTCTTGTATTAAGTCTGTCAGTAGTCCTCATAGTAGGGATTTTACTATAAGATTAGTCCGTACATTGCTAACCTAGTGTGGTCCGATAGTGGGGTACCTCTTAGGACCTCTTAGGCCTAGGCATTAACATAATAAGGGCAAATTTAAGATTTAACCTAAATCATCCATCGAGAATATGTCTTCTTGAAGTGAAGAAATTGATGAACTTGTTCTACTATTAATGGAGAGCGATTAACAATCACATTAGCATAATATTTGGTTAAGTATTTAGGCTTCCATTGGATTCTATAGAAGGGTTTAGAGTTTTACCGAAGATAGCTTAACCAAGGTTAATCGGCGGTGCATGTCGTCGATAATTCCCCTAGCACAAGTGCTGCCAAGCTTCTCCTTCTTCCTTTAATTTCCTCTCTTTCTCTAAGAATGGGTTAGAACTTTCTTAGGTGAATACGTACTCAGAGGAATGTAGAAACGTAGGGTTTTTAATTTATTTAAGTTTCCCTCTTGGAATAGAACTCTTAGCTTGAATAAGGAACTCATAGGGAGTTGTTAAGTGCAAGAGTTTGAATTGAGAAGGGACTCCTTCCATCCCTCAACTCCAACGGCAGTTAAGATGGTTGTGGGCCCTTCTGGATTAGTCCATGGGTCCAGAGAATATCCTAAATAGCTTCCAAAATGGATTTAAATTATTAAATCCTGTAGATGGGTCAGTTTTGGCCTGGTAGATCGATGGTTCCAGTCTTTACCCCATCGGGTTTACTAACCGACGGTTGTGAGCTCCTGCCTTTTAGATTGTACACTAACAAGGGGAAGAAAATTTTGAGAGTTAATGGGTACCTGCTATGCTAGTCATCAATTTGGCATCGAATCGGGTCGATCGACAATGGAAAACCATGGCACGAAAGAAAAACTGAGTTAGGCTGGGTTTTTTGGGTATGGGTTTTACAGGGGATGTTTAAGGGATCTAAATAGGAATTATTTGAGAGAATTTTTATGTAAATTTCTCATCTAATGATTGCCATATAAATGACATGTTTAGTTATTATTGAAGAGTGACTTTGAGGACATTGTTAAGAAAGAACTAGTGAGCTATTTTTGGGCAGCAAAGTATCTTATACTTGCTGAAAATTTTACAACCTTATTATCAAGTGTTATTGAGGACTTTTTGGTCATAAACTAAGGTGAGAAAATTCTTCCCCTGAAGCAGACTATTATGGATATATAGAATGCTTGCTTAAACTATGCTATAATGATTTGTGCTATGGTATGCTGCTATGTGCTTATAAAGTTGTAATTTTAATGTTGATTCAGTATTAGTGTGTGTATGTGATGAAGTATCGGTATTGTAGAACATGTTATTAATAAGAATGAGAAATACAATAATCGAAACCACACATGGTATAAATAAAAGGCATAAAGAGCACCATTGGTGATACAATTTTCTTGTGTGTAACATCACCAAGTGAGTATGCAAGGGCAAGATACATATGCAAGGGCAAGATATGTAATAAATCCGGTGAGCCCAAGGCACTGGTTGACATGTTAAAAGAAGTATTATAAGATGATAATGAGACCAAGAATGATAGATTTAATAAGGTACCAATGGTGTAACAACAGTCTTGTGTGTTACGCCACCAAGTGAGTTAACCATTGGAATGTATTTGAGTAAGATATGTACCTATACTTGATGAGCTCAATACATAGGAAATGATAATGGGATAAAGGAAAAGCCATTGGTGTAGCAATAGTCTTGTGTGTAACGCCACCAAGTGAGCTAGCCAATGGGATGTAATTGAGAAAGATACATATTTATACTCAGTGAGCTTAAACACCACCTAAGAATGGAAAACATAGAACAAGAAATGGGCAAGATGCGTAGTAAACCCAGTGAGCCCGAAAGCTTAAGTTGACGTGAGGAAATATGAAATGCCTAAGTAAACAAGAAAATGTGTAATGCTATTATGGAAAGTGTATAGTAATGACTCTGATTTCTTAAAAAAATGTGATAGATTTGATTATAATAGAAATAACTAGATTGTTATCATGACTTTCATATGTTGTATTATTATAAGTAATTGTTTAATGATTTATTTTTAGCCTATGTTTTATATGTGGAGTGTTGCATGTATTTCTACCAGGATGGGTTTTCTTTACTAAGCTTTGGCTCACTTTTTCATATGTTGACATTATTACATATGAGGATAGTGAAGGAAAGGCTGAAGCTGATGCTATATGAGGGTCCAAGTGGGTTTTAATCACCCCTCAGTAGCTATGGATCCATATGATGTCGTTTGATTTAACCTTTTGTATGTGGTTGTAATACTTTGTAATTAAAGAACTTGTAAGTTTTTGTATAGCCACAAGGGATTGTCATATGTATTAAGTCTTCCATTGTGATAACTATTAAGCCAATATTTTGTGATGTAATGGAAAGATTATCCTTCAAAAAAAATTTGTACCAGATTTTCTAGGCATGGTTATCTTTGGGATGTTTTTACATATTTTTTGGACCACCAATCTGATATCCCATGCCTGAGTTTAAGGGTGTTACATGGATCAACTAGCTATAATCATCCAAGAGGCTGTCAGCGAGTCTCAGGCCATGACAGATTTGAGTGATGAGTCAGTGAAGAGCCTACAGACAATGTACAGGCCCGTGTAGATGTAGCTCAACAAGACTGAGTCCCAGTTGTGGTCCTCCTAGTAATACAACCCGCGGTAGATTCTTTGCAATAGTAGCTCTGTGAATTGACATGGCGTTTATAGTAAATCGAATAGGGCCCAGATGCCAGATTTCTTAAGAGTATAACATCGAGACAACACTCTCACATGTTATCATGTGGTTTTCTCTTCTAACTGGCTATGTTCTATAGAATGTTGGATTATAAGATGGATCAACTAACCTTGAGAAGCACCTGGATAATTTCAGGACTAGGATGCTTCTCCATGGATACCAAGATGTAATCTACTGCCAGTTACAATGATAAGAACTATTTTACTCGGTTCTCTCTCTCTCTCTCTCTCCCTCCCTCCCTCTTTGTAAGCACATACTTTGTGTATTCCCCTTTGTTTTCTAAGACACTATCTTTGCCAAAATTGCATTACTATCTTGCATTTGATCTAAGCACAACTCTGACATACTCTAAGGGGCACATCAAATATGTGCATGTTTGCTACCGGAAGCCAAGGCTACTTTATCTTAGAGCCAGATTTGCATTAACCTGGTCGCACTTGTGGGGACAAATACTGACTTTAGGACATTGCCAATTGTGGTATGACCCAGCCTCTCTCTACTGTCTTCTTTAACAGATCATTGGAAGCCTTAAATAGACAAGTGGTTCTCATTTAAAGTTCTTCTTTTATATTTACAACATATTCCCAAATCGTGAAATTTGACAGGAAGCCTGACAGATGCTCAGCATGCAAGGTTTTCGGCCATAAAATGATTGAATGCCCAACTATTAGCACAATCATTGTTCCGGCTTCTCTGCATGAGTGGAGGCCAGTGACTAGAGGTACAACCCAGGTTCAGAGGACTTCGTTAGAAAAATAGTACTTGCAGGAAACTCAGGCCAAGAAAGTTGGTGATGGTACGATTAGTAAGGTGGTAGGGAGGAGCGGTGGCTCCGCAGATCGCATGCAGTAAGCCCCTTTCTCCAATTTGGAAAGTCAATAGCTATAGACCATTGGTGGCTCAAAAGGGATTATCCAAATAAGGAAATTATGGGGTTTCAGAAGGAAGATAAAAATGCTGATACAGCTTGGTTTAACTTCCAACCTCTCTCTCCATTCTCTCTCTTCTCCACTCTCTCTCTACACCACTTTCATGGAACATTAAGGGGATGACATGGTGTCACACCCCATTCCCGATGTATCGGTACTATGGAATGCAACAAGATCTCTTCATCCTATCAGGGCACAAGAAATCCCCTTCTAGGATCACATGTCATGGTATTCCACATATCAACCCCAAGCATTACTTACAAGATTATTAGAGTAACATAAACATCTCCAAACTTTCATTCCCAATAAAAACATTTATCATAAGCTAAGAGAATCATTATGTAGCAGAAGTCTTATACTTAAAGCTAATTATTAAGCTAACTTACTAAAGGTTCAAATTTAAATTCTAGATTATCCAAAAGAAATAAAATAAATATTATCTAAATCCAAAGTAAATAGAACATTGTTTAAAGTTTATTCTCCAATATGAATCCTAAGTAAAATAAAATCCCAATTTAAGAAAGGAAAACATGGGCACAGCCTACACCCATGAACAACACTATGAATCACTTATGGATCACAACCATCTTCCTCAGGTTCGCTGTTCTTATCCTCCACATTGGATGGAAAGCTACCTGAAGCATCGAGCGAAGGACCTAAAAGATCTAAAATAGTTTGTGCACATAAGTTAAGCTCAACCACCGAGCTTAGCAAAAAAACTAAACATGCAACAAGCAAATGCATGCAACTATCAACTACGATCAGGTAAGATAACTATAAGTGCCAACTCAGGATAACCCATGCATGGAATCTCCAGGCTACACAAATCTCCTCTCCAGAATGATGTCGCCTCACTCAGCGTACAACAACATCCCCATGTATGGGTTCATTATTTTGGTCCGTGCATGATCACAACTCATTCCAAGTCCATACTACATTGGGCACTTGAGGAGATGATAATCAGTCGACTCACCCACCCATCCACACTACGTCGGGTATGGGGAGCATTATAGCTATGTTCATATTACCTTTTTATTGAACCCATACCATTACATAACCCCCTAATGGCTAGGGGTACAGTTATACAAGTGATCAATTAGCTATGTCCACTTAAGTAGCCATATTACAGGACCATAACATCACCAAAATTTTGACCCTGTCCGAGCCCCCACATAGGACATCGTTACTTGACTAAGTTATATATGGTCAATGCAAAACAATGCCAGTAAGAAGTGGTGCAAGCATCTTATTCTACCCACCTTCTTCTTTACTGACTTAACTAGACATCGTAAATCAAACATGGATCAGTTACCTTCGTGGAAAGGTAGCGAGTGTCCCATTCCACTCACCTCCAATCCCTACATGACACTATTGTTCCCAAAAGCAAGGATGTATATGCATGATCACACAGAATAGTAAATTGGATGGTGCGTTATCACATAAAAGCTTATTATTAGTCTCACACCATCACACGACATAATAAATAGAAAAACCTATGCATCCAAAGGTTTAGTTCCCTTACCGAAAGCTTAAGGAGTAAATCTAAATCGAACAGCTTCCTATCAGAGTCTTTGATTCTCTATCAAAATCATAAGCAATAATAATTCATTAGCTTATTGTCCTATAGATTTATTCCAGCAATGCTTCATGCACAATATTCTTGTATTTACAGTGTTATTTACTGGTCTGATAAATCATGCATACTATCTACTATCTATTTATCATAGCATAGCATATAGGGATTCGTTATTAATTTTATTTTATTATCGTTCATAGTCTAAGGGTAAATCTAACCTAGTAAACTTGTTGTCCACATAAGATAGATGTAGTGTGGATTAGTTCTCCGTGAGACAGCACATTTATTAGATAGAATCCACCTTCTATTAACCTTAATACTAAGAAGGACTTCTTATAACAAGGTCTAAGGTGTTTTAGCATCTTAACAGGGTCCTAGGGTCGAGTAGCAGCTACAGGCCAAGCACGAGAAAGTGCAGTAGCCAAACAAGCGTGTGGCTGCGCTGTGACCACACCTCACCTAGCTACAAGGCGTGTGGCTGGTGCTTACGGCCACAGGCTTTTGTGTGGCCATTTAACTGTGCCAGCACCTCAAGGGTGTTGCCTAGTCCTTGTAGGTTGGGTTTAAGGTCTCAACTTGCAGAGGCAGTGAATGGTTGGTCATTTTAGGGTGCAAACCAAGCCTTACCTCTGACAAACTTGAAGCATAAGGGGTTTCTCTTCATAGAAATATCATTTTTAGGTTCTAGGCCCTTAAAAAATTCAGAATAAATTCTAAGAAGTCACCGGCCAAGTTTGGCCAAGATCCAACATTGGAATGATGTGCGGCTGATGGCATCGACTGCATGTCACGACAGGTAGGTCGTGTGGCTGGTCCCATCAATTGCACGTCAAAACGTGGTCCGATGGTCACCATTTTTCTTTGGTGTGTTTCTCATATTTTTCTCATCATGAATAAGGAGTTTGAGCTCCTGGATCCATGTTTACACTATGGTTTGTATACCTTTTTGATTTGACAATATACCTAGATATCACATCTAGTATTCAGACTCTAGATCCAATTTCCATCCTTCGGATCTGCTAATGAATCATGGTCTAAGTCTCTTAAGGTGACTCTAGGGTCCCTAATAGTTCATAATATCTTTCTTAGTCCTCTTTGATTTGTTATCATCTCTTCTTTGATGTTGTATGCAATAATGTTCAAGATTCGATCCTGTGGACAGTAGCTCATATGGTTTGAAGCCTCATCATTATTGGTGATGAACGTTCTCTCCTTTGGTTTGATCACGGAAGAACACCATCATACTATAGAGGAGACTTAATGGTACTGAGAAGCTTTTTCTTAATGGTGGAGGATGTTTCTTCCATTGATATGGTCATGGGAACATCCATCATCTGAATAAATCATTCACCCATTATTAACGAGGATCAGATTACAAACTCACCATTCTCAAAGGGAAGGATACTTACAAAGGTGTTTCTCCTTTGGGGTCTTCAGTGAGTTAGTGGTTGCAGAGGTATGTTTCCTTTCCCTCTTCCTTCCTTTTCTTGGCTAGGCGGTAACCAGAGGAAGGTTTCTTTCTCTCTTCTCTTCTCTTCTTCTTCTTCCTTTCTTCTCCTCTCTCTTCTCTCCAAGCTCACGTATCAGAGTCTCTTCTTTATCAAACCTTCTTTTGGTTTTGGTTAGATTTATTGAATGGGAGAATAGAGAGGATAGAGATCCTATCTTCTCACAAAATCAGTAACCATGGACACCAGAATGGCATGGGGATGATCCTCTTCCCCCCCCTTTCCATTCTTGATCTCCAGCATGGTTAGCCTACCATGAATAGAGTCAAGTATCATTGATATTCCATGCAAAGGAGAAGTTTGGATTCAAATTGATGAGACCTGTATCCAATCGGTCTCCAACCAATTTTGTGCCTAGAGGTAAGGCGGCACAACATTCGGCTGGGGTGTGCTGTCGGACCACCTATGCCTCCAGCTGGACCTTCTTTTGGGGTCGGCCAGTTTAGCTGTGTGCTTGCCAGGTACTTAGGGTTCATATAGGTTGGGACCTGAACTTCTCTTATTGTATTTCCGTACACTCTAATGACACAGGGGGTTTAAGATAGTGGTTTTGTCTCACCTCATGATTTTGTCATCATCTTATCTAGTGTTGATATGAAATGTTCGTTCATGGGAAGACCCGACACTATGCCCAAATTGGTCAAACTGTAACGGGGTTTGGGCATGGGTCTTACACGTGGAATCTTTTAGTGCCATGTGGTACTCTACGTGCCACCAAGGGAGCCATTAGGTGACTAGACGGGTATTGACTAGGTTCAAACTGAGTTGATTGGGTTTGACTAGGTTTGACTAGGTTTTGACCAGTTAACTGGGTCTTGACTGGGTCGACTGGGTTTAGACTGGCTTGACTGGTTTAACCTATTTTGACCAAGTTTGAATGGATTACTAGGCTTGGTTGGGTGACATTTATCCATGTGCATGATGTTGTGTAGAAATTTGGCCCTAAAGGCCCTAGAAGGGGTTGGATCTATCCATAACTCCGTAGTTAAGCATACTTGGGCCAGAGCCATTTCATGGTGGTTGACCCCGTAGGAAGTCCTCATTTTTGCACCTTCCCCGATTTCTTTCATTTTTTGACCAAAGATACGATGTGACTCACAAGGGCCATAAATGGGCTCCTTGATAAAAAAAATGACATTGGATGAGTCCAAAATGGCAGGTTTTGGTCTCAAGGTCATTTATAGGTCTATAGGGGCTGAAGATGGTAAGAATGGACTTACTGGCAGAGGGAGGGTCCGGATTGACTAAGTATGCACTAGTTGACTAGTTTTAACCAATTTTGACCAACTTTGATCAAGTTTAACAAACTTTAGCCAAAATAACCAAAATACCCCCAGAAATGGTAATTGGTAGTTTTAGGTCTGTAGATGACCTCGAATGACCTAAAATAAGGTAGTTTTAGATCCAAGGTGGGTTTAACACATGATGATCCCTATATGGCAGATTTGGATTTAAACTAAGAGTTGGATACTAGGGGCTATTTATGGTAGGTTTAGACTTAACCTAGGGTTTGGACACTAAGGGGTTATTTATGGTAGGTTTGGGCTTAACCTAGGGTTTAGACACTAAGAGAGCTATTTATGGTAGGTTTGAACTCAACCTAGGGTTTGGATACTAGGAGGACTATTTATGGCAGGTTTGGGCTCAACCTAGGGTTTAGACACTAGGAGGGTTATTCATGGTAGGTTCAGACTCAACCTAGGATTTGGATAGGGCTATTTATGGCAGTTTTAGACTCAACCTAGGGTTGGACACTAGGAGGGCTATTTATGTCAGGTTTGGGTTTCTATGGGTTGGACATGCCCAGGGTCCATGAGAATTTCAAGCGAGCCAGAAATGGCAAGAGAGAGGTGGCAAAATTGGGTGCTTACAAATACCCCTCTTTAGCTAAGATTGTGCCAATTGAAGGTAAAGATAAGATAACCACATTTTTACCCATCATGTTGAAGAGGAAGACAAAGCCTCCGTGAGGAGAACCATTAGACCTAGCAATTCTGCAATTTTTTTCCAGAATTGTCATTGAAATTACAATGATGTCAAAACTAACAATTGTTATTACCATCAGATCATGCATATGAAAACAAATGACTCTGTTAGCTTGCAATTCTAGATGAATTGGGGAGAGACTGTTAGAAATTGAATTGGTACTTATTAGGGATAAACTTTTTCTGATTACATAGCTTTGAAGAAATTATTGAATAAACTACTGAATGAATGTTCAATGCATTGGGATAAGTCTAAGGAAGTCTTTGGAAAGTCCAATGATCCCTTTCATGAGCAATAGTTTTGGCCAGATTGAAGTTTAACTCCCTGGGAGCTTTACAATTGGTTCCCTTTTGGGTAATGTCTCTTGGCACTCCTTATGGACAGAATAGCCTGGAAGGTGAATAAAATGAAGTGTGGGTCAGACCCATGATCTGAACGTCCGACTGCCTTGAGTATTTGTAACAAATTTTTCCTCATTCCAACAACAACATTTCCATCTGATGCTTGAAAGGTCACCTCCCTGAGACTTGCCAACTAATCTACGTCCACTCAATAAATAGTGGGATCTACTCTTTTTACCAGTTGATAAATGTCAAGAATCGGTGCCTCGACTTCCTCTAACAGACCCAATCTTTCAACGAGCCAGATTTGTAAAAGGTATAGTAAGCCATCGAACTTTTCTAAACAACATCGACTTGGGAGGTTGGCTGTAAGATCAAGTCCTCTCAAGGTTTTTACTAAGACTGTGGGCATGATGTCTTTATCCTGTTTCGCATGTCTAATGAGATCAATGATGACTGGAGATCCCATGTGCTCTTGACTTTGTAATAATGACCAGGCAATGATGCAATAGAGATAAACATGCCTTCTCTGTTCATCTTCTTTGTCTCCCTTGGGATCATGTTGTCCATAAGCCTTTATCATAGGTTGCAGTTTCAGTCACTGCCCTTGGATGAATGAGCTTGTTTCCTATTCATTCCAGCCAAAGAAATTCCTTTTCTCATGCTTATAGTCTTTTTTAGTGGACCGCTTTAACATCTTACCCTTGGGTGGATGAAATGAGACATGCCCTGAATTCTTCAATGGTAGGTCATAGTTATGCTTCACCAAACTTAAAGGCATGGGTCAGAAGTTCCCAACATTGAATATGTAAGACCCATAGTTGGAATCCTCATTAATTCGGATCCCTCTGTGCCGGGTCTTACTGTGCCAATACTTGGAACCCTGACATCTTGACCCTCCATATGATGTCGGGTCAAACCTTAGGATCACCTAGTGATGGTGATGGGTCTGGAGAACAAGATTCGAGGCTTAGGAAGTGTCCCCATTAGGTTAAACCCATCACACTGAGCATGTAACCATTTTTAAGCCCAACTGGATGTTGACAATCGGATGGTGCATCACCCGATTGTCAACATCCAGTTTGAGTCTGAGTGATACTGTAAGACTCGCAATCTACTACCTCGATCTAACCTGTTTAACATGTCATGACAGGTCTTCCCATTGTAATCAGGTTGGACGAACCAACCAGATGATGGACCACAAATCCAGGTATAGAAAATTGTTAACTCAAACCTTGTCTAGTTAGACAACTTAGTTTTTCTGGTCTGCATAGTAGGCGATTGATCAAATACATAATGGAATCTGAACTTACGAAAGTTTTCTAGTTTGAGTAGGTCTACTCTCCTAATTGGGAGATGACTCTATTAAGAAGTACCCTCCTATATAAGGACTCTATTAGGAAGTACCCTCCTATATAAGTGAGGAACATCTACCTTCTCCCACTCTTTTGGTCATATATAAACTCTTGAATTAAGAGAGAGAGAGAGAGAGAGAGAGAGAGAGAGAGAGAGAGAGAGAGAGAGAGAGAAAGAGAGTAGAGGCGAAGGCTAGGAGAAGAAGAAAGCTCTGGAGAAGGAAGAGGGAGAGGAAAGAAGAGCTCACCATCGATTTCTAGCAACCATCGTTAAGAGATCAATGGTAAGTTCCTAGCCACTGTCAATAGTAACTAAGATGTCTTGTGTGTGAGGTTGTATTCACAGCCGTCAGAGGTGATGATTTAATTTCACTATTGTATGAAATGTATAACGAAGACCATTAGGGTTGTATAGATCTAGTGTTATAGTAAAACCCTAAGTCTAATGTGTTCTTGACCTTATAATGGTATAGAATAAATCCCAGATGAGAGCCAAAGAATCAACTCTGAAGAAAGTTAGACTGGAAGACAGCCTGAAAGATGCTTTGGAGATTGTCCGAAAGCACCCAATAGGGGACCGGACAAGCTATCAGATACTCTCAGGAAGCATCTGAGGGTTGTCGGGTAGGTTGTTCGACTGTGCCATATACAATACCAAACAGTCAACTAGACAATGTTTGGAAGGCTTAAATTGCCAGTCTGGACAGTTAGTCTGAATGTCAGATTTGAACAGAACTAAACCCTAATTTTTTCTAGTGGTTGTTTAGGGTTTATAACCAATTCAAGATAGTTTCAAGGCTTGAAAAGGATTCAACAACACTCAATAGGTGAGGGACAAGACCCAAACTAATTGGTTAATAATAAACTATCCTGTCTTATTTCTTGTTGCTATGTTATGTCTTTGTGTATATAACACGTCATCCAATAACTGCTATTACTGTTCATGCATATTTTATTATTATTTCTTATATTGATGATGAAGATGATAAGGATAGATAAGTGTTTATGTATGGTTGGTGTTGAGTGGGGAGAGATTGTAGACTCAAACCATTCACTACACTGACATCATCGTATTGATGTTACCTTAGCATGCTTAGTATGTTGTAGGGTATCAGGGGGAGTGCTCGCAGTGTAGGCCATAGCCTTACCAGTGGACTCTAGCTCTATCTTTGTTCCATATTGAAGGATGCTGGGGTAGGGCCTTGGATATATTTTGATGACATCTAGGATTGATTAGTGATGAACCCAGTTTGTAAGCCCTCACTAGTAGGGGCATTTGTGTTGGTATGAGATAGGGTATCAAGGGGGTACTAGCGATGTGTAATCTGTTAGGCTTTAGCTCTATTTCTATCTTGCAGTGAGTGTTGTGGGACAATATTGGTTTTGGTAGGTGCCTGACCATTAGGTGTGCTCACACTCTTGTGTATGGAGGAGTGGTTGTAGTCTATCATTACCATGTTTTGTTTCTCACTGAGCTAAGTTGTGAGCTCACCCCACATATACATTTTCTTTGTAGTTGATGATGCAGGTATTACTATAGAAAACTACATCAATGCATCATTATATGGACACATGGCAGCTATGGATGTGTAGCTAATGGAGAATGAGCATGACTCGTTATGCGAGTGTTTCTATTGCGTTCATTCTTAGGATTTTATTTTTAATGTTTGGGATTATGATACTTGTAATCGATCATTACTTTATGTTTTAGTACACATTGAGATAACTGGGTTTACTTGTTTATTTATCATTTAGTTCTTAATTGGAAGAGCCTAGGAATGTATGGAGTATCTTGGCTAACTAAGTTGTTTAATAAAATTATGAGCTTAGGAAAAATGCCAAAGGAATGGAGGAAAAGTACTATGGTTTCGATCTACAAAAACAAAGGTGATATTTAGAGCTGCAATAACTACAGAGGCATAAAACTAATGAGTCATACTATGAAATTGTGAAAAAGAGTTATTGAAACCCACTTGAAAAAAGAAACTACCATTATGAAGAACCAGTTTGGTTTTATGCTAGGAAGATCAATGGCAGAGGCTATTTACTTTCTTAGAAGACTCATGGAAAGATGTAGAGAAGGAAAGAAGGACCTCTACATGGTTTTTATCAATTTAGAAAAGGCTTATGATAAAGTCCTTATGGAGGTTATCGAGCAAGTGCTAGAGAAGAGATACGTTTCAAGAAAATATGTAGACATAGTTAATGATATGTATTATAATGTGGTGACTAGTGTGAATACTATAGGGGGTCAAGGTCGTGAATTTTCAATTACAATGGAGTTACATCAAGGATCAGCTTTAGGCCCTTATTTGTTTACCCTCATTATGGATTATCTAACCAAAGACATTCAAGATGAAGTTCCTTAATGTATGCTTTTAGCTGATGATATTATTTTGGTGGATGAGACAAAAGTAGGGATTAATGCAAAGTTGGAGCTTTGAAGATCATCATTGGAATCAAAAGGTTTTAAGATAAGTAGAACGAAGACGGAGTATATGGTGTGTAACTTTAGTTACATTATATGGTGTGTAACTTTAGTCACATAAGGATAGATAATGAGGTGGTGAACATTCTTGAGAGGGAGATACAACAAAGTGATCATTTTAGGTATCTAGGTTCAATCATAAACAAAGTAGGTACTATAGATGATGATGTTTCTCAGAGGATTAAAATTATATGGATGAAGTAGAGAAGTGCGTCTGAAGTGTTGTGTGATCGACGTATTCCTATAAAACTTAATGGAAAATTCTATAGGATAGTTATTCAACCGGCTATGATGTATGCTGTAAAATGTTAGGCAGTTAAGAAGCATCATATTGATAAAATTAATGTAGCTGAGATGAGGATGTTAAGATTGATGTATGACAAAATTAAGAAGGATAAGGGAAGGAATGATCATATTAAAGCTGATTTGGGAGTAGCGTCAGTCACACCCCAATTCCGTACTATTCAGAATGGTGTGATGAACCGCTAACAAACTAACGGTTCAACCAGGATCTCGAGTAGGCTGTATATGTGTTATCTAAACTCCATACATCCACATTCATAATCAGAGTAAATATATAATAGCGGAAGTCTTATAGTAAAATGAACTGAAAATCTACTGTGATATTAATATTTAAATAGCAAATTATTATGTATCAACTGAGACATAAATAAATATCAAATGAATGTCCATAATAAATCCAAGTAAGAAAACTAAAAAATATCTAATCAAATACACATGGGTTGCACTCGCAAGAGGAGTCATGTGTATCCACTTCAGCTTCAACTTCCATCGTCGCTACGTTCCCGTACGTTGGAGCATTTACATAATCTTCAACGGTATAACCTGCATCATCAACTAAAAATATTCAGTGTCGAGGGGTGAGCACACATCATGGCTTAGTGAACAAACAAAACAATGCAACAGTACATATGCATGCAATCAATTCATATCTTTGGTCTGGTTTATAGTTTACAATGCGCAATAGAAAGGTCGGGTGGTCAAAGGTTAACGTTTATTGACCCCGCCTCTATACACAGGGTGTGGAAGTCCGCCCAAAGGTTAACATTTATTGTCGTCCCTATCCACCCTAATCATGAACATTATACAACAAAGGTTAGTGTTTATTGCTGTATAGTGCCATACCAACACGTAAGCCCCTGCTGGCGAGGGCTTGTAAACTGGGCTCACAACTAACCAATCCTAATGCCAAACAGTGTATCCAAGGCCTCACCCCAGCATCCCTCAGAATGTCCATAGAGATAGAGCTAAGGCCCCCCGATAGAGTCAGAGACTAGAAGGACCGAGATCACCTCCCCTGATACTCTACGACATAATAGTTCTGCTAAAGTAATGGCGATACGACGATGCTAATGCACAAGACTTGAGTTAGAGATAGAGCTAAAGTGCTGAGACCCGTCAAAGGTTAACGTTTATTGATGTTCTCATCACACCTCCCCTGATACTCGCTCGCATCAAGTACATTAACCACACACATACAATCACATGCCTATTCCTATCATCATCATCATCATCATGTTATAAACAATAAAGTAAATATGCATGAACAAGTAATAAAAATATTGGATGACATGTTGTATGCACATTACAAACATAGTCGCATAGAATCAAGCATGGGATTGGACTCAAGAAAAGAGAAAACAGTTTGTTATTAACCAATTAGTTTAGAGTTCCGTTTCCTCACTTTAGCTTGCTTATAGATACTCTTCCAAGCTTTAGAATCACCTTTATAATGTTATTATATTGCTAGAAGACCTAACAAAGTCGATAGAATTTAATTAGAATTAATTCTGAATTTAAAAACCATTCTGTTAATTGAGGGTTGGAGGTAGGGTCGGAGTCATGATCGACCATGGGTGTGACCCTCCCCAAATTTGAACTTCCAGAACCCTGAGGGTCGATACTCAGGATCACATAGGGTCGGATGGTTATCGACCCTCTGTGCGACCCTCGGTGGTTTTGGTCAATTTTCCTCCTTTTAATCCATTCTTTGTGTTTGGGGTCCTATGGCTTGCTCCTACAGTCCATTCAACATGCATTCCATGGTCTAGAACCATGAATCACCCACCCAAATAGCTTTCATGTATTCTCCCATGGTTTTCCATGAAAACCTAACCATGGGTTGATGGTTTGGGTTTCTCCGAGATCACACTCTCATCATTATCTAACCTAAGGCCTGTAAAAACTCATGGAATTAGTATCCATACCTGAAAAGAACACTCCTTCTCCGTAACTCTTCTCCTTTTGCTTTCTTCTCTACCTTGTTTCTCTTCTTCTTCTCTTCCTTCTCTTCTCTTTCTCTCAATTCGATTAGGGTTGTAAAAGGAGTGAAAGAGGCTTAGGGACATCCTTTAAATAGAGTAGAAACATCCTAAATAAGTCCCTTTGAGATTAGGAAAGAATCCCAATCGAAATTATGGAAATTTCCTAATTTCAGTTTTGGCGGCAACTGAGGGTCGATGGGAGGATCGATGATCCCATCGACCCTAGGTTTCTAATGTGTCCGACCTTCCCTGTAAAATAGAGGGTCTAACTTTCTGTCTTGGGGGGGTCCGACCCTCCCTTGCTGGGTTTGTGACCCTCCCCCTAATTTAAGTATTTTTGGGTCGATTTGATACCTGGGATCACGATCTCCTTCACGCCCTTAGTCCATTTGACTCAACCAGGATGGGTAAACCTGGTTCAAGGTGATAAGACCGGGTTAGTTTGATACGGGTCTTACAGCATCAATACATGATAAGCTATGTGAAAGTCTTTTGAGATGGTATGGCCATGTTCAACGAAGGTCATTCGATGCTCCCATATGGAGGAGTGATTTGATTCAGATGGAAGGGGCTAAAAGAGCTAGAGATAAACCTAAGATGACTCTAGGGGAGGTGGTGAAGCAAGACATGTATAGCTTAGGCCTTGCTTTAAGTATGACACTAAACAAAACTGATTGGCCCAAGAATCTATGTAGCCAACCCCATTTGGTTGGGATAATGCTTTGTTGTTGTTGTTGTTGTTGTTGTTGTTGTTAGTTCTCAGTTTATTATTAATAAAGATTTTTACTATTTATTATTATCTTTGATTATGGTTTGATGTAATGGTTTAAATTATTGGCACAGTCCTATGTGATATTGGCTTGAGTCGTTGGTTTATTGATGGTTCATTTACATTTCTGGTTCAATCAGAATTGGAGTGTAGCAGATATACTCTCTCTCTTAAGGATTCTATAATTAAGGAGGTCCTCTGTCACACCTCAATTATGTTGGAACATGGGTACACCTCACCTCCTTGATTATTGATATCTGTAGATAGATGATGGTTTAGTCTATTTATAACGGTCTTATTAGAAATATTCCTGGATAGTATGTATGGATTATATGTATTAAGACAGTGTTTGTGGGAATAGAGTTGTATGATATAACATATATTTATGTTATAATATCATTAGTGGGTAGCTGTCCTCTATTATGATTGCACTGCAACTCTTATTATTTTACTACCATTATTACGAATTATTGTTGATTATGTTGGATATTGCTTGTGTAGATTGTGGGGTTTGTTGGTAGATCATTTTGGCTGTTGGTTATTGGAAGATTCGGGTCATTAGTGGATGACTTGAATATCATGCTCAATTCCCAGAATAGGCTGTGACAATACTTGTATCATAGCACAACCACTCTGACTTTACCTACAAACTTCCCTTACACGTGCATTTCCATGTGTCAGAACGGATGCCTAGGATAATTAAAAGTGGTTATGAAACCATAAGTAGTAAGTAGGAAAATAGTAAGTTAGGCTGCACCACATTACACGAACTAAGAAAGATCATAATGTACAATATGAACTATGAACAAAAGAAAAAGATTTGTATGCTTATATATATATATATATATATCCGATTTTTAAGTACAAAATTAGGATACAACCCATAATCCGGGCAGTTATCCTAGATACAAATTCTTGATTCAAAATAAACAAAAAAGAAAGTACACAAGTAATGAGAAAAAAAACTGTCATGAGAAAAGTAGGGTACAGTCTACACCTTGGACAGTTACCCTATGTACTTGCTGTGTCAAATGAGATGGACAAAAATAAGGAGTAGGATCACTACTCTGTCTACTAGGGCCCACTAGGCAAGTCAGATGGTTGGGATTGACTCAAAGGTATAGGTGCTGAAGGTATATCCTGTAGGGTAGATGATGGGGGTACACTCGCTGACGAATGAGCAAGCCTACGTCTCACATAGTGGTGTAAGTGGCCAGCAGTGACCATGGCATCAAGTATGTAGCCCACATGAGTCTCCACAGTTTCACCTGACTATCAGTCAACTTTTCTAGTTCCTTCTACATGAGCTGGAGTATGCCAAACACCTGACCCATGTCAGCTGATGGCCTCGAAGTTTGGATAACTATTGGTGGTCTGGAAGTATAAATAACTGGAGGTGCCTCTCTAGTAGTAGCAACTGGAGGTACCTCTCTAGTGTGGCAAGCTATGTTCACCTCCATGTGGTCACTACCCTCGTTGTCATCGTTGTCACCACTGCCCTCCTCGCTACTGTCATCATCGTCCTCAGACTTACCCTCTACCTCGTCACTAGTAGATGGCTAGGGCATCTCATTTACTACCCTCCCAATGCCATAGCTGGTGTCCACCCACACCTCAGTCTTAGCTCTAGTTGCTATTGCTGCTGTATGTCAGAGACCTGTGTTGCTCTGAGTGGTCTAGCACATGCCTCAAGAACTAGGTCCTCCATGACTACATTTGTCATACCCCAATTATGAACTAACCAAAATGGTGTGATGAACCGTCAATAAACCAATGGTTCAACCAAGATCTCGTATAGGCTATGCCAACCATGTTAAACCAAAACACATTCCACATTAATAATCAGAGTAAATAAAGTAAATAGCAGAAGTCTTACAGATAATGAACCGAGGTCTAATCATGATAAATAATTAATATTTCAGTTATCTCCAAGTAACCAAAACATAATTTAATACATATTACAAATATCTAAATACAAAAGTTAAACACTAAGCACATCCATAATTGAAACACTCACTTAACGAATCATAATAGTCCTCCATAGCTTGCTTATCCATAGTCGCCACCTGTTCATATGTTGGCGTGTCGACATAATCTTCAACCGTAATACTTGCGACATAAAAACTAAAAATAATTGTGCGTGCGAGGGTCAACTCTCTAACTTGAGCTCAGTGAGTAAACAAAATAATACAACAAACATATGCATTCGTTCAATTCATATCTTTGGTCTGGTTTATAAGTTTGCAATGTGCTATAGAAAGGTTTGGTGGTTGTCGCACCTCTATACACAAGTGTGTGAATTCGTCCAATGGATCAAGCACCATTTCTGTCCCACATGCACCCATATGGAATAGAGATAGAGCTAAAGTGCCCGGATCAAACACCGCCAACACTTCCCTTGATGCCCTACCCATACCAACACGTAAGCCCCTATTGGCGAGGGCTTGCAAACTGGGCTCGCTACTAACCAATCCTAATGCCATATAGTATATCCAAGGCCTCACTCCAGCATCCCTCAATACGTCCATAGAGATAGAGCTAAGCCCCCCAGCAGAGTCAGAGACCACATGGTCCGAGACTACCTCCCCTGATGCCCTACGACGTAATAGTTCTGCTAAGGTAATGACGATACGACGATGTTAGTAGGCAAGACTTGAGTAGAGATAGAGCTAGAGTATGGTGACGTGGTCGAAGACCACCATGCCACGTCCTCCCCTGATGATCCACTTGCATCCAACACACCAACTACATACATATATTCACATGCCTATTCCTAGCATCATCATCATCATCATGTTATAGATTGACAGAATTATATATGCATGAACAGTAATAGCAGAAATATTGGATGACATGTGAGATGCACATTACAAACATATAAGCATAGAATCAATCATGGCATTAGACTCAATAAAAATAAATAGTTTGTTATTAATCCATTTGTTTAGGTTTTGTTTCCTCACCTTTGATCGATATTTATTCCTCTCCTTGTTCCTCTCCCAAGCTTTTAGAAGTTACTTTGAATCTATTAGGATCCTAAACAATTAATGTATGTAAGTTAGAGTTCGAGTTTACCAAGTTATAGTAGTCAAAAACCTTGTTTGGTCTTAAAATATGCTTGCTGTTTTCCTACGGTCGATGCTTTGGTTGATGCTATGGTAGCAATATATGCCACCGTAGGACCTACGGTCGATACCCTATGGTCGCATTACATGCGATCATAGTTGTGACCGTATGTTTCCTGAATTCTTTCTGAAGGCTATGGTCGATACTTTGTCATCCTATGGTCGACCATAGCTGCGACCATACATAGTTTGGTTGATTTTTACTTCTCACATGAGTTCCTCCTCTTGGATCATTAATGAGGATCCTCCTAATGATCATTCTAAGGCCAATATTCTTAGTTTATCCCTCATCCATTAACCCTAACCTATTCTCTATGATTTTGCTTAGAAATTCCATAATCAAAATCGTTACATTAGATTCAACACATCAACTTGATGGAAAGGAACCTATCCTATCTAATCTATCCTATAGAGTCAAGTCCATACATTAAGCTTGTTATAGAAATATAGAACTCTTCTCTGCAAACCTTCCTCTCAGCCTTCTTCTTTAAATCTCCTTCTCCTTCTCTGCCTCTCTCTCTTTCTCTCTTAGGTTTAGAGTTTCAATTTGGGTTCTAAAAGAGTGAGAGAGACTAAAGAACATCCCTTATATAGAGGGAAAACCTCCATATAGAGTCCTCTTTTAATTAAGAAAGAATCCTCCTCAAATTAGGAAAGTTTCCTAAACATGGAGTCGGTTTTGGGTTCCTACGGTCGCATAAACCGTTGACTGTAAGACCAAAACATGCGACCATAGCACCTAGGGTCTCACTACGGTCGACCATAGGTGCGACGTAGCCCCCAAACATGCCACCATAGGTCTAAAATTCACTGGTTTTTAGTTTTTGACTGTTTGCTTGCATACAAACTTAACCAGTCAACCACAACAACTAAATTTGACTTGTGACTTACCTCATCTTGTGGTTTCTTCATATAATTGGTTCACTTGAGCTGATTATGTTGGGAAGACCGGTCACGACCCAATAAGTACGGTTAGACCGGGTTCGTGGCTTACGGGTCTTACAACATCGTGGAGCCTCATCCGCACTATAGTGTGCCATTTGAATTCAGATGACTCCTTACCATTGTTGACAACCTCATCCTCTAGGCTCACTTTAGACTGAACAAAAATGTATGTTAAGAGCCATCCACATGTAAACAACCCTCTTGGTCAGACGGTAAAAGGTGTGGAATAGGTTGCGCAAAATAATGTATGGAAGACATAAGGGCTCCTTCTTGACCAAACGGTCCGACATGAATATGCAGAACTGGTTCAACCCCTTCCTATTACCCGAACGGGGCCAGACATTGTGCTGTACCACTCTGCTAAGTAACCTGGGTGTAGGCTTGAAGCCCGACTCCTTCTCTCCCTCAGGTTTTCCTATGAGTTCTGGCTGTGTTTGTGCATGCCTCATGTCTAGATACTCATCCTCTATAATACCCTAGGACTCCCTAGGAGCCCTGTAGATGTGGTCCCCACCAACTGAAAGATCTAACATGGCTGACAAGTTGGAAACTATTAGTGTCAAATCTATTCCCTTGACCCATCTGGTCACAATCAACTCCTCTGTGCCTTCCTCTGTCTTATAGTTGAAATTGGAGAAAAAGTGGAGCACCAGGTTAGGGTACATGTCATCTTTGATGCACATCTCAGGTGTCCAACAAAAATGATCAAACTCCTTTTGTAGACCGAAGTGGGAAAGCTTGGCAAAGTTTACAAATCATCTTGCTTCCACCATAGTCTTGCCAAATCTACCCCAGTTTTAATAGGCAGGATAAGAGTTGAACCAATGTGCATCAAAACCCTACACTGAAGGCTCAACAGCTCTCCTAGGGCCTATAGTACCTGGAAAAAAAAGAAGAGGGAAGAACCTAGAGTTAGCAAAAGTTGATAGAAATTAATGAGTAATGAAGCATAACAGTGTGACTAAGGTTTATAATAGACTAGGTATTGGCTTAGGTTCCTTTACTAGGTGGCAAGTACCAGCTACCATCAATGTGATAGTATAGGTATTAATGGGCATGAAACATGTAATGCTCATTAGAACATGTGAATGGGGTCCCACGGCCCAAGGTAAGAAACCTCTCACTCACCCTGGTCTGCTCCTTATATATTGGGGGTTCACAAAAAAGGGGGTGAACTTAACCCAATGATGAGGTGGAGACCTACTGCTGTCTACAATCAACAAGGATCCCCAAATTTTTAGCCAAACCCCCATCAATGGGCGCAATTCCTATAGGAGTCATAGGTTATACTTGAGGCAAGTAGTTTGGCTTGAGTAACCCCATGGCCTTGTATGACCATTGCCCAATATCTAAGTGTAAAGGCTATAAGGGAACCAAAGTGGTGTTAATTATGTAGTAATGGGGGTAATGTAAATACAATGTAGATTGGAATACAAGTTATGGTAGTTGGTCTAGCCAAACTTGGTGCCCAACCAATGTGGAGTCAGTGCTGCCCAAGGTAAGTGCATGGTGTTACCACTATTGACCAAATCTAAGACAACCCAATGGGCAGCCTAGTATGAAAATGATGGGTAACCAGTGAGCTGATTCCTCGTGTGTGTGCACCTAAACTAGTCAAAGGTGTAACAACATGCCATGCACTAGGTAGGGTCGACAGTAAGCAACAGTAACAGATTCCCTTGGAAACATATACAGTGGGGAACTCATGGGAATCACTTGGTATACTAGGAATATGGGATTCGGGGTTCTATCCCATGGTTAGTGACTGAAACATGCCCCAAACTCTAATGGGAACAAATCCCAACTGTAAGTGGAGTCCCTTGGAGTTCAGGGAATGGTATTCACACAACTTTCTTCCCATGTTGGGTGAATGATCAAATGAAACCCAAAGAATGGGCAAACATATGAATTCGGGGGCAATGGAGCCTTAATCAAGTCACTGGGTTGCCACACTTGGCCAAGCCTTTGAATAAACCCAAAGGCAATGAGACATGTCAAATCTATATTGGGTTGGGAGTATAGAGTTTATGGGGTTCTCATCAATTTTTGGTAGATAACCATGAGAACCCTAAGAAGGGGATTTAACAACAATGCAGGGAAAAGAAATGAGATAAAAGGGAAGTGAATAGCTGAAATGATGGATAAGGAAGAGGAAGAACCATGCAATTGCCAAAGAAATGGAAGGGAAGTTAGGGGAGTATCGCCAGAGCCCTGCTCTCTCTTTCTATTTGCCTCCGTTTGGGGTTTTGAGTGGGTTCAAATAAGGGCCCTAGTACCCTTTTGTAAAAAGGAAATTTTACGGAAGCGAAGGACTAGTCACTTAAAAATGCCTTCGGATCGACCCTCCAATAGGCCAAGAGTCTTGACTTTTGGATTTTTGCCTCCCAAATAACCGGAGCCTGTAACACAAACAACAGATCATCCCTCCGCTTGGATCATCCAGTACAGTTAGGATTAGTTAAGCGGATGCTTTGCCTAATGGTTGACCATCCATTACTGCCTCTGGTTAACTCTTGGGGAGTTGTTATCTGTGACAGTCTGATAAACTAGATGGTAGACATAAACCAGATGCTTGAGCACCCAATAGACCCTCCAGTTAGCCTAGGTGCATAACCAAAAGTTGTGCCAATTGACCATACCCCGTTGCATACGGCTTTAATTCTTTTAAATTGGGGGTACCCCAATTAAATCAGGTGTGTTAACCAGTTGGTGCCCACCCAATGGGTATCATTGGTTGATGCAACCGTATTACCCTAGTTGATGTGCGTGTCCTACAAAATTTAGAATTATTACTCAATTCCTTTTTGACTTGTATATGGCATACGATATTGTTTCATTTGAATTATTGGGGTGAATTGACTTTTAACTTTGGGTATGCAAATTTTATCTTTTCTAGATTCACCCAAGGCTAGGCAAGATGTCGCTAGCCTAGCATCCTAATGAGAAGCCCACCTCTAAGGTGCTTACATTGGGAAATGAACTGAAAGTATATCGACGTGTCATCTCCAACCTGTTGGTAACTCATCGGCCCACACCAACTAGTGAGCCTAATGGGTCAAGTGGGGAGCTACCACCTTTCTCCTCCTTACATGAAGTAGACCCCAATACTGCATACAACACCATAGTTGGCTTCCAATAATTGAGCCTGGAACAATTTAATGGGGCATACAAAGATTTTTCCCAATCAAGGGATTGGATTCAAACCATAGAGGAAATTATTGGTAACCTCCGCTGGTCGGATGCATAGAAGGTTATGTGTGCTACTTACCAACTTAAGGGCATGCCATATGAATGGTGGTGAGTGACTTAACCCATGCTTCTACAGTGCCATGGAGAGATAACTTGGGACATATTCTGAGAAGCTTTCCTGGCCAACTATGCTCCGCAACAAAGAAACCTGGCTCAAAACTACGTGAAGCCATTCGAAGGGTCCAAGCAGGCCTAACTGCAAGGAAAGGTTTCACCGAGATAAGGGCAGATTGTTAAAGCACTTACCACGGGGAAAGTAGCAATTCGAAGCCCTACAATAAGGTAAATTTTTTTTATTTACAATTAGCATGTTTGAAGTAATTCCAAATTGAAGTAAATGGCAATATTGTGGCTTTGATATGATTGTATGCTTTTGTTATGCATAAGGAATTTGAATATTATCTCCAATAAGTATTCCAATTCCTTGATGCAAACTCATCATACAACTCATGGAACTATGTAATGACATAAATGGATTATGTCAAAAAACGTAACTTGATTTATAGTAACACGCCTATGACACATGGATAGCCATAAAACTATCCATACCGCATGACACCCTATCATGGAATGATGTCCATAAGCTCAATGGAAGTAAGGTACTTAAGGTAGGAAATGGAAGTATGGGGAATTGAATAGGGTCATACAATTAGTGACCGCCCCACTATTACGTGTGAAAGGTATACTGATGGTATATACATATAAAGTGTATCACCTTTTTGAGTGCTAAAATTTGCGAAAGCTCAAACCTTAGGCAAAACCATCAAGCATGTGCCCTAATTGGAGGACTATTTAAGCAAACTTTAACTGATAGAGTACTAATAGCCTTAGGATGAAGGGAGGGTAGAATTGGTACGTAAGCAACTACAAAGAGTTATATACGAGGGCTATAAAATAGGGAAAACAGAGAATTCACAAGTACCACAGGTTAGGATGTCCTTGCTAGTACTTGTGCATAGTGTTGAAAGAGTGATGGAAAAATTAAAGAGGTAGGAAGTCCTACTTACTAGGACTTAATGCATAAGTGTACACATACTTGAATGATAGTGGTAAAGAGAATATTGCATGAGGCAATATATGATGAAATGTGTGCCAAGCATTGGAAGTTGGGTATGGGTGCATGTCGTGAATTAAGTTGATAACCTACATGTATGAATAATGAAATGCCAAGTAAGATCCGTGCATGCAAATTTTGATGATGAAATTTCTGTTAAGGGTGGTGGAGTTGTAAGACCCGCACACCACGAACCCGGTCTAACCTTACGTTCTTGTGTCGTAATCGATCTTCCTATCATAATAGGCTCAAATGAACCAATTATATGAAGAAACCACAAGATGAGGTAAGCCACAAGTCAAATTTAGTTGTTGTGGTTGACTGTTTAAGTTTATGTGGAAGCAACAGTAAAAAATTAAAAACTAGTAAATTTGGATGTATGGTGGAAGTTTTGAGGGCTACAATCGCACCTATGGTCGACCGTATTAAGAACGTATAACCTATGGTCGCATGTTTTGGTTGTATGGTTGATGGTTTATGAGACCGTATGATTGATCGTATAAACCCAGAATGAACTCTGTGTTTAGAAAACTTTCTCAATTTGAGGAGGACTCTTTCCTAATTGAAAGATGACTCTATATGGAGGTTTTCCTCTATATAAGGGATGTTCCTTAGCCTCACTTACTCTTTTAGAACCCAAATTGAAACTCTAAACCTAAGAGAGAAAGAGAGAAAGGAAGAGAAGGAGAAGGAGAATTGGAGAAGAAGGCTGAGAGAAGGAGTTCTACAGACTCTCTGCAACAAGTAAGGTATGAATCTTGTCTTTGTAGCCTTAGAACACTAAGAGTAAGAGTTTTAATGTAAAATTGAGATACCAAACCCAAAGTAAGGATTCAACTGTGGATTTTCTGAGTAGATCTCAAACAAGGATCCTGGAGAATGGGTTAGAGTATTAATTTAGTAAACTAAGAATATTGGTCTTAGAATGATCATTAAGGAGGACCCCATTGATGATCTAAGAGGAGGAATCCATATTGGAAGTAAGATATTATATTAAACTTGTATGGTCGCAGCTATGGTCGACCATGGGATGAGAAAAGAGTTGACCACATCAATTTGGGAATAATTCAGTAAACATATAGTCGTAGGTACGGTAGCATGTAATGCGACCATAGGGTATCGACCGAATGTCCTACGGTGGCATATATTGCGACCAAAGGATTAACCATAGGATCGACCATAGGATAACAACTAGTATATTTTGAGACGAAACAAGGTTTTCGACTACTGTAACTTGGTAAACTTGAACCTTAACTTAAATACATTAATTGTTTAGGTTCCTAATAGATTCAAAGTGACTTCCAAAGCATGGGAGAGAAATAAACATCGATCAAAGGTCAGGGAACAAGACCTACATTAATTGGATAATAACAAACTATTTTATTTTATTTTGTCCAATGCAATGAATGCTTCTATGCTTGTATGTTTGTAATGTGCATCTCACATGTCATCCAATATTATTGCTATTTCTGCTCATGTATATTTATTATTTACTATTTATAACATAATGATGATGATGCTAGGAATAGACATGTGATTGTGTGTGTGGTTAGTGTGCCTGATGTGAGTGGAGCATCAGGGGGAGGACGTGGCATTGTGGTCTCTGACCTGGTCACCAGACTCTAACTCTATCTCTACTCAAGTCTTGCCCATTGATATCGTCATATTGCCATTACCTTAGCAAAACTATTGCGTCGTAGGGTATTAGGGGAGGTGGTCTCGAACCATGTTGTCTTTGACTTTGCCAGGGGTCCTTAGCTTTATCTCTATGGACATATTGAGGGATGCTGGGGTGAAGCCTTGGATACACTGTATGACATTAAGATTGGTTAGTTGCAAGCCTAGTTCGCAATCCCTCGCCAACAGAGGCTTACGTGTTGGTATGGGTATGACATCAAGGGAAGTATTGCTGGTGTGTGATCTGGACACTTTAGCTCTATCTCTATTCCATGGTGGGTGCATATGGGATGGCAATGGTGTTTGATCTATTGGGTGGATTCACACATTCGTGAATAAAGGTGCTGGGGCTACCAAACATTTCTATACCACATTACAAGTTTATAAACCAGACCAAAGATATGAATTGAATGCATTCATATGTTTGTTGCATTGTTTTTTTTTCTCACTGTGCTCAAGTTGGAGAGCTGACCCTCTTACGCGTAATTCTTTTTAGTTTCTGATGTTGCAGGTGTTACGGTTGAAGACTACATGGATACGCCAACGTATGGACATGTGGCGACTATGGATGTGCAAGCTGTGGAGGACGAGCAAGACTCGTCAAGCGAGTGTTTCCACCGTGGTTACGCTTAGTGTTTAACTTTCGTATTTTGATACTTGTAGTATGTATTAATTATGTTTTGGTTAATTGGGGATAACTGGATCATTTAATTATTTATCATGTAGACCTCGGTTCATTATTAATAAGACTTTTGCTATTTATTTTAATATCTCTGATTATTACTGTGGAATGTATTTTGGTTTAACCTGGTTGGCATAGCCTATACGAGATCCTAGTTGAACCGTTAGTTCTTATGATGGTTCATCACACCATTGGTTAGTCTAAAATTAGGGTGTGAAAACTTGGTATCAGAGCTCTCAGGCCTTGCCCATCAAACCTGAATACTTTCACAGGAGTCATGAACTGAATTTGGTTAAATTTAAAGGCTTTAATACAAACACACCATAAGCACTTGTGTTGGTTGAGAGAGAACTTAAATAAGACAATAATGTACATATAAAAGGTAGAACCATATATATATACAGACAGAAGAAAAAGAAAATCTAAATATATCCTGATAAACAAATAACATATGGTACAGTTTACAAGTCAGATAGTTGCCAGAGTATACAAAGGATATAGTATAGTAACAAGAAGGAAGCATCAGTAAAGCAGAAAATTGGAATACCGAGTTGGTACCCAAAAGATGTGGAACTTGATGTTTGATAGAGAAAGAAGAAAAATGGATAGTAAAGCCTAAATCCCTGCAAAGGTAAAGGGAAAGATCTCGGGCCAAATCCAACAAAGAGGAGAACTATGGCCATATACCAAAAACAAGAGTAGCTATAAAAGAAGATAAAGCTGTACTCCTAGGTGATGTAGAGACTCGGAGTGAGATCCGTCACATGTTGATCCATCATCACTGAGCATTAAAAAGAGGTTGTAACCTGACCCCACCACTATCTCGGTCGAGAACGGCTAATGAGAACCATCTGAGAAAATGCCAAATAATGATAATCAGTCTGGAGCAAATCAAAGGGGGTGAACAACCAGGCCACTCCAGCCAACCTACCTAGACTACCAAGTGCCTTGGCCATGATTGTAATGAATTTGGTCTGGTAAAATGCAAAAGAAAGAACAGATGATACCGGTTATACAAGTTACCATGGGAATCACTACCCTAGTTTCCAATGCTACACCAATACCTCCAGGTCAGACCAAGTACGGTACCAGTTGGTAGCAACACTATCTCCAGCACCTGTTAGCCATAACATAGTGCCTACCATACAGTAGGTCCCAGTAATGCACAACCCAATGCAGAAGCATGGTGCCCAACAAGCAGTGTATCAAGGTGATTATCCTTATCAGCTACCGAGGTATGGGATAGATGTACAATGGTAGAATGATCCAACAAAGATTGAGGAATATTTTCTAAAGATGAAGCCTTGGATGTTTTCAGTAAGGGATCAAATCTATTGTGGCAATATAACTAAATAGGTTTATATAGGATGTGGTGCATCATTGACTTACTCTTATGATTATAGAGGATGCACATACCTGATTTTAAATTCTCGTGCCTTGACAGGATACCTTCTCAATTCAACCTATCAATTGGGGTTCTAGATATTATTTCCTTAGAATTAGTCCTGATTATACCAATCTAAGCCACTCCCATGATCGACAACATGAATAGAGATATGAACTGAATGAATAGTTAAAGGTTTAATCATGTTAAGCTTACATCTTTCTGATTTATACCTGATTTATTGATGTACCAAAACCTTCTTTAGATTTACTCTTATAGTGCCTTAACCATTGGCATTATATATTCAATAAAACCTGTAACCATGAGGTTAAGAGTTGTGGAACCTCTACTTCTATGTATTCGGACCACCTGACAACCAATAATCATGGGTCAAATTCAATTTGTAATCGGATTGGTTGCCATAGATTTACTCCTGATCCATTAAACCTAAGTTCACTAGATAAAACAAGTGTTTGTCATCATATTGAATTCAAAAAAAGAAAACAAATTGCTTTTGGATAAACATTCTGATTCTTACATTCCCTGACCTCTGTGGATAATGATACTTAATTAATAAGAAAAATTATGAGAGACAAGGATTCAGATAAATCTTTATAGCCAAGGAACCTTAGATGAAGTAATGGAGAATCTGTTATGAGAATGCAAATGGATGGATTTGAGTCACGGTTTGTGAAGGAGTGCATAAGCAAGAACGAGAACTACCAAGAGCAGCTAGTAAATAGTAGATAGCACTTGAACAAAGTTAAAAATGGCTATATCAGATTGAATTTTGACTAGGTAGAATATTTCTAAAGGCAGATCTAAGAGTGGATACAAGAATGAAGTCGAAAATCATGGAATTGATAGTATTCAGATTAGTACAAGTAATACTGAGTTATGCCCAATGTCAAGTAAGATGATTAAGTAAAAACCAAGTGAATTTGGAAAAATTAATTACATTATAAGCATATACCCTAATGCTTATAAGTAGACTTGGGATATGAAGTGAGTAACTATCACAAGATACTTTTCGAGGTATATGATAGAGAGATCCGGATAAAACAACAGTGATAAAAGAGATGTAAGATAATAAGTGCAATATGAGATTATTGGTATAAGCTAATGAGTTTTTCGAGATATTAGATTATTGACAATAGTCTTTGAAAAACTAAGAAGTAAAAGGGGACTAAACATGCTCTTAACACCTTTAAACCAAATTTTGCTAGTTCAAGCCCTTTCAGACTAGATGTTGTATTAGGTGAGTGTTATGAACAATGTTCGAATCGTATGGATGGATGAAATTTGGATGCAACCTAATTTGACTTGAGATGGCAGACTTTGATGTCATCTTGGGGATAGACTGGTTGTCTCAACACTGTACAAAGATGTTATGTGCATAGAAGAAGTTGTCATTCAAGAATAAAGACTCCATATAATTTGGTTTTATTGGAATCATATTGCTTAGGAAGCGAAAGCTTATCCTCTCTACACTAAAGGCGAATAGATGCTTTGAAAAGAAAGGAGTTGGATACATGATATATGTGGTAGACGTTACCAAAGAAGCACTACAGATGGAAGATATTGATGTAATGCATAAATTTCCTAATGTATTTCCAAGAGACATACCCGGGTCGCCACCTGATCGAGCAACTGAGTTCGTTATCAACTTGTTACCAGGGATGGCACCTGTGTCAAAGGCACCCTATAAAATAACTCATATAGAGTTGAAGGAATTGAAGACTCAGCTACAAAATTTATTAGACAAAGGTTCTCATCAGCCAAGTATTTCATTACGGGAAGCTCCAGTGCTATTCATGAAGAAAAAGGACAGTAGTGTTCGGTTGCATATAGATTATTAAGAATTGAACAAGCTAATGATCAAAAATCAATACCCACTACCTCAGATCAATGACTTATTTAATCAGCTACAAGGAGCAAAGATATTTTCTAAGATTGACCTTCGATTAAGATATCATCAACTGAAGAATTTGGACAGCAATATTTCGAAGACAACTTTTGAAATCAGGTATGGACATTATGAGTTCCTGGTTATGTCTTTTGGTTTGACCAATGCCCTTATATCTTTTATGGAGCTAATGAACTGGGTGTTTCATGGCATGTTGGACACGTCGGTCATAGTTTTCGTAGACTATATCTTGGTTTATTTCAAAGATGAAGAAAGTCTTGTAATGGACCATAGAGCAGCCATACAACGGCTGGGAATGGAGAAGTTTTATGCCAAGTTCAAGAAGTGTGAGTTTTGATTAAACGAGATTGCATTCTCGGGGTCACATAGAGTCATTAGAAGGGATAAAAGTGCACCGCAGTAAGATAGAAGCTATTATGGGGTGAGAAGTGCCTAAGAACATTACGATGATTAGAAGTTTCATGGGTTTAGCTGGTTATTATAGACGATTCATGGAGGACCACTCTAGGATCGCAATACCTCTTACCAAGCTAACCAAGAAGGGAGAGAAGTTCATTTGGATTGACAAGTGTGATATCAGCTCCCATCTCGATCGTTTCGATACCAGGAAAACCTTTTACCCTATACATCAATGCTTTCGGATTGGGTCTAGGATGCGTACTGATATAGGAAGAACAAGCGACTGCATATGCTTCAAGACAATTAAAGAGCATGAAAAGAACTATCCAACTCATGACTTGGAGCTAGCAGCGATAATTTATGCAATTGAGACTTGGAGACATTATCTATATGGAGAAGAATTTTAGATTAAATTGGATTACAAGAGTTTTATTTATCGCTTCACCCAGAAAGAGTTGAACATGAGGTAGAGAAGATGGTTACTGTAATATTCAGTGTCGTTCGAGCAAGGCTAATGTGGTAGCTGAAGCTTTGACCAAAAAAAAATAATAAAGCCAAAAGGAGGACTTAGTACAAATGCTGTCTTGTGTTCCTTAACAACATATTCAGATTTAAAAGAAGATCAACAAATAATAGAAACTAGTGATGTTCCAATTGAGCAAGAACTTATGGAGCAATAGTTCCTCGCTTGCGTTCACAGCATAAAGATCGTCTCTGATTTGATGGACAAAGTAAAAGCAGTAATTTTGTTAGATCCATATCTAAGAACGATGTAAGAAGATTTAGAGAAAGGAAAATCCTAACCCTAACTTACTTTGGATTCAGATAAGGTACTCAGATACGGAGGATGATCATGCATACCTCAAGGTGAAAAACATGAATCTTTGATACAAAATAATGTGAGAAGCCCACTGAACCCTATATTCAAGACATTCTAGAGTACCAATATGTATCATCACCTGAAGAGGTTGTACTGATAAGGAGGAATGATAACAGATGTGGCTTAGTATGTGTTTCAGTGTCTAAATTGTATGCAAGTAAAGGCTAAAAGGCAAAGACAAGCAGGCTTACTACAACCACTATCGGAGCCAATTTGGTAGTGGAATTGCATTACAATGGACTATGTCACCGGTTTACCACTGACTCCCAGATCGATTGGCACAGTTTGGGTGATTGTTGATCGTCTTATAAAGACGACTCATTTCGTTGCTATACGACCTCGGTATGCTTTGGAATGGCTAGCTAAGATATATATGAATATTATTATCTGATTGAATGCTATGTTTGAGAGCATGGTGTCGGATAGAGGCTCACGCTTTACCTTAATGTTTTGGGAGGGACTGTAAAAAGCGATGGGAACAAAATTGAAGTTTAGTACCGTATTTTACCCTTAAACCAACGAACAGTCCAAGCGGATTATACAAATCCTAAGAGGTATTCTTCGAGCCTGTGAAATTGATTTCAAAGGAGCTTGAAATGAGAAGTTGCCATTGATCAATGTTGCTATCACGCTACCATATAGATTTCACCTATGAAGCATTGTACGGTAGAAATGTTGAACTCCTTTATTTTGGAATGAAGTTGGAGAATGAGGAATTGTAAGACCTGAGTTTGTCACAGAAACCTATCAAGTGGTAGACAAGATCAAAGAAAAAGGGCCAAGACAGCTCAGGATTGTCAGAAGAGATGCCAAGACCTCGAGTTCGTCGTAAGTGACAAAGTGTTCTTGAAGATATCACTTATGCGTGGTTTGAAGCGGTTCGGCAATAAGGGAAAGTTGTCTTATATATGTTTTGAACCTCATAAAATTTTGGAGAGACGTGGAAGAATAGTATATCAACTAGCGTTATCACCATCCATGTCTAGAGTGCACGACGTATTTTGCGTGTCTCTATGGAAGAAGCACGTCAGAGATCCATCACGGGCATTAACCATGGATCCATCGGATTTGATAGAAGACTTAACTTTTGAAGTCGTATTAGCCTAGATCACCAGTTGGAAGGTACAACACCTCCAGAGGTGGAATATTTATTATGTGAAGGAAACCTAGCAAAGCCAAGATGTAGAGGAGATTGCATGGAAAGAGGAAGACGCCATGTGAAAATAGTATTCCCACCTATTCGACTCAGAAGGTACATCTAAATTTTGAGGATGAAATTTCTTTTGAGGATGGTGAGTTGTAAGATCCGTGCGTACAAATTTCGAGGACGGAATTTTTGTTAAGGGTGGTGGAGTTGTAAGACCCGCACGCCAGGAACCCGGTCTAACCTTATGTTCTCGTGTCGTGATTGGTCTTTCTATCATAATCGACTCAAGTGAACCAATTGAATGAAGAAACCACAAGACGAGGTAAGCCACAAGTTAAATTTAGTTGTTGTGGTTGACTGTTTAAGTTTGTGTGGAAGCAATAGTCAAAAATTAAAAACCAGTAAATTTTGGATGTATGGTGGCAGTTTTGAGGGCTATAGTTGCACCTATGGTCGATCGTAATGAGACCGTATAACCTATGGTTGCATATTTTGGTTGTATGGTCGATGGATTATGCAACCGTATGATCGACCGTACGAATTGAAAATTGACTCCGTGTTTAGGAAACTTTCCTAATTTAAGGAGGACTCTTTCCTAATTGAAAGAGGACTCTATATGGAGGTTTTCCTCTATATAAGGGACGTTCCTTAGCCTCTCTCACTCTTTTAGAACCCAAATTGAAACTCTAAACCTAAGAAAGAAATAGAGAGAGGAAGAGAAGGAGAAGGAGATTTGGAGAAGAAGACTGAAAGAAGGAGTTCTATAGACTCTTTGCAATAAGTAAGGTATGAACCTTGTCTTTGTAGCCTTAAAACACTAAGAGTAAGAGTTCCAATGTAAAATTGAGACACCAAACCCAATGTAAGGATTCAACTGTGGAATTTCTAAATAGATCTCAAATAGGGATCCTGGAGAATGGGTTAGAATATTAATGTAGTAAACTAAGAATATTGGTCTTAGAATGATCATTAGGGAGGACTCCATTAATGATCCAAGAAGAGGAATTCATATTGGAAGTAAAAAATTATATTAAACTTGTATGGTGGCAGCTATGGTCTACCATGGGATGAGAAAAGAGTCAACCATAGCCATTCGGGAAGAATTTAGGAAACATATGGCCGCAGGTACGGTCGTATGTAATGTGACCATATAGTATCGACCGTACATCCTACGGTGGCATATATTGTGACCATAGGATTGACCATAGGATAACAACAAGTACATTTTGAGATGAAACATGGTTTTCGACTACTGTAACTTGGTAAACTTGAACCCTAACTTAAATACATTAATTGTTTAGGTTCCTAATAGATTCAAAGTGACTTTCAATGCTTGGAAGAGGATCAAACATCGATCAAAGGTGTGGGAACAAGAACTACACTAATTGGATAATAACAAACTGTTTTATTTTATTTTGTCCAATGCAACGAATGCTTCTATGCTTGTATGATTGTAATGTGCATCTCACATGTCATCCAATATTATTGCTCTTTCTTCTCATGCATATTTATTATTATCTATTTTTAACATGATGATGATGATGCTAGGAATAGGCATGTGATTGTGTGTGTGGTTAGTATGCTTGATGCGAGTGGAGCATCAGGGGGAAGACATGGCATTGTGGTTTCTAACCTGGTCATCAGACTCTAACTCTATCTCTATTCAAGTCTTTCCTACTGACGTCGTCGTATCGCCATTACCTTAGCGGAACTATTATGTCATAGGACATCAGGGGAGGTGTTCTTGGACCGTATGGTCTCTGACTCTGTCGGGGGGCCTTAGCTCTATCTCTATGGATGTATTGAGGGATGCTAGGGTGAGGTCTTGGATACATTGGATGGTATTAGGATTGATTAGTTGCGAGCCCAATTTGCAAGACCTCACCAATAGGGGCTTACGTGTTGGTATGGGTAGGGCGTCAGGGAAAGTGTTGGTGTTGTATGATCTGACACTTTAGCACTATCTCTTTTCCATGGTGGGTGCATGTGGGACGTCAATGGTGTTTGATCCATTGGATGGATTCACACACTTATTTATAGAGGTGCAGTGGCCCCCAATCCTTTCTATAGTATATTGCAAGCTTAAAAACCAGACCAAAAATATAAATTGAATGCATGCATATGTTTGTTACATTGCTTTGTTTTCTCACTGTGCTCAAGTTGGAGAGCTGACCCTCTCACGTGTAATTCTTTTTAGTTTCTGATGTTTGAGGTGTTACTATTGAAAACTACATGGATACGCCAATGTATGGACATGTAGCGGCTATAGATATGCAAGCTGTGGAGGACGAGCAAGCTTCGTCAAGCGAGTGTTTCCACCATGGATATGCTTAGTGTTTAACTTTCGTATTTTGATACTTGTAGTATGTATTAATTATGTTTTGGTTAATTGGAGATAACTTGATCATTTAATTATTTATCATGTAGACCTCGGTTCATTGCTAATAAGACTTCCGCTATTTACTTTAGTATCTCTGATTATTACTATGGAATGTGTTTTTGTTTAACATGGTTGGCATAGCCTATACGAGATCTTGGTTGAACTGTTGGTTCTTATGATGGTTCATCACACCATTGGTTAGTACAGAATGGGGTGTGACATGCCACGTTGGAGACTTTAATGTCGAGCTGCTACTAACAAACGAGTGATTTTGTTAGCTAATGGATCGCACTCACCTCACTACTCCCACTTACTCAAGTGTCCGGATTTGCAAAAGGGAAACTCTTGGCAACAAAATAAACCAAAGTATGACTTTGCCTCACTTCATTTCAGGACACGTGGGATATTGCGATAGTGATAGATGAGGCCACTAAAATGGTCTACAAGTGGCATTTCGAGTTCCAGCAAAGGACAATAGAAGCTTTAATGGGGGGCCATGGGCAATGGCACCGCCCCTATGTCAGTCTTGGCCGAAGTATCAGACTTATTGGGACACCTTACCCAGAGTCTCCAAGAGCAACATAGGGACATGGTTGTGTGAATGATAACCAAGTGCCGCAACCAAGAAACTCATCAAAGACCTCAAGGTGAAGTACCAGTGAACCCGAGAAGGGGTAAACAACCTAAGAGGGCCCTAGATGAAGAAGCACCACGAAAAGTGCCAAAGGTGCCACTGTTGGAGAATGATGCACTTTCGATAGAACTACTACCCGCCGTGGCAGAAATCCTAATACCACCCAATGCAGGTCATAGAAAATGCTATTGGTGTGGAAGTCGAAAGCACCTAATGCGGAAGTGTACACTGCATGTTGCAAATCCCAAAGGTAAGTTTCTTCATTCCTATCCTTTATTTTATAAATTTCTCTAGGGGTTCCTTGCACTTTTCTTGTTTTTCTTAAATTTAAAAATTTTCAACTGTAGAAAAACTTATTTCTTTGTTTAAGATTGATGTTGGGGCTTCAATGAATAAAAGCCCTTAATCAATTTGGAATTTTGTCGGTGGTTTCATCAAAAACCCAAAAATTTTGAGTTTTTACTTTAGGTTTTGGGAAAATCTCAAATTTAAATTTTTTTTTCTTAAATTCCTTCTATGCTTTGATCAATTGGGTATCTATATGATGTCTATGTGTTTCCCAACTTGATGTAAGTCTTGTTGTCCATGAATTTGGGCGAGTTTGAGGTTTTTTCCCATATTATGCCATTATGTGGCAAAAATTTCTAAAATTTCCACTAACTTTTGTTTGTTTTGGATTGATTTTGCAGGTCTAAAGCATGTCCAGACATAGAGCAACTGCCAAGAATGTGGCATCTCCTGGCTCTTGAGGCCCATTAACACCCACTCACTATTTAACGCCCTCTTGTTTTGTTTGGCTGAGGTGTAGGCTCAGTACCCTTGGTACCAGGGTAAGAGTGTGGAGGTCAGACAATTTGTGAACCTGCAGCAGCTAGACAAGTTTGATGTAGAGGCAGCATTTGGCACTTTGGGTTAGCTGTCAGTAACCCAGTATGAGGCAGCCACCAGTCTTGACTTGGTACGATAGTTCTACTGCAACTTACAGTTGGAGGGCAAACCAGGATTTTGCTAGAGGCCAAGAGCTCCACATCACCAGTAGGGTTTAGGGTGTGGACATCTCCTTTGACACCCAGGAGTTAACAGATCTATAGGGCATTTCCAACGCTGGTGAGTTGGTCTATTGTGCACCAAAGGAGCACAAATATCTGATTATGGAGTTACGCCAGATCGTTTAGAGTCAGATCATGTAGCCTGGTGACCTGGTGATGAAGGCAGTCAACCTATGACCTCTTCCTTCCATCTTTTGTTGGATCATCTAATACGATATCCTCCCACAGTGCGGCCGCTACAATGAGGTCTCGCAGCTGGCCCAGTACCTGACTTCTGCGTCTCCACTAGGCAGGAGGTGTGTCTCTCATACATCATTATTAGGATCATGCATCATGCGACGATACCCAGGCTGAAGGGCAACTTGCCCTATGGTCGTCTGATTACTACCCTCCTAGACTATCTTGGTATGAGCATAGAGGCGAACAGATTTATGAGGAAACAGTAATGGCAGATCTGGACTGGGAGACCATCTATAAGATCGGCCTTCATGACGTCGTCCTCAATGATGAGGAACTAGAGGCTCATTAGAGGCCATTGAGGGGAGCAGAAACCGCAACAGCTAAGGATGTAGTGGAGGATTTTCACATGAATGTAGATGACATTCCCCCTCCTACACCCTAGTCCATACTTATGGCTGGACCTTCTCAGCCTTCTTTAGATCCAATGATGGTGCTGCTTCTAGAGATCTGATAGGCTCAGCATGTGATGGATTGACGCATTGAGGAGATCAGAGAGGCCCAACATGCAACGGATCGATGGGTAGCGGAGCTCACTTAAAGCCTTCAGGTCATACATGATGAGGTGCACTGGGTCTGAGAGGCCTATGAGCGAGACTATACAAGCGATGACGAGATGCTTGCTTGACCACCCCCTCCAGTCCAGTGATAGCGTTTTTCTTTATTTTTGTTTTGTCATTATTTGTTCTCTCTTTTTCTAAGGTAATGTCTGACCTTTGGATTGTACCTTATTACTTTGTTCGGGACTCATTATTTATTTATTATTTATACATGGTTCATTCCTTTATATTGTGCATTATGTTCTTGTTTACTATCTTTGTCTCATCCAACATACGTGCTTATATTGTATATTTATATTAAAGCTTTTAACTTTAATCTATCTCAGCTCATAGACACAGGTTAATGCATACAGGTTTAATTGGCAGGACCCAAGTGTTCTGATACCAAGTTGTCACACCTCAATTTTGGTTGAACTAAAAGTGGGAATGAACCATCAATGAACCAACCGCTCAAGCCAGGATCACTAACGAACCATGTCAACATTCAAACCATACATCGAACCATAATTAGCATATGTAAATATTTAGCGGAAGACTTTATTAATAAACTGAGAACTACTATGATAAATAATAATTAATCTAATTATCTCAATGACCAAAACATAAATAAATATCTCTTTACAAGTTCATAATCCAAATTCCAAAATAAACCTAAAGGTAAACACAATAGAGACACTCGCATGACGAGTCATGCTTGTTCTCCATCGTCTACACATCCATAGTTGCTACTCTTCTAACAGAGGGTGCATTGATGTAGTCATTTATAATAGTACCTGCATCATCAACCAAAAAGAATATGTAAACTTAAGGTGAGCTCACAACTTAGCTAAATGAGAAACAAACATACAGCAAGCAATATGCATGAGATAACATTAAATCATTTGGTCGGGTAAAGTTTGCAATATTTTATGGTAAGGATAGGCTACAACTACACCTCCATACATGAGAGTGTGAGCACACCCAATAGTCAGGCTCCAACCAAAACCACTATCACCGCATAATACTCACTACGAGATAGAAATAGAGCTAGAGCTTAATGGCAGGCTACAACCAAACCGTCAACACCCCCTGATACCCTATCCCATACTAATATGTATGCCCCTACTAGCGAGGGCTTGCAAACTGATTTATATTACTAACCAATCTTAGATGTCATCAAATTATTTCTAAGGCCTTATCCCAGTACCCTTCAATATGAAACATAGGTAGAGCTAAAGCCTAACGGTAGGCTATAACCAATACCACCAACACTCCCCCTGATACCCTGCAACATATTAGGCACGCTTAGGTAACAGCGATACGACGATGTCAATGTGATAAATGGTTCAAAGCTCTAACCTCTTTCCACCCAACACATCAACCACATATATACACATGCCTATCCTCAATTACATCATCATAAAGAATATACATGAGTAGTAATATAGCAGTTAAAAGGATGACATGTTATATGCACATTACAAAAAAAAATATCAATCATACAAGGTAGTTTGTTATTAATCAATTAGTTTAGAGTCTTGTCCCTCATTTATTGAGTGATGTTGATCTTCTTCAATACCTTGGAACCTAGCTTAAATTGATTATGAATCCTAGACAATCAATAGGATAAATTTAATCAATAAGATAAATTTAGGTTCAATTCTAATAGTTTACTATTCATCGATTCATTGTCCAAATCGGTAAATAGTCACTCCGGACATTGTCCGGTCGCATGTCTGGTCTCACATATTGTCCCACTAAACATCAATCTTGATAACCCTGAGATACTTCATGAGAGTGTCTAGATCTGTCACCAATCTCACTCTAGGTGTGACCGATCAACCGGACCGGATAACCCCCGGGTTGCTTTCCGTCTGTGTTTTCCTCAGAGTTGATCCTTCGAGTCTTTCTAGGGTTCATCATTTTATGGCCGAGGCTTTATTAGGTTACATTAGTTAATTTCCTTTTACTCTACATCTTCATAGTTATTAGATCAATGATTTCTAACTTATAGAATTAGGGATTCAAATCAATACCTAACTGTTCATGGTATTGCTTCCTAGCCTTTGAGCATAACCTACAACTTCCCTAATGATTCTACAGTGTTAGAGACTTACCATTGGCTTCCTGACGATGTTGGTCTAAACCGATGGTGAGTTTCTCTTCTCTGCAGCCTTCTTCTTCTCCACAACTTCTCTCTCAGATCTCCTTTCAATTTCTAGGTTTATGGTTGAGCAAGAGAGTGAGAGGAAGTTCAAAAACTTCACTTATATAGGGGAGTAACCTTCTAGTTAAAGTCCTTTCCCATTTAGGAGAGTAGTCTAACCCAATTAGGAAACTTTCCTATTCTCGGATTCCATTTGGGGTTTGTCCGATTGCATGTCCAATTGCATAATTCGTGACATTGGACAACCTCAACCAAAGTTAGAGTTGTAAGTTTTTGTACCTTAGCTCGTGACTTGTTGTTTGACAATTTTTTCTAGTCTAGTTTGATGGGAAGACCTATCACGACATGTTAACCCATGTTAGACCAGGTTAGTGGAGTGAAGGTTTTACAGCACTACAAGAGGGTATTACTCCGAGTATACCCCTACCATCGACTCTAGATGTAAATAAAAAAATCTGTGCTGAAGATTAAGCATCGATTCTTACGAATGAAGCCTACAAAGTTTACTGGGGTATATGATGATTTTGCTCAACCTAAGAACTAGATCCTAAATATGGAGAAGACTCTTGACACCCTCGGTTGTTTGGATGCTCAAAGAGTCATGTGTGCCTCTTACCAACTAGAAGGGTTACCCTACCAATGGTGGCAAGACATAAAACCCAAGTTACTTAGCATCGTGAGGAAATCTCATGGGAAGTATTTCAGAAGGTTTTCTAGGCAACTATGCCCCTAGGTATATGCCCATAAGATGGAACCCTCTCCTGTCCTAACAAAGAGAGCTTCAAAAGTGCCACCTAGGACATGCCAGGCTAAAAGGCAACCAAACCACTTCGCATATAGTGCACCATCTGCCTTCGGATCAATTACTCTCAAAAAAAGTGTGGTCAGATGGGGCATTTCTCTAGATCATGTCCTTACCCTCCAAAAGTAACACAGATGGGAAACGTTTATGTGGTGTCTGCTGAAAAACAGAAGTCTCTCCAGATGTGGTGACATGTATGCTTCTATTTTTAAGTGCATTAATAATTCTTGGGCATATAACTAAATACAACAATATTGTAGATATTGTTAAGGTAGAGGGAGTTCTAGCAAAAGTACTTTTTGACTTGGGAGCTACCCAGTCCTTTGTGTCTCTGTCTTTCAAAATAAAGGTTAAAGGTGTTACAAAACCTCTAGAGGTGCTATTAATTGTTCAATCGCCTCTTGGTGTGGAAGTGGTACTTAATGTACCAAGGACCGTGCCCAGTTCTCATTGAAGGTAGGAATTTGGAGGCAAACTTAATCCAACTAGAGATGTCATACTTCAATGTAATTTTGGGTATGGATTGGCTATCCCAATACAAGGCTAGTTTATAGTGTATGGAGAAGAGACTAAGATTTGATGAAGGGAATGGTCAGCTGTTCAAATTCATTGGGGACAAGCAACCCAAAAGAAGAAAATTGTTTCTCTCTCGCACTCAAGGCGGTCAAGTGTCTCGTGAAAGGTGGTATTGGATTTTCGTTGTCCGTCCTAAATGTTACTACTAAACAACCTCGGCTAGAAGACCTGGAATTAGTAAAAGACTTACCCGAGGTATTCCCTGAGGACTTACCAGGCTTACCGCCAGACCAGGTAATTGAATTTGTGATAGATCTCCTACTAGGATCAGCACCAGTATCAAAAGGTCTGCATCGAATGGCCCCTACCAAGCTGAAAGAACTAAAGGTACAGCTACAAGAGCTACTAGACAAGGGTTTTATCCGACCTAGTATTACTCCTTAGGGTGCGCTAGTATTATTTGCAAAGAAGAAGGATGGTAGGGTACAAGCTTACTATCAAGAACTGGTTTCCCCCTACTGTTTATTGATGATTTATTGGACGAACTTCAAGGAGCCTTTGTGTTCTCAAAGATTGATCTCAGATTAGGGTACCACCAATTAAAAATCAAGGAAAACAATATTTAAGGCAACTTTTCAGATTAGGTATGGACATTATGAGTTTTTTGTCATATCTTTTAGACTGACCAATGCCCCTCGCCTTGTTCATGGAACTCATGAACCGAGAGTTTCATGAGTGTTGGATACTATGGTCATAGTGTTCATTGATGATATTCTAATCTCTCAAAATGAAGAAGACCAAAAAGTACATTTGCGTCAGGCATTGCAAAGGCTAAGAGAAAGGATGCTCTAAGCCAAGTTCAAGAAATGCGATTTTTAGCTGAATGAAGTGGCATTCCTAGGCAACGTCGTGTCAGTGGAATGAATCAAGGTAGACCCCAGCAAAATCAATGCTATTGTAAACTGAAAAGCACCTAAGACAGTTATAGAAGTTCACAGTTTCTTGGGTTTAGCTTACTACTACAGTAGATTCATGGAAGATTATTCTAGGATCACTGTACCTTTAGCTAAATTGACCAAGAAATGAGAGAAATTCATTTGATCAGATCAATGCAAAAAGAGTTTTTAGACTTTGAAGAACAAATTGATCTCGGCACTTATACAGACAATTTCAAAACCAAATAAATCGTTCACTCTATGTACAGATGCCTCAAAACTAGGCCTAGGATTTATTCGAGATCAAGTCATAGCCTATGCCTCAAGATAATTGAAGAAGCATGAAGAGAATTACCCCACCCACAACTTGGAACTAGCTGCGGTGGTTTTTGCTCTAAAGTCTTGGAGACATTACTTATATGGAAAGAAGTTTCATATCAAGTCCAATCATAAGAGTCTTACCTACTTGTTTACCCAAATGGACTTGAATATGAGACAACAGAGGTGGGTAGAATTATTAAAGGATTATGACTATGAGATCTTATATCACCTAGGCAAGGCTAACGTCGTAGCGGATGCCTTAAGTAGAAAAAGTTTAGCCAAACTTGAGGAAGGCATTGAATCAATTTTGATTCATTCAACACTAACTAGTGCTCAAGCCAGAAGGTAGAAGACTCTAGATGTTTCATAAGAATCCCTAGGGAAAAAAATCATTTGTAAACTTGCTAGTCTTTTTGCAACACTGCAAGTTAAAGCAAAGTTGGATACCGAGGTAATAGAAAAAATACTGAAGGACCCTTATCTCAGAACAGTGAAGGAAGACTTACAAAGAGGGAGATTAGACCCTGACTTCACTCTTTCTAAGGATGGAGCACTCAGATTTTAAGGTAGGCTGTACATTCCCACGTCTGCTGATGATGTTAAGGAAAGAATCTTAAGGGAAGATCACAACGTTCTTTATTCAGCTCATTTAGGCAGTACAAAGATGTATCACGACCTCAAGAAAAATTTATGGTCAAGAGGGATGAAGGCAGACGTAGCAAATTTTGTATATAAATGCTTAACTTGCCAACAAGTGAAGGCAATTCGACAAAAACCATCGAGATTGTTTCAACCATTAATAGTACCCAACTAGAAATGGGACTGTATTACATGGACTTTATCACAGGTCTACTCTTGACACCTCGAGCCATAGATGTTGTTTGGGTTATCATTGACAAACTAATGAAGACAGCAAGGTTTATAGCTATAATGCTACAATACATTATGGATAAACTCACTCGAATATATGTGAATCATATAGTTTGTTTACATGGTGTACCATAAAGCATAGTGTTAGATAGAGACCCCAGGTTCACTTTTAAATTTTGAGAGGGCCTACAACATGCAATGGGGACCGAGCTAAAGTTTAGTACAACCTTCCATTCAATCAGAAAGGATAATCCAGATCTTAGAAGACATGCTCCATGTTTGTGCCATCAACTTCAAAGGATCATGGGATGGGAAACTATCTTTGATGGAGTTTGCTTACAACAATAGTTGCTAAGCCTCTATAGGCATGTCTCCACAAGAAGCCTTATATGGATGGAGATGCCGAACACCACTGTATGGCTAAGAAGTTGGTAAAAGAAGAATCATTGGACCAAACTTCATCCAAGAAACTTGTTAAGATGTCAACCTGATTAGAGAAAGAATCAAAGCAGCACAAACTCGCCAGAAAAGCTATTCTGTTGTTACAAGGAAGGACATAGAGTTTGCTATAGGGGATAAGTGTTTCTAAAGATTTCACCTTTAAAAGGACTGAAACACTTTGGCAAGAAAGGAAAGTTAAGCTCTAGGTATGTGGGACCATAGGAAATTATAAGAAGATGTAGAGCAGTAGCTTACCAATTAGCATTGCCACCCTCTCTATCGAGAGTGCACGACATGTTCCATGTCTCATGTTGAAGAGGTATGTCTTGGACCCATCCCACATACTAGAAGCAAATCCTCCATTTCTAAATGAAGACCTAACCTTTGAACTCGAACCTTAAGAAATTGTGGATAAAAAGGTTCAGCACCTAAGAAATCAAGATGTTCATTACGTCAAGGTACTATGGAATAACCAGCACATAGAAGACCTATCTTGGGAGGAAGAAGAATCAATGAAGAAGAAATATACTCACCTATTTGAATCCCTAGGTAAGTAAAAATTTTGGAGAGGAAATTCTTTTAAGGGGGGAGTTGTAAAACCCACACCCAGAAAACCCAATTTAACTTGGTTTTCTTCTTGTGCTAGGGTTTTCCACTGCTGACCAAACCGATAAGATGACAGCTTAAGCTTTAACTCAGCTAGGTGTGTAGAATATTTGTACTTAAATTATGACTTGGGCTGATGTTACTCAAAGAAGGGGTCCAGTTCGATGACCCCGACCCTGTGAAATTGGACACTACTATCGGACAGGCTTAAAAGCTTGCCCGTAAATTGACAATTGTCAAATTGAAATTTTGGTTTAGAGGGAATATTTCCTGGACCCATGAGTGGGATCCAGTGGGTCCCAATCCATTCTAACCTACTTAGAGTACGTTGAGGGAATGGAATCCCACTCCCATCTTCGTAGCTTGCTACTTGGCAGAATTCCCTCAGTTTCTCACTCACCAAAGGAGTCCTACTTTGGGAGGGAGTCTTTAAATTGATCAACTTCTCCCAAAACCTTCTTTGAGAGGTATGCACCATGTGAAAGCTCTAACACATTCTTACATGGGAGGAGAGTTGGAGGAAGTAGGTGAAGATCGTGGGAAGGTATTATTGGAAAATCATCGGCACCACTCGTCACTCTAGCTTTCTTACTCGAACGAGTCGC
>CM053276.1:55124299-55173788 GCA_028583415.1 Protea cynaroides
CAATTTCACATGCTCGAAGCATATCCTCTAGAATCTGAATTGTACGCTCTGACTGTCCATCTGTCTGTGGTGGAATGTGGTACTAAACTTCAATGTTGTACCCATAGCCTTTTGCAATCCTTCCCAAAACTTTAAAGAAAATCGTGGATCTCTATCGGACACAGTGCTTTCAGGTACACGACGTAATCGCACAATGTTATCCACATACAACTTAGCTAACCTCTCCAGTGTATACTGGGGTGGTATAGGTACAAAGCGAGCCATTTTAGTCAGGCGGTCTACAATCACCCAAACTGCGTCAACTACTTGAGGAGTCAATGGTAATCCTGTGATGAAGTCCGTAGTGATGCAGTCCCATTTCCATGCTGGTTCCGATAACGGTTGTAACAGTTCGATCGATCTTTTTCATTCAGCCTTTACTTTCTGACAATTTAGGCATTGAGACACAAACTTAGCTACATCTGCTTTCATTCCTCTCCACCAATATAATTTCTTTAGATCATGATACATTTTGTACTTCCAGGATGTATCGAATAGATGGTGGTATGGGCTTCTTTCATCAATCATGTGTCTAATGTCCAAGCTTTCTGTTTCAGGTACACATATTCTTCCTTTGTACTTCAGTACCTTTTCTTAGTCCAAGGTGAACTCAGGGATAGTTTTACCTTTTTCGATGTCCTCTTGTACCGTTCTTAGGTAAGGATCTGATTTGATAGCTGTCTTTACTTCATCAATTATATCGGGTATAATCTTCAATGTGGTGAACATATTTGAAAACCGATGAATAAACACTTGGTTGGCTGATCCATCCGGTGCATCTATCATAAACTGCTCATTACCGTAACTGAAAAACCTTCCCGGTAGTACACATTGTGGCAGTTGTGCTAACCTCTCCCTGTGATTTTATAATTGCCTTTCTACTCAACGCATCGTCTACTACATTAGCTTTCCCCGGATGATACTGGATATCACAGTCATAGTCTTTCAATAATTCTAGCCATCTTCTTTGTCTCATATTCAGTTCCTTCTGATTAAATAGATAAGTAAGACTTTTATGATCTGATTTAATCCGAAACTTCTCCCCGTACAGGTAATGTCTCCATATTTTGACAGCATGTACTACTGCCAGTAATTCCAAATCATGAGTCGGATAGTTCTTCTCATGTAACTTCAATTGTCTTGAGGCATAAGAAATTACTTGTTCTCCTTGCATAAGTACACATCCTAGTCCCAGTCCTGATGCATCAGTGTACAAAATAAACGGCTGCCCTGGAATCGGGATGGTCAAGGTCGGAGCGGATATCATTCTAGCCTTCAATGTTTGGAAACTCTTCTCGCATTTATCAGTCCAAACAAACTTCTCTCCCTTCTTAGTCAAACTGGTAAGAGGTACGGCAATTCGGGAATAGTCTTCCACAAATCGTCGATAATACCCAGCTAGACCCAAGAAACTTCTAATTTCTACAATGCTCTTCGGGGCTTCCCACTTTACAATAGCCTCGATCTTTCTGGGATCCACTTTAATCCCTTCAGCGAATACAACATGGCCTAGAAAAGCAACTTCCTTTAGCCAAAACTTACACTTTGAAAATTTGGTGTAGAGCTTCTCCTTCCGTAGTCGCTGCAGAGCGGCGTTTAGGTTCTTAATATGAGTTTCCTCATCTTTGGAGTAGACCAATATATCATCAATGAATACAATAATCGACGTATCCAACATATCGTGGAACATCCGATTCATAAGTTCCATAAAGGTTGCTGGTGCGTTCGTCAATCCGAAAGACATGACAAAAAATTCATAATGTCCATATCTGGTCCTGAATGCTGTATTGGGGATATCACCATCCTTAATCTTCAACTGATGGTAGCCTGACCGAAGATCGATCTTGGAGAACACTTTGGCACCTTGCAACTGATCGAACAGGTCATCGATCCGAGGCAATGGATACAGATTCTTGATTGTCAGTTTATTCAGTTCTCGATAGTCTATACACAATCTAACACTACCGTCCTTCTTCTTTACGAATAATACTGGCGCTCCCCATGGTGATATGCTAGGGCGAATGTAACCCTTGTCCAGTAGTTCTTGTAGTTGTACTTTCAATTCCTTCAGTTCAGTAGGAGCCATTCGATAAGGTGCTTTCGATACTGGTGCGGCTCCAGGTATAAGATCTATGACAAACTCTATAGCTCAGTCGGGTGGTAATCCTGGTAGTTCTTCCAGAAATACGTTTGGATAGTCACGCACGACATCATATCCTCCATTCGTGGTGCTTCTTTGGCAAGGTCGACCACAGATACTAAATACCCGACTGCTCCTTTCTCAAGGCACTTCTTAGCCTTTAGCGCAGAGAGTATGAGCTTTCGTTTACGGGAAAGTTTGGTTCCCAAAAAACTGAACTCTGCTCCTTATTTGTCTTTAAATGTCAGCTTCTTTTTGACACATAATAGATTTGTAGAATGTCAAAAACCAGTCCATTCCCAAGATGACGTCAAAGTCTACCATCTCAAGTTGGATCAAGGTTGCATCCAAGGTCTTTTCATCAATAAGAACTGGACATGGTCCATAACCTTTTCCTAACTCCACTTCTAATCCCATAGGTGATCGTACAAGCAGTTTGTAGTCTAAGGATTTAATGGGTAAATTCAACTTCTTTCCAAATGACACAGATATAAAAGAATGAGTAGCTCCTGAGTCAAAGAGTACTCTGGCGGGTATGGCATTTATAGGTACGATACCTGTGATTTATCTTAACTTAGTCTACATGCTCATACAATGTAATACAACTAAAAAAATAATTTAAGTCATACCTGTGACCACATCAGGCGATGCGGCAGCATCCTCAGATGTAACCGCATAAACTCATCCTTGATGTAGCTGCTTCCTGGGCTTAGGACATTCCCTTGCCATATGTCCCACTTGGTTGCAGTTAAAACATTTCATCCCTTCAGTAATTGGCTTTGGTTGCTGTGGAGCTGCGGGGGTAGTCTTGGCTGCAGCATTAAAGCCTGAGTATGGAAGGGTTTGAATGTCTTGTTATTCCCTCCGTTATAAGAATTTCCAGCTGGCCTTTTTATACCTTTGTTTTGCATGAAATAACTCTCCTTCTGGCTCGATTCTATAACTCGAGCAATTTGTGTAGCTTCATTATAGATTTTCTTTTCATGTCCCAGAACATGCTCGCGGATGCTTCCCCTAAGTCCCATGATGAACCTTCGGGTATTTGTGTTTTTCTCTTGCATACTGGTGGGTTGCAAAGAAGAACAGCTCTTCATAACGCTGTTGATATGCATCCACGGTCATCTGCCCCTGATATAAACTCAGGAATTCTCTTTTCGTAGAATCTCTGAAACTTCTAGGAAAGTACTTCTCAAAGAACGCCTCCTTATAAATATCCCAAGTCAGTTGGGCATTCTTTGTTAATAAATATTTCCTAATAGACCTCCACCAATGGTGTGCATCTCCTTTCAGCATAAAGGTGGCATACAATACTTTTTCTTCTTCATTTAATGTCATCATCATAAAATTTCTTTCCATTTCGTCAACCCAGTGTGCCGGCCATAAAGGATCTGCTGGCTTGCCATTAAATTCTTTGGGCTTCAGTTTCAAAAAATGCTCCACCAGTCTGGAGTGGTCTAGTTGTTGCGGGACATACGCCCCATACATAGGTGGTTGGTATTGATATCCACCTTGAGCTACCTCAGGATTTTATACTTGAGCCTGCATGATGGGAGTCTGAGGTGCGTGGGGTACTGTGTTACTTCCCCCTGGAGCTGTGCTTGTCTGTCCTGCTGGCATTGGAGGTGTCTGTGCAGTTGGAAGAGTTATGCCTATGGCAGCTTGTATAGTAGCTTGTGCCTGTTGCATTTGCTGCAGCTGTTGGGCCAAGTTCATTACGACTGTGGCCAAGTCTGTAGGTAGAGCTGGTAGATTTGTAGGATTTGTCTTCCCATTCATGACGGATGGTGTCGTGTTCATATTCCCTTGTGCTTTCAGGTGTGTCTGGCTATTTTCCCCCCCAGGTGGTGGTGGTGGGATAGAGTTACGGCTCTGTTTGGTTACTCTGCATCCAACCATTAACTAATCTGATAGTGGGATTGCCTGAAAATCATTGAACACGTGAGACAATCATTAAATACTTCATTCTCATACTTTTAAACCACTAACAAATGCAAATTTCAAAATTTTCAAGATCATTCTGTCGAAAATGCTGTATTTTCACTGTAGGGTCAATGGGTGTCCGACCCTCAGTATGCGACCCTGAGAAATCACCAATTCTTCCCGAGAGCCGGGGGTCGATGGGGGGCTCGGAGGATCTCCGACCCAGGGTGCGACCCCTAGTTCTCTGTCAGATTCCCCAGAGCCGAGGGTCGATGCGGGGGTCGATGGGTGGGTCGATGGTTTTAGTTGAATTTTTCGACCCCCGGACTAAAAATCAGATTTTTAAGTTCCGATTTAAAGTCCATTTCCCATTCTTTCTTCTCCGATTCGACTCGTCTCATCCCTCTGAGTTGCTACAGTGACAACTCTGATCCATTGGTGGTTTGCACTCCTTGTTTCGTCGTCTACACTTCCACTACAGGTATATCTTCTACATTTTCATGTTTTTAGGTTTCTTTACCTAGGTTTTTGTTCGTATATTCTTTTCAAATTAAACTTTTTACAATCGTAAAAATTTGATTTTTATTGGGGGCTTTTGTTGTTGGTGACTCGAGGAACGAAAGTCCTCAAAAATATTTGAGTTTCATCAGTTGGTTATCGAGAAACTCAAAATTTACTCTTTTTGCCCTAATTTTGTCGAGATTTTGAATTTCTTGAAATTTCTTCCCATTCAATCTCATTAGTTAAAATTTCCTACTGTATGAGTCTTACAGGATAGTTTAGGATCTATGTAAGTCCTCCTGCCCACGTGTATGGGTGAAAAGTGAGGCTTTTGACCAATTTATGTCGTTATAATGTCGAAATTTTGGGTTTTTCATATTTTCTAAGCCATTATTTGTTTTTCTTTCTTATTTACAGATACTATGGCTCATACCAAGGTACCCAGTGTTCGTGACCGTCTTCGCTTCCGTTCCACTGAAGCCGAGACACAGTATGCCCACTACGCTCATAAGAAAGTAGAGGGAGGCCGTAAAGTGGACTTAGCTAGCTTGGCCTTGTTCAATGTGGAGGGGGCTTTTGGCGATATGGGATGGCTCCCTGTCATTACCTATGACCCCTGTACCTGTCCTTACTTGGTACGCCAGTTCTATTGTAATCTCCAAGTGGTGGGGGATTACAACGATGTTGAGAGAGGTGGTGAGCTTCGGATCACTAGCTATGTCAAGGGGATTGATATTTCTTTCGACTATCGACAGCTAACGGACATGCTGGGTATCTCCTATGGTGGCTCCTTCGTATTCTATGCCTTAGGAGAGCCCCAGTTCTTTTCATTACAGATGAGGGCTGAGATAGACCGTCAGCTCATTAGACCTGATCGCTGGGAGATGAAAGCAAGTTATCTGCATTCAGATCCACGGGTGTACTGCAAGATCATTCAGCATAACCTGATACCACAAAGTGGACACTACGAGAGGGTCTCCTAGTTGACCCAGTATCTACTGTACTGCATATGCACTAGGCAGCCCGTCTGCCTTCCCTATATCATCATGTAGATGATGATCAATGCCACGTTGCCCAGTCACACTGGTAACCTTCCTTATGGACGCATGATCACTACATTGCTTACCCGCCTGGGGGTTGATTTGTTGGATGAGAAGATTCAGGAGAAATCCTTCTCATCGCCTCTGGATTGGGAGGCCATCTACAAGATGGGCATGCGGGATGCCCAGGTCAGCGATGAGGAGAGGAACGTGATGGTGCGCCCTCGCACTCGAGTGGAGATGGCTGACGCTGAGGCAGCAGCAGCAGTAGCCGCTGGAGCAAGGGTTCATGGGGATGATGACGATCGGCTATACATAGATGTAGATGCCATACCTCCTCCATCACATACTCATACTACAGGAGCTGATCCATCTTCTTCAGTTGGTCCTTTACATGCAGCTGGTCCTTCATATGCTTCTTCTGATGACATGATGGGGATATTACACGAGATACGAGAGGCTTAGCGCATGTCTGACTTGAGGATGGGAGAGCTTTTAAAGGCTCAGCGCTTGTCCGATCAGCGGGTGGGAGAGCTTCTGGATGCTCAGCGCATATCGGATCAGCGGGTGGGAGAGCTTAGGGATGCTCAGCGTGTGACTGACCAGCGGGTGGCTGATCTCACAGCTAGTCTCCAGACGACCCAGACTCAGATAGCCTGGTTGACTAGAGTCTATGGTGAAGACTTTGATAGAGACCGTGAGGCACCGCCTCCCCCATCACCTCCAGCTTCTTGATGTATTTCTTTTATCTTTCTTTTGTACTTCAGAGTAACTGTCCTGGCTGTGGACTGTACTCTACTTTAATCATATATATATAAATGTTTGTTTTTCCTTTGGTTGTATATAAATTTATTTCTCATTTAATAGATGCATTATTCTCTTTCAGTTTTGTCTCAAACAATACAGATGCTTATGGTGGGTTATTATTACATCTTTTAAATTTTTATCCTATCTCAGTTTATGAACTTTTGTGGAAGTATACTGGTTTCACAGACAAGGCCTGAGATGCTCTGATACCAAATTGTCACACCCCACTTCTATACTATTCAGAATGGTATGATGAACCGCTAATAAACCAACGGTTCAACTAGGATCTCTAATAGGCTGTGTCCATTAAAAATAAAACCATACACATCCACAAACATAATCAGAATAAATACACAATAGTGGAAATCTTAATAATAAATGAACTGAGAAATCTAACTGTGATAATCATAAATAAAATATCAAGTTATTGTTGTATCAACTGAGACATAAATAAATAAAATATCAATTACAATCCTTTAATAAATTCAAACAAAATCTAATCGAATACGCATGAGTTGCACTCGCATGAGGGATCATGCGTATCCACTAAATCTTTGGCTTTCATTGCAGCAACACGTTCGTACGCCGGAGCACTCATATAATCTTCGACAGTGGTACCTGCATCATCAACTAAAAATATTCGACGTCGAGAGGGTGAGCACACATCATGGCTCAGTGAGAAAATAAAACAATGCAACAAACATATGCATGTAATCAATTCATATCTGTGGTCGGGTAATTAAGTTTGCAATGCGCTATAGAAAGGTTCGGTGGCCGCTTCACCTCTATGCACAGGGTGTGGAAGCCCGCCCAAAGGTTAACGTTTATTGTCGTCCCCATCCACCCTACCATGGAATAGAGATAGAGCTAAAGTACTGAGGCCCGGCCTATGACACTTCCCATGATACTCTACCCATATCAACACGTAAGCCCCTGTTGGTGAGGGCTTGCAAACTGGGCTCGCAACTAACCAATCCTAATGCCAATCATTGTATCCAAGGCCTCACCCCAGCTTCCCTCAATATACTATGACGTAATAGCTCTGCTAAGGTAATGGCGATACGACGATGTCAGTGGACAAGACTTGAGTTAGAGATAGAGCTAGAGTGCTGAGGCCCGGCCTATGACACCCCCTTGATACTCGCTCGCATCAAGCACACCAACCACACACATACATTCACATGCCTATTCCTATCATCTTCATCATCATCAAGTTATTAACAATAATTTAAATATGCATGAACAGTAATAATAGAAATATTAAATGACATGTTGAATGCACATAACAAGCATACATGCATAGAATCAACCATGGCATTGGACTCAAGAAATAAAAATAATTTATTATTAACCAATTAGTTTAGGTCTTGTTCCCTCACCTTTGCTTGATTGTAGATCCTCTCTCAAGCTTTAAGAATCAACTAAATATCAATATTATATCACTAGAAGACCTAATCAAGTCGATAGAATTTAATTAGAATTAATTTTGATTTTAAAAAGCTTGCTGTTAAATGAGGGTCAATGCTAGGGTCAGACCTTCCATCGACCCTGGGTGCGACCACCTACATTCTGGACTTCCCGAATACTGGGGGTCGATGTTAGGGTCTGGTAGGGTCGATTGGCCATCGACCCCCCGTGCGACCCCTCGTGGTTTAGTCAAAATTTTCATCCTACAGTCCATTCCTTCGTGTTTGGGTCCTATGTCTTGCTTCTACAATCCATTACATACATGTTCTATGGCTTAGAACCATAGCTTATTCACCTACATGGTTTTAATGATCTCCCCCATGATTTTCCATTGAAACCTAACCGTGGGTGGATGATTTGGGTTTCTCCTAGATTATACCTTCTTCACTATCTATTCTAAGGTTTTTAGAATTCCATGGAGATAGTATCCATACCTGAGAATTAGGCTTGTTTCTCTGAAGCCTTCTCTTTGACCTTTTTCTCTACTTTCCTTCTCTTCTCTTTCTCTTCTCCTTCTCTTCTCTTTCTCTCAATCCAATTAGGGTTTTAAAAGGAGTGAAAGAGGCTTAGGGACGTCCTATTTATAGAGTAGAAACTCCCAAAATAAGTCCCAATGAGATTAGGAAAGAATCCCATTGAAATTTAGAAAGTTCCTAATTCACGGTTTCTGTCGACAGACTGGGGGTCGATGAGGGGGTCGGAGATCCCATCGACCCCTGGTTCTAAATTGTCTGACCCCCGGTTAGAAATTCAGTGTCTGACTTTTTATCTTGGGGATGTCCGACCCTGCCTTGCTGGGTATGCGACCCTCCCCCTTATTTTTGTGTTTTTGGGTCAGTTTAATACCTAGGATCGTTATCTCCTTCACGCACTTGATGCATTTGGCTCAACCATGATGGGTAGACCTGGTTCAAGGTGGTAAGACCGGGTTAGTTTGATATGGGTCTTGCAGAGAAACCTCTGAATCTCAACAAATCCAAGGTATGAACCTAAATCCCTGCATGAATTGGGAGCCTAGAATAGTTATGAAGAACATAGGATTAGGAGATACCCAAATCATCCATCCATGGATAAATTCCAAAAGATTCCATGGAAGAGATTGTTATGGACAATGAATGGTGTACAAATTGTAGTTATGAGCCATAGAACAATCATAGGATGGACCATGATAGTAAACCAAAGGATTCAAACATGAAGGAATGGACTTTAGAATGAAAGGTCGACACAGAACACATGTGGTCGCACGTAGGGTCGAATGATATCCGACCCTACGAGACCACATGATCGACCACATGCCCTCGAAAAGTCCCAAGGAGGGTGTGGTCGCACGTTGGGTCGAATGATATCCGACCCCACCTGCAACCCTATACCCTGGGGTTGCAGAAACTGCAGCCCTAGGTGCTACCCTACCTGCGACCCTACCCCAGTGATCGTAGAAACTGCTACCCTAGGTGCTACCCCACCTGTGATCCTATAGTTTCAGTTAGTTTAAACATATTGGAATTAATTCTAATTAAAATCTATCGACTTGTTAGGTCTTTCCAGTGGTTTAAAAGTGAATTATAAAGCTTGAACGAGGATCTACTAGAAATCAAAGGTGAAAGAACAAGACCTAAACTAATTGGCTAATTATAAACTGTTGTTGTTTATTGAGTTCAAAATCATGAATGATTCTATGTTTGTATGATTGTAATGTGCATATCACATGTAATTTACTATTCCTGTTATTACTGTTCATGCATATTTAATTCCGTTTATTTATAACATGATGATGATGATGATGCTAGGAATAGACATGTGAATGTATGTGTGTGGTTAGTGTACATGATGCTAGTGGAGCATCAGGGGGAGGACGTGACACTGTGGTTCATCCTGGTCACCAGACTCTAGCTCTATCTCTACTCAAGTCTTGTCCACTAACATCATCGTATCGCCATTACCTTTGCAGAACTATTACGTCGTAGGGCATTAGGGGAGGTGGTCTCGGACTGTGTAGTCTCTGACTCTGCCGGGGGGCCTTACCTCTATCTCTATGGACGTATTGAGGGATGCTGGGGTGAGGCCTTGGATACACTGTTTAACATTAGGATTGGTTAGTTGCGAGCCCAGTTTACAAGCCCTCGTCAATAGGGGCTTACGTGTTGGTATGGGTAGGGCATCAGGGGAAGTGTAATGCGGTGCGGTCCTAAACACTTTAGCTCTATCCCTATTCCATGGTGGGTGCATGTGGGGGAGGCAATGGTGTTTGATCCATTGGGCCGTTCCACACATTCGTGTATAGAGGTGCGGCAGCCACCTATCATTTCTATTGCACATTACAAACTTATGAACCAGACCAAAGATATTAATTGAATGCCTGCATATGTTTGTTGCATTGTTTTGTTTGCTCATTGAGCCGTGATGTGTGCTCACCCTTTCGACGTCGAATATTTTTAGTTGATGATGTAAATACTACTATAGAAGACTATATGAATGCTCCCGTGTATGGACATGCTGTGGCGATGGATGCAGAAGTTATGATGGAGTCGCATGATTCGTCATGCGAGTGCAACTCATGCGTCTTTGATTAGATTTATGTATTTGGATTTTAAGGAATATGTAATTGATTATTTTATTTTATTTTATGTCTTAGTCAATGGAAGATAATTGGATAATTTATTTATTTTATCATTGTTAGACTCTCAGTTCATTAGTATAAAGACTTCCGCTATTGTTTATTTACTCTGATTATTGTGTGGATGTGTATGGTTTAAGCAAACGGACACAGTCTATTCGAGATCCTAGTTGAACCGCTGGTTTATTGGTGGTTCATCACACCATTCTGGTTGGTACAGAATTAAGGTGTGACATAGATACTGTGATGACATATAGGACTGATTAGACAACTTGGTATATGTCTCTTAATGTTTGGCTATGGTGGAGTCAGGGCCCTGGGAGGTATCGGATCAGTGATGTTATAGTCCCACTTGTATGCCTCCTTGCCAGTGCACCTGGTCCTATGTGTTCAATGTATTCAGATATCTTGAGTTAGTAGTCTATAATGGTTAGAGGAAATGGTCGCAAAATTCCTCGCAGATGCTGTCACTCAAGAGTACGTCCTATGGAAAGGGATCCAGGAATGGAAAATTTTAAGGCAAATGAAGAGAGGGACAATGAGGAAGAGCATAATCCTCTCAATGGGAGTGGAAATCAGGTGGGAAGCAATGAAGAAGCTCCACTGTCGGGCCAAATACACACAAAATCTGAGACCATAGTGGTAAATTTGGTCACCCAGATAGAGGCACAACAGAAGAAGTTCTTCGACGAAATGTTGAAGATGTTTAGGCCACCTGGGCCTGCACCTGCAAATATGCCACCCACAACCACATAAAATGGAAATACTGTACCAGTGGGGGTTAGTAAAGCTACTGTCGGGCAACAACAACAACCAAACCAGCACAATACATTTCCCTAGTAGGTTATAGGGATACCCACCCCTAACCTGGATCAGGGTGCATATCATGGTGGATATCAGGGAGTATATCAGAGTGGTTATCATATCAGTCGCAATGGTATGGTTAGGCACCGTATGGACAGGCATCGTATGGATAGAGTAGTCTTTCTAGAGCGGTGGATAGATTTCTGTAGTTAAAGTCTCCAACTTTTACAGGGAAGCCAGGGAAGCCACTGTAGCCAGCATAGTGGACAGCTAAGATGGAAAAGAACTTTCGCCTGCTAAAGTGTTCGGATGAAGAAAAGGTACTATATGCCACTCATATGTTGAAGGAAGAAGCCAATGGATGGTGGAACTCGACCAGAGCATATTTGGAAACAAAGCATGGTATAATCACTTGGGCCATATTCAAAGAGGTCTTCTTTGAAAAATACTTTCCAAGGAGCTTCCATGACCAGATGGAGAAAGACCAGATGGAGAAGGAGTTCCTCAACCTACAGCAGTCCCAGATGACTATGGAGGCATACCAATAGAAGTATAAGGAATTGTTTTTCTTTTCTCCAACCAGTATGCAGTAACAAGAAACTAAGACCCGTCACAATGGGTCTTAGAGGCGTCATACGAGACCATGTGTTGGGGTGGGGACTGAAGATCTACAATGAAGCTGTACAGGTGGCTCGAGTCATTGAAGTAAGCTAGAGAGACAATTTCTTTGCACTGAATAGGGGTTTGAAGAGGCCTAACCCTGAGGTTTAACGTGGAGGAAACAACAGATCTTATCATCTACTCAGGCCACCAGCTAGTACTGTGCCACCAGATCTGTTCCTACAGTGACACAGTAGGAAACGGGGTAGAACACCAGCATGAAGTGCTTCAATTGTCAATAGGTGGGCCACTATGCTAGGACATGCCCACTACCAAAGAAGCAACCACAACAAGGCAAGTTGTACGTTGTTACCACGGAGGAAGCAGCTGCATCATCTGATGTGGTTACTAGTATGATTCTATATTTACTCTTTTAGTTACTGCATTAATTGTATGAGCATGTAAAACTAAGGACTAATAAAAAACTTCAAATATAGTAAACATAGCAGGGGTATCCGCAAGAGTCCTATTTGATTCAGGGGCCACCCATTCCTTTGTGTTAGTATCATTTGGAAAAGGACTAGATCAACCCATCAAGACTTTGGAACCAAGTCTGTTAGTTCGATCCCCTATGGAAATGGAAGTTGTATTAGAAGAATACTATGGACCTTGCCCAGTACATATTAAAGGACGGGATTTGGAAACCAATCTAGTCCAGCTTGAGATGTCGGATTTTGATGTTATTCTGAAAATGTACTGGTTATCTCAACACTCAGCAAGCCTATTATGTGCTGAGGAGAAGCTATCCTTCAAGGACAGCGAGGGAAAGGAGTTTAACTTCAAAGGGACTAAGTTGCGTAGGAAGATAAAGCTTATACTCTTTGCCTTTAAACCAAACAAGTGCCTAGAGAAGGGGGAGTAGGATACCTTGTATCAGTTGTGGATGTGGCCGCTGACTTACCAAAGATGGAAGACATCGAGGTAGTGCGGGAGTTTCCTGATGTGTTCCCAGAAGACCTATCCGGATTACCACCAGACTGGGATACTAAGTTTGTGATAGATCTTCTACCAGGGGTAGCTCCGGTATCTAGAGCACCCTATAGAATGGCTCCTACAGGGTTGAAGGAGTTAAAGATCCAGTTGCAAGAATTATTAAACAAGGGATTCATAAGGCTGAGTATATCACCTTGGGGAGCACCTATGCTATTTGTCAAGAAGAAAGATGGTAGCGTACGTCTTTGTATGGACTATTGAGAGTTAAACAAGCTCACCATCAAGAACATGTACCCACTACCTAGAATAAATGACTTGTTTGATCAACTGCAAGGTGCAAGTATGTTCTCAAAGATTATTCTGAGATTACGGTATCATCAACTCAAGATCAAGGTGGCAGACATTCACAAGACAGCTTTCAGAACAAGGTGGTGGGTGTATGTGGGACGGCAATGCCGATATTCAATGGGCGGCTTCACACACTCGTGTATAGAGATGAGGCGGCCTCCGAACCTTTCTATAGCACATTGCAAACTTATAAACCAGACCAAAGATATCAATTGAATGCATGCATATGTTTGTTGCATTGTTTTGTTTTCTCACTGAGCCGTGATGTGTGCTCACCCCTTTTGACGTCGAATATTTTAGTTGATGATGCAGGTACCACTGTTGAAGATTATATAAATGCTCCTGTGTACAAGCGAGCTGCAGCGATGAATGCTGAAGTGATGATGGAGTCACATGATTCGACATGCGAGTGCAACTCCAGTATTTTCGATTAGACTTTTATTTGGATTATACAGACAATGTATTTGAATTAATTATTTAAGTTTACGTCTTAGTCCTTTTGGAAATAATTGGTTAAATTATTTATTTTATCACATTTAGATTCTCAGTTCATTTAATATTTAAGACTTCCGCTATTGTGTATTTACTCTGATTATTGTTGTGGATGTGTATGGTTTAAGCAAACGGACACAGCCTATTTGAGATCCTGGTTGAACCGTTGGTTTATTAGCGGTTCATCACACCATTCTGAATAGTGCAGAATTGGGGTGTGACACTTGCTATCACACCCCAATTCCATACCATTCAAAATGGTGTGATGAACTACTAATAAATCAACGGTTCGACTAGGATCTCTAATAGGCTCTATCCATGTAAACTAAACCATACACATCCACAACCATAATCAGAATAAATAGACAATAGCGGAAGTCTTAATATTAAATGAACTGAGGAATCTAACTGTGATAATCATAAATAAAATATCAAATTATGTTATATCAACTGAGACATAAGTAAATAAAATATCAATTACATTTCCTTAACAATTCAAATCAAAATCTAATTGAAAACGCATGCGTTGCACTCGCATGAGGAGTCATGCATCTCGAATATGTCTTCAGCCTCCATCGCAGCCACGTGCCTGTACGCAGAAGCATTCATATAGTCTTCCACCGTGGTACCTGCATTATCAATTAAAAATATTCGACGTCGAAAGGGTGAGCACACATCACGGCTCAGTGAGCAAACAAAATAATGCAACAAACATATGCATGTATTCAATTCATAACTGTGGTCTGGTTTATAAGTTTGCAATGTGCTATAGAAAGGTTTGGTGGCCTCCTCACCACTATACACGAGTGTGTGAAGCCGCCCAAAGGTTAGCGTTTATTGTCTTCCCACATGCACCTACTATGGAATAGAGATAGAGCTAAAGTGCTTAGGACCACACCGCATCACACTTCCCCTGATACTCTACCCATACCAACATGTAAGCCCCTACTGGCGAGGGCTTGCAAACTGGGCTCGCAACTAACCAATCCTAATGTCAAACAGTGTACCCAAGGTCTCACCCTAGCATCCCTCAATATGTCCATAGAGATAAAGCTAAGGCCCCCCGGCAGAGTCAAAGACTATATGGTCCGAGACTACCTCCCCTGATACCCTACGACGTAATAGTTTTGCTAAGGTAATGGTGATACGACGATGTCAGTGGACAAGACTTGAGTAGAGATAGAGCTAGAGTCTAGTGACCAGGCTGAACCACAATGTCACGTCCTCCCCCTGATGCTCCACTCGCATCAAGCACACTAACCACACACATACATTCACATGTCTATTCCTAGCATCATCATCATCATCATGTTATACATAAAATAGAATTAAATATGCATGGACATTAATAGCAGGAATATTGGATGACATGTTGAATGCACATTACAAGCATACACGCATAGGACCAGTCATGGCATTGGACTCAAGAAATAAAAACAGTTTATTATTAGCCAATTAGTTTAGGTTTTGTTCCCTCACCTTTGCTTGAGTGTTGATCCTCTTTCAAGCTTTAAGAATCACTTTTATATCAATAGGAAAACCTAACAAGTCGATAGATTTCAGTTAGAAGTCATTCCGGCAATTTTAGGCTTGTTTTTAAGCATGGGTCGCAGGGTGGGTCACAGGTAGGGTAGCAGTTTACTGTGACCCCTAGGGTAGGGTCGTTGCCAGGGCCAGATGTTCCATCAACCCTGGGTTTGACCACCCCTTTCCTGGACTTCCCGAATGCTGGGGCTCGATCCTGTGGTCTGGTAGGGTCGATTCCCAATCGACCTCACATGCGACCCCTCGTGGGTTTAGTCGAGAATATCATTATACAGTCCATTCTTTCATGTTTGGGTCCTATGGCTTACTTTCACAACCCATCCTAAGCTTGTTCTATGGGATAGAACTCTAGGTTTCTTCTTTACTTTGCCTACCATGATTTCTCCATGGATTTCATTGAAATCCTCCCATGGATGTATGATTTGGGTTTCTCCTAGGCCATACCCTCTTCATGAACTATTCTAAGGTCTTAAATCATCAATGGAAACATGCCCATACCTTAGGATTGCTGAGATTCAGAGATTTCTCTGAATTCTTCACTTAGGTCTTCTTCTCTAACTTTCCTTCTCTTCTTCTTCTCTTCTCTTTCTCTCACTCTCAATTAGGGTTTCAAAAGGAGTGAAAGATGCTTAGGGACATCCTATTTATAGAGTAGAATCTCTTAAAATAAGTCCCATTGAGATTAGGAAGGAATCCCATTGAAATTTGGAAAGTTTCCTATTTGCAGTTTTTTTTTGACAAATAGGGGGTCGATGAGGGGGTCGGAGATCCCGTCGACCCTCAGTTCTAAGTTGTCTGACCCCCAGTTAAAATATCAGGGGTCTGACTTTTTAGTGAGGGGGGGTCGACCCTGCCTATCTAGGTATGCGACCTTGCCCTCTAATTTACTATTTTTGGGTCTGTTTAGTACCTGATTTTGCTATTTCCTTCACACACTTGGTCCATTTGGCTCGACCATGATTGGTAGACCTGGTACAAGGTGGTAAGACCGGTTAGTTTGATACGGGTCTTACAACTCTCCCCTACTTATAAAAATTTCATCTTCGAAATTATACATACCTTTTGAGTCGAATAGATGAAGGTATTGCTTTCGCATAGCATTCTCTTCTGCCCATGTGATTTCTTCTATATTTCTGCTTCTCCAGGTGACCTTAACATAATAAATGTCACAGTTGCGTAGTCGTTGCACCTTTCAGCTGGTGATTTTAGTTGGTGCTACTTCAAACGTTAAATCCTCAGTCAAATCAGGTAGATCTATTGTCAAAACCTGCGTTGGGTCTCTGACATACTTCTTCAATAAGGAGATATGTAATACGTCATGCACACTTGACATAGATGGTGGTAGTGCTAACTGGTAAGCCACTTTTCAACGTTTAGCTAGAATCTCATAAGGTCCGACATATCTCGGACTTAGTTTCCCTTTCTGTCCGAACCGTTTCAAACCTCGCATAGGTGACACTTTGAGGAATACCTTATCACCTACGGTGAATTCAAGGTCTCGGCGTCTAGTATCTGCATATTGCTTTTGACAATTCTGAGCCGTTCTTACTCGTTCCTTGATAATGTCGGCTACTCGACAAGTCTCTCCAATAAATTCTGGTCCAACAATACTACGTTCTCCAACTGCATTCCAAAACAAAGGAATTCAACACTTCCTGCCATACAGTGCTTCATAGGGTGACATCTGTATAGTTGCCTGATAGCTATTGTTGTAAGCGAACTCAATCAGTGGTAACTTTTCATCCCATGATCCTTTAAAATCAATTACACAAGCTCGGAGCATGTCTTCTAGGATCTCAATGGTGTGCTTCGATTGTCCGTCTGTCTGAGGATGGAATGCAGTACTGAACTTTAATGTTGTACCCATAACCTTCTGCAATCCTTTCTAAAACTTTGAAGTAAATCGTGGATCTCTGTCGGACACAATGCTTTCAGGTACACCGTGTAATCTGACAATGTTATCCACATACAACTTAGCTAACCTCTCCAGTGTATACTAAGGTCGTATAGCTATAAATCGAGCCATTTTTGTCAGTCGGTCTACAATCACCCAAACTGTGTCAACTACTCGGAGAGTCAATGGTAACCCTGTGACGAAGTCCATAGTGATACAGTCCCATTTCCATGCTGGTTCTGGTAACAGCTGTAACAGTCCTGCTGGTCTTTATCGTTCAGCTTTCACCTTCTGACAATTTAGACATTGGGACACGAATTTGGCTATGTCTGCTTTCATTCCTCTCCACCAATATAATTTCTTTAGGTCATGATACATTTTTGTACTTCCAGGGTGTATCGAATAGGCGGTGGTATGGGCTTCCTTCATTAGTCGGTGTCTAATGTCCAAACCTTCTGTTTCAGGTACACATATTCTTCCTTTGTACTTCAGAACCCTTTCATTATCTAAGGTGAACTCAGGAGTAGTCCTACCTTTTTCGATGTCTTCTTGTACCGTTCTTAGATAAAGGTCTAATTTAATCACTGTTTTCACTTCATTAAGTATATCGGGTACAATCTTTAATGTGGCAAACATATTTGTTAACCGATGGATAAACCCTTGGTTGGTTGATTCACCCAGTGCATCTATCACAAACTGTTCATTACCATAGCTGAATACTTTTTCGGTAGTACACAGTGCAGCAGTGGTGCTAACCTCTTCTTGAGATTTCATCATTGCCTTTCTACTCAACATGTCAGCAACCACATTAGCTTTACCCGGATGATACTAGATATCACAATCCTAGTCTTTTAATAGTTCCAGCCGTCTTCATTGTCTCATATTCAACTCCTTCTGATTAAAGAGATAAGTAAGACTCTTATGATCTGATTTAATCTGAAATTACTCTCCGTACAAATAATGTCTCCATATTTTGACAGCATGTACTACTACCACTAATTCCAAATCATGAGTGGGATAGTTCTTCTCATGTGTCTTTAATTGTCTTGAGGCATACGCAATTACTAGTTCTCCTTGCATAAGTACACATCCTAATCCCAGTCCTGACGCATCAGTGTACAAAATAAATGATTGTCCTAGAATCGGAATGGTCAAGATTGGAGCTGATATCAATCTAGCCTTCAATGTTTGGAAACTCTTCTCACATTTATCAGTCCACAAAAACTTTTCGCCCTTCTTAGTTAAACTTGTGAGAGGTACGGAAATTCGAGAATAGTTTTCCATAAATCGTCGATAATACCCAGCTAGACCTAAGAAACTTCTAATTTCTGCAACGCTCTTTGGTGCTTTCTACTTTACAATAGCTTCGATCTTGCTAGGATCCACTTTTATTCCTTCAGCAGATACAACATGGCCTAGAAAAACGACTTCCTTTAGCCAAAACTCACACTTAGTAAATTTGGCGTAGAGCTTCTCCTTCCGTAATCGCTGCAGAGCGGCGTTTAGATTCTTTATATGAGTTTCTTCATCTTTGGAGTAGACCAATATATCATCGATGAATGCAATAATCGACGTATCCAACATATCATGGAATACCCGATTCATAAGTTCCATAAAGATTACTGGTGCGTTCATCAATCCAAAAGACATGTCCAAAAATTCATAATGTCCATATCTGGTCCTAAATGCTGTATTAGGAATATCACCATCCTTAATCTTCAACTGATGGTAGCCTGACCAAAGATCGATCTTGGAGAACACTTTGGCACCTTGCAACTAATCGAACAAGTCATCGATCCTAGGCAATGGATACTGATTCTAGATTGTCAGTTTATTCAGTTCTCGGTAGTCTATACACAATCGAACACTACCGTCCTTCTTCTTCATGAATAATACTGGCGCTCTCCATGGTGATATGCTAGGTCGGATGTAGCCCTTGTCTAGCAGTTCTTGTAGTTGTACTTTTAATTCCTTCAGTTTAGTAGGAGCCATTCGATAAGGTGCTTTAGATATTGGTGCGGCACCGGGTATCAGATCTATAACAAACTCTGTAGCGCGGTCGGGTGGTAATCCTGGTAATTCTTCAGAAAATACATCTGGATAGTCACGCACGACATCAATATCCTCTATTTGTGGTGCTTATTTGGTAAGATCGACCACAGATACTAGATACCGAACTGCTCCTCTCTCAAGGCACTTCCTAGCCTTTAATGCAGAGAGTATGAGCTTTCGTTTACGGGGAAGTTTGGTTCCTTCTTTGTCTTTAAATGTCAGCTTCTTTTCGGCACACAATAGGTTTACAGAATGCCAAGCTAACCAGTCCATTCCCAAGATGACGTCAAAGTCTGCCATCTCAAGTTGGATCAAGGTTGCATCCAAAGTCTTTTCATCAATAAGAACTGGACATGGTCCATTACCTTTTTCTAATTCCACTTCTAATCCCATAGGCGATCAAACAAGCAGTTTGTAGTCTAAGGATTTGAGGGGTAGATTTAGCTTCTTTTCAAATGACACATATATAAAAGAATGAGTAGCTCCTGAATCAAAGAGTACTCTGACCGGAATGCCATTAATAGGTATGATACCTGTGTATTGTTTTGATTTAGTCTACATGCTCACATAATGTAATACAAAATGATAAGATTCAGGCCATACCTGTGACCACATCAGGTGATGCGGCAGCATCCTCAGATGTAACCGCGTAAACTCTGCCTTGTTGTAGTTGCTTCTTGGGCTTAGGACACTCCCTTGCCATATGTCCCAATTGATTGTAGTTATAGCATTTTAACCCTTCCTTATTTGGCTTTTGATGCGATTGAGCTGCTGAAGTAGTCTTGGATGCAGCATTGAAACCTTGAGTATGGAAGGGTTTGAATACCTTGGTGTTCCCTCCGTTGTAAGAATTTCCATTTGGCCTTTTTATTCTTCTATTTTGAGCAAGGTAGCTCTCTTTCTGGCTCGATTCTATCACTCGAGCAATTTGTACAGCTTCATTGTAGATTTTCTTCTCAAGTCCCAGAACATGTTCACGTATGCTTCCCCTAAGTCCCATGACAAACCTTCGGGTCTTTGTATGTTCTACCTGCATACTGACTGGTGCAAAGAAAAACAGCTCCTCATAACGCTGTTGGTATGCATCGACAGTCATTTGTCCCTGATATAAACTCAGGAACTCCTTCTCCATAGAATCTCTAAAACTCCTAGGAAAATACTTCTCAAAGAATGCCTCCTTATATATATATCCCAAGTCAATTGGGTGTCCTTTTTCATCAGATATGTCCGTGTGGACTTCCACCTGTTGTGTGCATCGCCTTTCAGCATAAACGTTGCACACAATACCTTTTCTTCCTCCTTCACTGTCATCATCATGAAATTTCTCTCCATCTCATCGATCCAGTGTGCTGGCCACAATGGATCAGCTGGCTTACCACTATACTCCTTGGGCTTCATCTTCAGAAAATGATCCACCAGTCTGGAGTGGTCTAGTTGATGCGGAACCTAAGCTCCATACATAGGTGGTTGGTATTGATATCCACCTGGAGCTACTTCAGGGTTTTGTACTTGAGCCTGTATGATGGGAGTCTGAGGTGCGTAGGGTACTGTGTTACTCCCCCCTGGTACTGTGCTTGCATGTCCTACTGGCATTGGTGTCGTCTGTGCAGCTGGAAAGGTCATGCCTATGGCGGCTTGCATAGTAGCTTGTGCCTGTTGTATTTGCTGCAACTATTGGGCCAAATTCATTACGACTGTAGCCAGGTTTGTAGGAGGAGCTGGCAGATTTGTAGATTTGTCTGCCCATTAATTATGGACGGTGCCGTGTTCATATTCTCCTGTGTTTCCAGGTGTATCTGGTTGTCTTCCCCCACAGGTGATGGTGGTGGGATAAAGTTACAGCTTTGTCTGGTCACTTTGCGTCCAGCCATTATCTGTTCTGGTAGTGGGAATACCTGAAAATCATAGAATACGTGAGGCAATCATTACATACTTCATTCTTATATTTTTAAATCCACTAACAAATGCAAAATTCAAAATTTTCAGATCATTCTGTCGAAAATACTATATTTTCACTGCAGGGTCGATGGTGGGGGTCGATGGATGTCCGACCCTCAGTATGCGACCCTGAGAAATCACTGATTCTTACCGAGAGCCGGGGGTCGATGAGGGGGTCAATGGATGTCCGACCCAGGGTTCGACCCCTGGTTCTCTGTCAGATCACCGAGAGCCGAGGGTCGATGAGGGGGTCAGAGGGGGGTTGGATGTTTTGGTCGAATTCTCCGACCCTCGGACTAAAAATCAGGTTTTTAATCCTGATTTTGAATCCATTTCTCATTCTTCCTCCTCCTTTCCAACTTGGCTCATCCCTCTGAGTTGCTATAGTGCCAACTCGGACTCATTGGTGCTATTTGCTTCTCATTTTGACGTCTACTCCTCTTCTATAAGTATGTTCACTACATTTTCATGTTTTTAGGGTTTCTTAACTAGGTTTGTACTCATTTATATCGTTTTCTTCAAATTAAAATTTTTCCAACCATAAAAATTCAATTTTTATTGGGGGCTTTTGTTGTTGGTGACTCAATGGACGAAAGTCCTCAAAAATTTTTGAGTTTCATCGGTTGGTTAACGAGAAACTTAAAATTTCACATTTTGCCCTAATTTGTCAAGATTTTTGAATTTCTTGAAATTTCTTCAAATTCGATCTCTTTAAATGAAATTTTCAACTGTATGAGTCTTGCAGGATTGTTTAAAACCCTTATAAGTCCTCCACCCACGTGTATGGGTGAAAAGTGAGGCTTTTGACCAATTTACATCATTATACTGTTGAAATTTTTTGGTTTTTCATCTTTACTAAACCAATATCTATTTTTCTTTGTTTTTACAGATACTATGGCTGGTACCAAAGTACCTAGGGTTCATGACCCAGTTCGCTTCCGTTCTAACGAGACAGAGACACAGTATGCCCACCACTCTCGTAAAAAGGTAGAGGGAGGTCGCCAGGTAGACTTGGCTAGCTTGGCCCTGTTCGATGTGGAGAGGGCTTTTGGTGACATGGGCTGGCTTCCTGTGATCACTTATGACGCCTGCACTCGGCCAGATTTGGTGAGACAGTTTTACTATAATCTCTAGGTGGTGGGAGATTACATCGATACTGAGAGGGGTAGAGAGCTTCAGATCATCAGCTACGTCAAGGGGGTCGAGATTTCATTTGACTATCGACAACTAGCCGACTTGTTGGGCATTTCATATGACGGCCCCTTGGTGTTCTGTGCTCCTGGAGAGCCCCAGTTCTTTTCATTGGAGATGAGAGCCGAGATTGACCGTCAGATCATCAGAGAGGATTGCTGGGAGATGAAAGCGATCTACCTTCGTCCAGAGCCTCGGGTGTACTGCAAGATTATTCAGCACAACCTGATACCTCAGAGTGGGCATTACGAGAGGATCTCCCAGTTGACCCAGTATCTATTGTACTGTATCTGCACTAGGCAGCCCGTCTGTCTTTCTTACATCATTATGCGGATGATGATCAGTGCTACGTTGCCCGGTCATACTGGCAACCTGCCTTATGGACGCATGATCTCTATGCTACTGACCCGCCTGGGTGTTGACATGATAAATGAGAGGATTCAGGAGAAATCCTTCTCATCACCTTTGGATTGGGAGGCCATCTGTAAGATGGGCATGCGGGATGCCCAGGTCAGCGACGAGGAGAGGAACGCTCTGGTGCGTCTACGTACTCGAGTAGAGATGGCTGACGCTGAGGCAGCAACAGCAGCCGCTGGAGCAGGGGTTCATGGGGGTGATGATGATCTTTTGTACATGGATGTGGATGCCATACCTCCTCCATCACCTATTCATGCTACAGGAGCTGGTCCTTCTTATGCAACTGGTCCTTCGTATGCACCTTCTGATGACATGATGGGGATATTGCATGAGATTCAAGAGGCTCAGTGCATGTCTGATCTGATGATGGTCGAGCTTCTAGATGCTCAGTGCATGTCTGATCAGCAGGTGGGAGAGCTTCTGGATGCTCAGCGCTTGTCGGATCAGCTGGTAGGAGAGCTTAGGGATGCTTAGCACGTGACTGACCAGCGGGTGGCTGGTTTCAGAGCTAGTCTCCAGACGACCCAAACTCAGATAGCTTGGTTGACTAGAGTCTATGCTAAGGATTATGACAGAGACCGCGATGCACTACCTCCCTCATCACCTCCAGCTTCTTGATGTATTTTTTGTTTATCTTCCTTTTGTACTTCAGAGTAACTATCCGGGTTGTAGACTGTACTCTGCTTTAGACTTGTATATATACGTCTGTTCTTCTTTTGAGTGTGTATAAATTTATTTCTCATTTAATAGATGTATTATCCTCTTTTAATTTTGTCTCAAATAACACAGATGCTTATGGTGTGTTATTATTACAGCTTTTTAAATTTTTATCCTATCTCAGTTCATGAACTTTTGTGGAAGTATACTGATTTAATAGACAGGGCCTGAGAGCTCTGATACCTAGTTATCACACCCCAATTCCACACTATTCAGAATGGTGTGATGAACCACTAATAAACCAATGATTCAACCAGGATCTCTAATAGGCTCTGTCCATGTAAACTAAACCATACACATCCACAACCATAATCAGAATAAATACACAATAAAAGAAGTCTTAATATTAAATGAACTGAGGAATCTAACTGTGATAATCATAAATAAAATATCAAATTATGTTATATCAACTGAGACATAAGTAAATAAAATATCAATTACATTTTCTTAATAATTCAAATCAAAATGTAATCGAAAACGCATGCGTTGCACTCGCATGAGGAGTCATGTGTCTCCAATATGTCTTTAGCCTCCATCGCAGCCACGTGCCCGTACACAGAAGCATTCATATAGTCTTCCACCGTAGTACCTGCATCATCAACAAAAAATATTCGACATCGAAAGGGTGAGCACACATCATGGCTCAGTGAGCAAACAAAACAATGCAACAAACATATACATGTATTCAATTCATATCTGTGGTCTGGTTTATAAGTTTGTAATGTCCTATAGAAAGGTTCGGTGGCCTTCTCACCTCTATACATGAGTGTGTGAAGTTGCCCAAAGGTTAACGTTTATTGTCATCCCACATGCACCCACTATGGAATAGAGAAAGAGCTAAAGTACTTAGGACCACACCGCATCACACTTCCCTTGATACTCTACCCATACCAACACCTCAGCCCCTGTTGGCGAGGGCTTGCAAACTGGGCTCGCAACTAACCAATCTTAATGTTAAACAGTGTACCCAAGGCCTCACCCCAGCATCCCTCAATACATCCATAGAGATAGAGTTAAGGCCCCCCGGTAGATTCAAAGACTACACGGTCCGAGACCACCTCCCCTGATACCCTACGACGTAATAGTTCTTCTAAGGTAATGGCGATACGACGATGTCAGTGGACAATACTTGAGTAGAGATAGAGCTAGAGTCTAGTGACCAGGCTGAACCATAATGTCACGTCCTCCCCCTGATCCTCCATTCGCATCAAGCACACTAACCACACACAAACATTTACATGTCTATTCCTAGCATCATCATCATCATCATGTTATACATAAAATAAATTAAATATGCATGAACATTAATAGCAGGAATATTGGATGACATGTTGAATGCACATTACAAGCATACACGCATAGGATCAGTCATGGCATTGGACTCAATAAATAAAAATAGTTTATTATTAGCCAATTAGTTTAGGGCTTGTTCCCTCACCTTTGCTTGAGTGTTGATCCTCTTTCAAGCTTTAAGAATCACTTCTATATCAATAGAAAAACCTAACAAGTCGATAGATTTTAGTTTGAAGTCATTCCGATAATTTTAGGCTTGTTTTTAAGCATGGGTCGCAGGGTGGGTCGTAGGTAGGGTAGCAATTTACTGCGACTCCCAGGGTAGGGTCGATGCTAGGGTCGGATGTTTCATTGACCCTAGGTGCGACCACCCCTTTTTTGGACTTTCCGAATGCTGGGGGTCGATCCTGTGGTCTGGTAGGGTCGATCCTATGGTCTGGTAGGGTCGATTCCCAATCGACCCCACGTGTGACCCCCCATGGGTTGAGTCGAGAATATCATTCTACAGTCCATTCTTTCATGTTTGGGTCCTATGGCTTACTTTCACAACCCATCCTAAGCTTGTTCTATGGCTTAGAACTCTAGGTTTCTTCCTTACTTTACCTACCATGATTTCTCCATGGATTTCATTGAAATCCTCCCATGGATGTATGATTTGGGTTTCTCCTTGACCATACCCTCTTCATGAACTATTCTAAGGTCTTAAATCATCAATGGAAATGTGCCCATACCTTAGGTTTGCTGAGATTCAGAGATTTCTCTAGATTCTTCACTTAGGTCTTCTTTTCTAACTTTTCTTCTCTTCTTCTTCTCTTCTCTTTCTCTTACTCTCAATTAGGGTTTCAAAAGGAGTGAAAGAGGCTTAGGGATGTCCTATTTATAGAGTAGAATCTCTCAAAATAAGTCCCATTGAGATTAGGAAGGAATCCCATTGAAATTTGGAAAGTTTCCTATTTGCGGTTTCTATTGGCAAACAGGGGGTCGATGAGGGGGTTGGAGATCTCGTCGACCCTTAGTTCTAAGTTGTCCGACCCCCAGTTAAAATATCAGGGGTCTGACTTCTTAGTGAGGGGGGTCGACCCTGTCTATCTTGGTATGCGACCCTACCCTCCAATTTACTATTTTTGGGTCAGTTTAGTACCTAGCTTCGCTATTTCCTTCACGCACTTGGTCCATTTGGCTCGACCATGATGGGTAGACCTGGTACAAGGTGGTAAGACCGGTTAGTTCGATATAGGTCTTACACTTTCCCACTAACATCATCGTATCGTCATTACCTTAGCAGAACTATTATATCGTAGGGCATCAGGGGAGGTGGTCTCGGACCGTGTGGTCTCTGACTCTACTAGGGGGCCTTAGCTCTATTTCTACGAAGGTATTGTGGGATGCTGAGGTGAGGCCTTGGATACACTGTTTGGCATTAAGATTGATTAGTTGCTAGGCCAGTTTGCAAGCCCTCGCCAATAGGGGCTTATGCGTTGGTTTGGGTAGGGCATTAGGGGAAGTGTTGGCGGTGTTTGATCCGAACACTTTAGCTCTATCTCTATTCCATGGTGGGTGCATGTTGGATGGCAATGGTGTTTGATGCATTGGGCGGATTCACACACTCGTGTATGCGGCGGCCACCAAACCTTTCTATAGCATATTGCAAACTTAAAAACCAGACCAAAGATATGAATTGAATTCATGTATATGTTTATTGTATTGTTTTGTTTGCTTACTGAGTCGTGATGTGTGCTCACCCTTTTGATGCCGAATATTTTTAGTTGATGATGCAGGTCCTACTGTTGAAGAATATATGAATGCGTCGACGGATGGACACATTGCTGCAATGGACGTAGAAGCTGAAGAAGATGCGCATGATTCATCATGCGAGTGCAACCAATGTGTTTTTTCTTAAGTTTAGTTATAATTTGAACATTAGTTATGTAATTGATTATTTTTTTTATGTCTTGTGGTTTGGAGATAATTTGATTAAATACTTATTTATCACTATTAGACTCTCAATTCATTATCTGTAAGACTTTCGCTTATTTGTTTATTATCTCTAATTATTAATGTGGAGTGTGAGTGTGGTTTGATATGGTGGGTACTACCTATATGAAATCCTGGGTGAACCATTGGTTTATTGGCAGTTCATCACACTTACCTCACCGAGGGGACGTTCTTATGATTTAGGAAGTACCTCGTACATGGATGTGTTCCAGGATTATGGGAACATCTACCTTTTCGATGTGACTCATGATTATGAGAACATTTGTAGATCTGTTGCACACACTGGTATTCACAACCCTACCCAAACTACATTTGTCCTGATTCCTGTCACTTTGGGATATGTAGGTAGTTTGGGATATGTCCCAAACTCGATCATATAGTTATTGTATTTTTATTTGTTTTTCGTTAGATGTAATTGTTCTCATTTTGTTGTATATTATTGTCAATTATAGAATGGTTGATTAATGGTGAGATGCCATGATGTGGGGAGAATTAAAGATCAACTTATGGTCCCCATGCATGTTACATAGAATAGATCACCTAACCCCAAATATGAATAATGAAAGGAAAGAATAGGACATAGGGAGACTAGTCATTGACCTGGAGAGTTGGGTGCCTAATACCTTTCCAACTCGTAAATTGGGTGCTTACCTGCCTTTGGTGAGAGCAATATACAAATCCATTGAGTCAAGTGAGTCAGTAGAGTTTCTCTTGGTGAGAAACAACTTTATAGGTCTTAGACCTTGTCTAGGTGGCGACTTTAGATTTCTACCTTCCACTAGCATGAGTCGATAGGATCTTAAGATGCAAATCTTTCGATCTTATTTGTGTTGTTGAGAGTAAGGAGTTTTAGGAATTACAACAAACAACTACTTTAAAAATAGATGAGAATCAATTCCAAATCCAAAAGAGGAATCCACCTGGATTGTTTACCGCCATCGGCTTTACACTCATGCATCTAGTCTTATGGCTTGGAAAATTAGGGTGCCTTAGACATGACTGACGAGGTTGTTGATAGACTGGATCAGGGTCATAAGACACTAGAGGTTGTGTTGGCTCGTCCTTTTAAGGGCATAGAAGAAGAGGGGGCATTCAATGCACCATACTGCTTTTTAATTGGAAATAACAAGGCGACCAGGGGGCGGCGAGAGCAAATCAATAATTAAAAAACAAGCCTTGTCCATTGGGCTAGTTAGAGGGTTAGAGATAATAATAGAAAATAGCTTGCCTATTTATGCCAAGCTGGAATGTGAAGAAAATGGATACTGTAAAACCCACTCCCAGGAAACCCGGCCTAACTCAATTTTCTTTATGTGCTAGGGTTTCCCACCATAGACGGAACCGACATAATGGTGGCATGAAGCCTTGACACTAACTGGGTGTGTGTACACTAGGAATTATAACCTAAATCGGACCAGAGACAACCGGAACAGGTCTAGTTGCAACTTATCCGGTCATAGGGCTCCCAACCTTGTGGGACTAGCCCTACATCAGGACAGACTATGGGACCTGTGTACTGATTAACACTTGTCAAATTCATGGCTTAAGAGGAATTGGGAGTATTCCTAGGACCCATAAGCCTATTTAGTTGGCCCCAGTTCCTCTAACCACCTATGATCCGTATAAGGGAAGAGGATCCTATCCTTCTCTCCCTAGAGAGACACTTGTCATAGAGTAATAGTATCCCATCTTGTGAAGAGTTCTACTTTGAGAGGGAACCTCACCCTAATTGAGACCTCTCTATTCTTTTTTCTTGGAGTTATGGAGTCACTTTAAGAATTTTGAAGCATTCTCAGAGAAGGAAATATTAGAAGGAGAAGGTGGAGGAAGACGAGAGGTTCCTCACAACTTCTGGCACCACTAAGCCTCAATACTTCGAAGCATACTGATTGCCAATAAAGTTTCTTACCTTCTCGATTGTGGTTTCAGTAGGGTAACTAATGTGGGTAAGGGAAAACCTTACCTACCGACCAAAGAGAAACCTTAGCCCTCCACTAATGGCAGAATGGGACACCTTTATTCTAGCTAAGGGAAGAAAACCTTCCTGAAGGCATTCTAGCACAACCTAGCTATGGAAGTAATGATACTTTGAATACTAGGTTTAGGAAAGATACCCATAATCGAGCATATTGCGCATTAGATTATGTTTTGCAAATTGTTGATAGGACTCCAATCTAGAGATCAACCGATAGACTTTTATAGTGGGTGTTGGGAAGCACGTCAGGTCCAGTTGCAAAACCTTTGCAACTAGATAGGCATGGAATCAGACCTAGCCCTTTTGGGCCAGTCAGATCCCGAGTTTGGTTGCACTCTTGTGCAACCGGGGGTGTGACCGGATAGGACCAAAAAGGTCTCTGTGGTGAATCAGTCACTACACCAGTCACATTAAGGTGTAACCAAAGCTATGACAGCATAAAGTTAGAAAGGATACTCCATCCAGAGAAAGGTTTCAGCCCCAGTGTTTAACCAGAGATTACAACAGGACACACCTTAAAAATCCAAGATCAATTTGTACACCATAATGAATAATCTATTAACCTTGCCTGGCATGAATAGGTATCATGTGCGTAGACAAGCTTCAAGTCACATGGTTCAAACTAACGAATTAATGGATTTTCAGGTGAGGGACAGAACCCTGACTTTGTTTTGGAGTATTTTTAATCACTTTCCAGTCTAGAATGCATTCTTGATGAATAACATGTCATCCAATATTTGAATCTTGCATGCATTTGCATTTATATGACTTTTGTGCCTGTGTGATGACTTATGCATGAGTGAGAAGCTGGGAAGGGGTCAAAGACCATTGAACGAGCTCACCACCCAGACTTTGCCATGCATTGCCTCATATCCTAGCGAGTTGACAGAATCTAGGAGGGGGGTAAGCGGACAGCCTAGGATTTGTATTATGGTATTGTGGGGGTGCATGTGATGGGGGATGAGAAGAGGTGTTGGCAGTGTCTGTTGGAGCGTAACTGGTTGGGCCTCTGCCCTATCACCATTCATAGTGGGAGACACATGGCTTTATCAGTGTTGTTGGAGCAGTCTAGGTGAGTGTCCATTCTCTCATATGCATGGAGGTTATGGTCAACTTTGGTGAGTGTGGCCTGGCCTTTCCATAGCACATTGTAGACATTATACCAGACCTTGCTTGTAATTACTTATCATGCATTATTGCTTGCTTACTTGTCTGTTTCTCATTGAGCTCAAGTTGTGGAGCTCACCCAATATATGTATTCTATTTTTAGCTAATTATACATGTCTGATAGTAGGCAATTACGTGAACACCCCGGCCATCTCCATCCTCATTCAAATGATAGTACATGTCTATGAAGAAGGACACGATGAGGATTGCGAATGCGACACCTGCATGTTTGACTGAAGCATGTTTCTAGATATTTTAGTAATTTAGTGTCGAAAAACTTTTACTTTAAATTATGGCTTAATATTAAGAATATTACTAAGGGTAATTATGCTTTTTGATTGAAGTTGTGATGAGCAAATGAATCGGATTTTATATATTACTGAAATTTATCATGAGACTCTCAATTTACTTAATAAGATCTTCTGCATTATTTATTTAACTCTGATTTGTATTCTTGCATTTGACTGATAATGGATGGTGGGTTATATGTGGTTTAATGAGATTTTGGGTTGGACCAAATTTAAATTGTGTATCGATCTAGTCACACTTTTATACATATATTGGAAATGAGGTGTGACAGCAATGGTATCCAAGCCTTAAGCTATGTCGTACCACGTCAATCTGATTAAATGCTATGAATAACCTATCAATATATTGAAACTTAGGTTATAAAAGTTGGTAGAAACTAATAAGTAACAACCGAATAAACTGTGTTGTGTTAATAATAAATCAAGTTAAATGAGCATAAAACGTTAGAGACTAAAGGGTCTAGGATTTAGTCATATTAACAAATAAGAAATAAAATCCATTTACAAAAGTATATAATGAAAAGTTTAAATGTTGTATGCATAGAGTATGGCCAACAAGTCGGGGCATTACTCAGTCAAATACGAAAAAGATAAAAAGGAAATAACATAACTCTGCTACTATTTTGGATGCTGAGGTATAAACCCATGAACCCATTGAAAAGTCTACATCAGAACCTAAGAGGATGTCAACGTATCCTCGGGATCACTAGTAGGACTGAGATGAACCCTTACCATTGCTTCCCTCTGTCCCCTCAACTCAGTACGTAAAGTGTTAGAGGTGGAAGTCAAGTCATGTTAGAGTCATCGGAACAGGTTCTCCAATGTGAAAGCAAACTAACATTGGTCAGCCCAAATATTTTGTATCTCCAGGAGGACTTCATGCATCTAAGTCCGGAGTGACTCCAGTGTAGCAGGACCTAGCACAGGGCCAGCAGATGAACCCCTGGTCTCCATAGCCACTGGGATCTCTTGCTTTGCTCTATCTTCTACCTCCTTTGCTGTCTCTATCACAGGTCATGCTTCTCTTACTCTGCGGTGAGGCCTAGCCTCCAACTCATCATCACTGATCACCACCAGATGCAAATGCATCTTACCAATGGCAACCTAGTCAAAATTGGTTCCCACAATCTCATCCACTGCCTCTTCTTGCATAACGTCAATGTCCATGCGCGAAAAAAGGTGAGTGAGAAGTTTTCATAAGGTAATCTCCCTGACCACTGGCACTTTGCTGCCACGATCATCATCTGCATCAAAATATAAGGTAAACAAATATCCTGGTGTCTAGTCAACAAGTAGTAGGTGAGGCGCTGCCAGAATGTGGAAACCTCATCATAGTGGCCACCCTGAGGCAGGATGTTGTGCTATAATATCCTACAGCAGACTCTAAGTACTGGGTGATAGTTGGATGACTTATGCAATGTGCCTAGCATGAGAAGCAAGTCCCTAATTGTCACTCATAGATACTCACTCATAATATCCATCTCTTTAGGACCACAGTAGATTACCTCCCCTGCCATAGAAATCCCTAAGAGACCCGCTAATTGCTCAGTATTGAATGAGATGTCAACACTCTTCACTCGACTCAAAATGCAAAGGTCTCACACCTAGTTAAAGTCACCCATGCTACCCTCCACCCATAAGTTACAGTAGAATAGTTTCACTAACTTGGGTCTGGTGACAATGCTAATCCAAAGGGCTTTGGACTAGACCATGGCATCAAAAGTGGCATGTACATCAAACCTCTCTAACTCGTTGAGCATAATGAACCGGCCAACCTCTATTAGCCTAGCTTGAACCATGGATAAGACACCTGGCCCTCTAGCAATTGAAAACATACTTCATCAAGTACTCGAGGAGAGGGTGTGCGAGCCTTTAAACGCTTCGTGGCGGTTGTCTTCCTAGGAACAATGTGTCTGCAAAAAGGACAGTGATCATAAAGTTAGTATTTGAAGTTGGAAGCAAGGTTCAAAGGAAATAAATTGGTTCGATGGCATAACCGATGAGGAAAAAACTTTTTTTTGAATGAAGCATTGAGAAAAACTTGAAAAGGATATGTGCAATCATTATGAGATGGTGCAAAAGCCTTTACATAAGTGTTAGAACATGTCAAATTGCAAGCACCCCATTTTTTCCATCATTTTTACAAGGAATTCAGCATTGGCTGGATCGACGCAACCCTACAATACTTGACGATGTCAACCACCAGCCGTGGCAAGGGGATCTAGAAATTAGCTATGAACATCTCTAAGTTTATGCACAACTCCGATTCTTGATTCCAATAGGCCCTTTTACCCGGCTCGGGCATCCGAATCTTAGCCTTAGGAGGTGTTTGATATCGGTCACGAAGTTTAAAAAACTCGACCGTAGTCAAAGAACAGACTTTCTCCCGTGCATCTAATTCGGGAGGTGGGTTGGCACCTTCCCTTGCTTCATGAATCACTTTGGTTCCTAGACCATGGGTGGATATACCCATTGCTTGCTCCTGCCTAGAGCCTGCTCCTATAATTCTAGAAGATGGGATGGAGGGCAGCGCCTTCTCATATGGCTTTGTTCTAAGTTCCACCTCGGGACTGCCCTCGGAGACACGGCCTATAGACCCTTCCTTGGAAGAAGATGAACTGTCGCTAGACCCACTAATGGAGGATGATGACCTACTCCTAGAGGAGGTCAATCTGGGCCCCTTTACATCTATTGTCCCCACGTCTATCTCGAGCCCCTCTGCATCTGCTGTCTCCACGTCTATCTCCACATCCACATCCCCCTCGGCACTCGACATCATTTGATGTAGCAAGGTGCTCAAAAAATAAGTACAAGGGGAGAAAAACTTGTTGATAAAGACTGACGATAACACGAGCCGAGATCAAAGACACTCCAAGAAACTCTGAATGCGGTGCCTTCTATCCTAGCTCTTCTAACTTCTCTGTGAGAAATAATAAAACCCACATCTCATGTAATTATAAACATCAAGGGGAAGCCTCGGGGATGGTGAAGCGAGCATCCACGTGGCACAGGCCGAGAAGACCACATCTTGACAACATTAATTACCGATACTGAAAGGTAGGTCAGTCAGTCGGGTCTCGCCTTGCGGTATCCATACGATCAATCGGATCTGCCAACCTGAATCCAAACTAAGGCCCAAAAAAGATATTACGTGTAAATCCTGTTACTCACATGGGTCAAAATTTCCAAAAGGACCGATGTGTATTGGCCGCACTACCCACATCGGCCCCATCACATCAGAGCCCATTCAAGTACGTATAAAGAATTGGGGTCACATGCAAATCCCGTGACTCACATCGGTCAAAATTTTCAAAAGGATCGATGTGTATTGATAGCTCCGTCCACATCGGCACCATCACATTGGCCATCCTTTAAATACTTGTGAAGAAGTAGGTCACGTGCAAATCCTGTGACTCACATTGGTCAACATTCAAGAGTAGACTGATATGTATTGGCTGCTCTGCCCACATAGGTCCCATCACATCGACCCCCACTCAAGTACTTGTAAAGAAATGGGTCACATGCAAATCCCATGACTCACATCTGTTAAAATTTTGTAAGAGGACCTATGTGTATTGGCCGCGCTATCCACATCGGCCCCATCACGTAGGACATCCCTCAAGTACTTATGAAGAAATGGGTCACATGCAAATCCTATGACTCACATCGGTCAGCATTCAAGAATAGACCGATGTGTATTGGTTGTGCCACCGACATCAGCCCCATCACATCAGCCACCCTTCAAATACTTGTAAAGAGGTGGGTCACGTGCAAATCCCATGCCTCACATCAGTTATCATTCAGAAATAGACCAATGTGTATTAACTGTGCTGCTCACATCGGCCCCCACCCCCCACATCGGTCAATATTCAAGAGTGGACCGATGTGTGCTGGCCGCTCTGCCCACATTAGCCCCCCGCTTCAAACATCTGTACAGCATGGGTCAACTTCAAGACAGAATTATTTTTTTAAGACCACCTCCCTCAGACTAGCCAAAGAAAATGGCCTCAGGGGCTATTCAACCGAGCAATAAGATTTAATAGAGCAACGAGGCATGTGTTGGGGGAATTTCCCACGTCATCGATGAGATGGCAACAGCTAGGACCCATTCGTCTACATATACATTCCCACATAGATATAAGAGGGCATCCCTATAAATCCAGTCAATGGGTAAGGTTAAAAGAGCCATTCCCAAGCTATTGTAAGGATGTTTTAGGCATCAAATACTGAGAAGGGCAAAATCAAAAAAGCATTGTTCACTATAAATACCCTAAATCTTAAGATTTTAGGTACGCAAAACATTAATTACTCACTCTTGGGATTCTCACCCTGACACTTCGAACTCGGAATTTCTCTCTTGCCCCACCACATAAAAGGTGGACTCGGATCCTGAGCCCATTGACTATTCACAGGTTCCTAACTTTGGCCTTGGAGTGGACCCGGGGCCATAAGGCCGACCCCTCTCTTGCTTCATGCTTTCTTCTTGTAGGCCCCTTCAGCATCGCAAACCTCGGATTCAAAATTTTGCTGAAACAAGACCCACTCTGAAATCCTCATGATTCAAATCTCTCTGTATTGGGTCTTATTGTTCCAACACTTGGCACTTTGTCTTTCAACCCTCTATATGATGATTGGGTTAACTTTTTGGATCACTTAGTGATGGTAGGACATGGGGGAATGATGTCCAAGAAACCTAGAAAGCATCCCATCAAATTGAGCCACCAAAATAGGCCTAAATCAATTTTTAAGCCCAACCGGTAGCACATACTAGATGAATGTTTATCTGCTTGACAACAACCGATTGCATGTGCATTTAGGTCTTTCTTTCTTCGTGGGTTTTATAATTAGGAGAACCCAACCTCTTTTTCTCCTTCTTAGAGCCGTGGGAGAGTGAGAGTGGGAGAAAAAAAAAAGAGGAAGTGGAACTTGAAGCTAAAGCTCCAAGCCCTAGCACCAAATCCTTGGAGGTAAGTACAATGATCCCTCTTCATTCTTCCTAATCTTCATTGCAAAAGCTTAGCGGTTAAGCTCCATTAATGGAGACTCCATTAACAACCTAACAAACCTAGGGTTGTATTCACCCACTCCATATGGAGTTTAACTGAGCCATAAATGGCTCCTATTGTACCTAAAAATGGTGGGGAGATGATTCCCACCAACTAAAATGGATATCATGAAGTGAAAATCAAACCTCCATTAATGGAGATCAAGCTTGACCTAGAAAACCTAGGTTATCATCCCCTTTATGCATGGAGACATCCATGGGGTTTAAACGACTCCCATTAGATGTAATAATGGTAGAAGAGTGTTTCCCACCATATAGAATAAAAGAAACCATGGTGGGAATCCTTCCCCAAAGAAGAAGAACTTCTCTGGTTCGTGGTTATTTCTGGGTCAGAATTGGTAGCACATACTGGTAGCACGTACTAGTAGCACATACCGGTAGCACATACCGGTGGCACAGAACAGGTGGCACATAACTAGTGTCACAGAACCAGTGGCACTAACCGGCTATACGAACCTGATGCACCTACCATTGGTCTAGCATTTGCCGTAGATCCAGTGGCCTTAGACGAAGGATCCGCCAAAGCTAATTTGTCATCTGTCAGACCTCAGCTAAACCAGTCGACCACTATTGGTGCCATGTACCAGTGTCACGTTTGATGAGATATACTGGTGGCACCGTTTTACCCTTAAACACTGGTTCAGCTTACTATCTATCGGTGGAATTACTGGATGATCGACCTCTGGGCTTAGCTTCCGAATGACCTACTGGAACCTCACCATTCTGACAGTATATGAAGCGGATGACCAATCGGAGGATTATTCATCCGATCAGTCTTTCGATTCATTATACATAAGAAAATACTAAGTGTTAACTGACACCACATACTGGTGGAATGCACAACTGGTCCCTTCTACTGGTTCAGTCAATATTGACTTATATGCCTAGGAATGGTTAGAAAGACCCACCTTTAGGTTCTCGGCTTATCTTAGGACCCGTGCATAGACTCTAGGACTTGTCTATACTAGTTTAAAAGATGTTCACCAACCTAATGAATCTTATTTAATTAAATTAAGTAAAACGCCGTGGGTAGTAGACGGAGCCTTCTGTCGACTTTAAGGTTCAGCAGCACCTCTGGTGTCAACAAGTGAGAGATCAGATCATGTAAAGTTTGAGTATGTATTTGTTGTGTGTTTATTGTTGTTTTTCTTTTATTACATATCATCCAATGAATTGTATATAACTGTTCATGCATTTACATATAACTATAACTATGTATGATGATGCTTGTAGTTACCTTGATAGAGACACGGGAAACCATGGGAGTGGGGATTTGGGGTTCTCTATAAGGAGTGATTGTTAATGTAGTTGTTTCATGCATAACCATGTATGATGGTCAATGTGACGTATGGGAGTACGTGCATGTGTACCATGTTGGTATGCCAGTGTTTCAATATAGACACGGTGAACCATGAGAGTGGAGATTTGGGGCTCTCCATTGGGATGCCACCCATGTATGGTGGTTCATGAAACGAGTAACCTCATGAATCACGTTACGAGTGGCTGTATCTTAGCAGAGGCACAATGAACCATGGGAGTGGGGAATTGGGGTTTTCTGCTGGGTGTAGTCTTTGTTGAGACCATGTATGATGGGTGTGTAGAGTATGGGAGTACAATACACGTGTCATGTCGGCACTCTATGCTTTAGTAGGGACATTGTCAGTCCATGGGAGTGGAACGGGGATTCCTACTGGAGTATAGTTTTACTGTAGTTGCACATGCCATGATTGGGTGATCTTTGATATGGACGTGTTTGTGTGTGGGGTATATGTTTATGTAATGTATGGGAGAATGATACATGGCCATATGCTCAGTTACACCCAATGGAAAAATAGTCAGTTCATTGGAGTGGAACATGCTCTTTATTTGGTGTAACCCAAATCATTTCATGTATCATACAATAAATTGATCAAATGACCTGTTCTTTAGAAAATTGGGTGGACAAGCCACTAATTCACATGGGGTCCATCTCAGGATCAAGGGTGTCATTGATTATCAGGGTTCGTCTCGAGATCAATGACGGTTCACCTGATGACAAGCCACTGATTCACATGGGGTCCATCTCAGGATCAAGAGTGTCATTGATTCACATGGGGTCCATCTCAGGATCAGGAGTGTCATTGATTCACATGGGGTCTGTCTTGTTATCAGTGACGGTCGAGCTACTATCATGCTGACCATGAATCGCATACACATTTGATTGTCACTCACAAATTGCTTGTTTATTCACTTCTGTACTACATTCATTAAATTGTTGCATAAGATTGCATTGGATACCTGATTTCTTGCTAAGCTGGGATGGGAGCTCATCCCCAGATATCGAATCTCTTTTAGCTTTGTTTATAGGTACCTCTACTGCTGATGTAGCTATGGATCCTATTGATATGCATGTCGAGGGCTGTACCTGTAAAGACTGTGTTTATGGGACCTAGGTCAGTGCCTTGCTTTCATAATTTTGAAATCTGTAGATGGATACAATTTGGTCTATCTATAGTAGTTTATTCAGATTTACTCTAGTTATTTAGTATGGGTATATGTAATATGAATATTACTTATGGAACGGTTTGTTAGACATAATAGACGTATTATGTATTAATAACATTATAAGCATCTATTCTCTATTATGATTCTGCTACAACTCTTGTTATTCTGCTACAATGATTATTAATTATTATGAAGATTGTTCATGTAGACTATGGGGTTTGCTGGTAGATCATTTTGGTTGTCGATCACTGAAAGATTCGGGTTGTCCCTTGGATGACTCGGATATCACATTTGATTCTCTATAATGGGATGTAACAAGAGGTTTCATGGCCCGGGATCATGTATTCAACTTTTACCTTTGCCCAAGATGTAAAAACACAAACCTGAGACCTAATATAAAATGAATTGTATTTATCTCATTGTTTGTTGTGTGTGCATAACATGTGATACTAAATTTTTCACTGAGCTGGGATGTGAGCTCACCCTCGTGTCGACACTACTTTTTAGATCCTTCTGTAGGTGACTTATCTATTACTGATTTTATGGAGTCTCCTTTGGCTAGTGTGATGGCTGTCCTTGATGATGTTGGTAGAGAGCATGGTGAGGGCTGTATCTGCAGCGACTACGTCTATGCATGACGTAGCCCTCCCCTCTGGATACTTGATTAATTTTGATGGTAGATGAAGAAGTCTATCACGAACAATGTAATTGATTTACTCTCTTTTTATTTGGGTATTTGTATATGGATATTATGGTAGTATTTTGTAAAGGAACAATGGTTTGTAATAAATAATTTGATACATAGTATGGGATATGTTATCATTAATTGCATCTGTCTATATTAAATGCTTTCACTTACTTTATTATTGCTTCTTGATTATTGTAGATATTGTATGTGTAGGTTGTGGGATTTATTTGTAATCATTGTAGTAGTGATCTTGGATGTATTGGAGTGCCACAAGGGTTAACCCAGATATCATGCCTGATTCTCCAGAATATGCTGTGATAGGTGGTAACTACCATTCTGAAATGACCGAGTGACCCTGTAGCGTCCTTCCCAATTAGGGGCCAGCTTACCCTGATTGGTTGGATCGAATGCAATTGTGCTTTTTAGAATGAGTTCCTCTACTTGAAAGTTACACTCTTTGACACGCTTATTGTAATGCCTCATGGTTTATTGCTGATGTGCTATGATCTTGAGCTAAGCTTGGTTACGTGTTTCTTGCCATAGGTCTAGATTGACTCTGAGTCCTTCTTCATTGGTTTCATTGGTCCGATCTGCCCATAGTATATGTGGGAGTTCATCTAACCAATGCCCTTTGGCTCCTTCGAGGCACGTCTTGATTCCTTTGAGGAGAATCTTATTGGTGGATTCAGTTTGACCACTGATCTGAGGGTGCATAATTGTGCCATCTCTGTGGTCGATGTTATTCTCATCATAGAATTCGACGAAGGCTTTGTTATCAAATTGCTTATCATTTTCTGTGATCAGCACGCGTGGGATACCATATCGGTAGACGATTGATCTTTTAAAGAACTCTCGCACCGTGCTTTCCAATATGCTTAATACTGCTTTGGCCTCTACCCATTTTATGAAATAATTAACTATGACGATCACAAATTTTCTCTGATGCCATGCTAGGGGAAAAGGTTTCATACTATCCATACCCCACCGAGCAAAAGGGATGGGTGAGGAAATAAGGTGAAATGGGGCCGCGGGGAGATGGGGGATAGGGGCAAAAAGTTGGCATTTCTCACATTTCTTGACATATGCTAGGCATTCTTCTCTCATTTTCGGCCAGTAGTAGCCTTGCCTTAGAATTTTGTATGCTAAGGCCCTTCCTCCCAAGTGCATAGCTCAAATTCCTTCCTGAACAACTTTGATCGAGATGGCCGCTTCGAAGGGTCGCATACAACGGAGAAGCAGAGAAGTGAATGCCTTCTTGTACAAGATATCTTAGTCAAGTACATAGTGAGTGGCCTTGGACTATATTCTTCTAGCCTCCTTTATTTCCTTTGGGAGGGTTCCATCCTTGAGATATGAATAGATTAGATCTATCCATGATAGTTTTGCTATGGTTGACATTACTACTTCCACGTTCAGGTCAATGCTTGATTTGAGCAAGATTTTCTTATATATATTGTGACTAAGGTCGAACAGATCCAATGTAGCCAACATATATAGGGCATCTACCTGTGCATTCTAGTCCCTTAAAATGTTCCTAAGTGTGAAACTTTCAAAGGCTGATGAGGCCTCTCGCACCTTCTGTAAGTATGCCATCATGTTAGCTTTTCTTGCCTCATATTCGCCATTGACTTACTTCACTATCAATTGGGAATCACTGGAGGCCTCTACTTTTCTAGCCATCACCACTTTGGCCAGGCAAAGCCCGACAATGAGGGCTTCATATTCAGTCGCGTTGTTTGATGTCCGAAATTTAAAAATTGGATGGCGTATTAAATTTGAAAACCTTCTATGCTTGTGAGTATCAGTCCTACTTTGCATTCTTCTTTGTTGGAGGCCCCATCCACAAATAATGTCCAGGGCGGTTGTGGTGTAATTTCCTCTTTTTTTTTCCATATCTTCTTTGACCTCTTTAAGCAGTGACGACTCAATATGGAAGTCAGCTAATGTTTGAGCCTTGATTGTGGTACATAGCTTGTAGATGATGTCAAATTCACCTAACAATACTGCCCAATTGATAATGCACCCTGAGACATCCGGCTCAGAGAGAATCTTCCATAGTGGTTGATTGGTCAAGACAACTATGGATTGTGCTTGAAAATAGGGGCGGAGCTTCCTCGCAGTGGTAACTAAGGCCAGGGTGATTTTCTCAATAAATTTGTACAGTGTTTCTGCATTGAGTAATATCTTACTCACATAGTAAATTGGTCTCTATACGGTGTCGACCTCCTTGAGTAACGCCACACTGACCGCTTTGAGCGATACTATAAGATATAACTCTAAACTATCCCCTACTTCTAGTTTAAACAAGAGTGGAGAGGATGCTAGGTATGCTTTTAACTTGTCAAATGCTTGTTCACATTCTGTCTTCCATTCAAATGCCTTGTTTACTTTTAGGGTTTGAAAAAATGGGAGGCATTTATCAGCTGACCTCAACATGAATCTGCTTAAAGTCGCGATCCTTCTTGTTAGCTCTTGTACTTGTTTCACCTTTGTGGCAGCAGGCTTGTCGAGGATAGCCGGTATTTTTGCTCGGTTCATCTCAGTGCCACGATTAAAGACCATAAACCCAAGGAACTTTCCTAAGGTAACGTTGATGGTGCACTTCGTTGGATTGAGCTGCATTTGGTGCTTCTTGAGGACACTGAACGCCTCCTCCAGGTCCTTGACATGATTGCTTCCTATCAAACTCTTGACCAACATATCGTTTACATAGACTTCAAAATTTCTTTTGATTTTCTTTCAAAGATTCGATTGACTAACCATTGGTATGTAGCCCTGGCATTTTTAAGTCTAAAAGGAATGAGATCCTAATAGAATAGTCTGCGGTTAGTGACGAAGGTTGTCTTCTCAACATCTGCCGCATGCATTCTGAACTGGTTGTAACTAGAATATGCATCCATGAAACTTAGCTGTTCATGTTCGATAGTGGCATCGATCAGTTGATTAACCCGAGGGAGTGGGAAACTATCTTTCGGGCATGCCTTATTGAGGTTAAAAAATCGATGCATATGCACCATTCACCTCCAGGTTTGGGAACCATAACGACATTAGAAATCCACTCCAGATAATTAACCTCCTCGATGAATTTGGCCTTTAATAGCTTTTCCACCTCTTTGTCAATAATGATCTGTCGAGCTAGAGCGAATGATTGTTTCTTCTGTCGGATATGGCAATGTTGGGGATCGATGCTCAAACAATGTTCTACCACTTCTCTCAGGATCTCGGGCATATCAGCAATGCACCAAATAAATATGTCTGTATTATTGTGCAGAAAAGTTATCAATTTTGTCCTTTGAGGTTCGGTGAGAGTCGAACCTATCTAGACCATTTTTTCTGGGTCGGCTTTATTGAGAGGGATTATGATCAGGTCCTCTGCAGGGTTCTCCTTTATCTTTTGGGATCATCCCACATGTCTTCAATGTGAATCGACATAGCTTGGGCAGGCTTTTTGAAATCGGTGAGTTTGGCCAAATAATATTTTAGTGAAACTAGTTGGTCAGTTAGGCACTCTCCAGCCCCTCTAGGTGTGGGCAACTTGATCACGGGATGATATATTGAAGGAACGGATCAGAGGGTGCATAATCAACTAGGTCTTCCCAATAGGGCATTATGCAATGATGGAACGTCCACTACCAAAAAATTCATCATGACCCTGGACTCCTTAGGATATGTCCCTGCTTGGACAAGGAGCCTAATGGAACCTTTTACTGCGACCAAATCACCTGAAAAAGTTAATAGTGGATAGTTGACTGGTTACAACCTTTCAGGAGAAATTTCCATGCGTTGAAAGGCTTGCCAATATATTATGTCCACGGAGCTTCCTATATTAATCATGATTTTATGTACGTTACTATCTTCAATGCGCATGGTGATAACAATTGCGTCTTCATAAGGGACCTCTAATCCACACAAGTCTTCATTACTGAATATCAAGAAGTCACCTATTTAAGCTTTCTTCCCTGGCCATTCAATTGATTTTACACTCCTCGCATAGGCTTTTCGTGCATTCGAGGATGTATTGCCTACAGCTGGTCCTCCTGTGATGGTCAATGTTTTCTTCTTTCTTTGGAAGGGTCATATTCCAAGTTTTTCATCGAAGTGAGGTAGCCAGCTTGGTCAAATAAGGTTGGTCATTTCTAATCATATTCCTTTGTATTGACCTGAGGTCTTGTATTTCTGACGTCCGAGCCCTTATGGGTGGAATGTATCCTAGTTCCATGACTCTGAGTGCATTTACTCGATCAAAGGGCAAATTTACACATGGCTATGGTGCGTTGAGGATTAGAAGCGGTGGAGGGGGTCGAGTTTGATCTTGGCATAATCAAGTGATCCTCAGGTCAGTTCTCCTTATAGATCCTCCTCTTGTTTCTAGGGAGTTGAGAATCCTCCCTTTCTAATGAATCTACGGTGGCACAAGATCAAGCTTGAAAGCGAACTATCAATGAATGACTCCTACGTTACGATTGGTGAGGCTTAGACCACCTTCGTGTCATTCCTCTTGTCGCCAAGGAATGAGCTCATGATGATGATCCCCATATCCTCCCTAGTCTACTCTTTCTCTCCTTCTTTCTTCCCTCAGAGAATCTCTTCTATCTTTTTTTCTCTCTTCTCTTTTGACTTCTCTTCTTTCATCTCTCCTTCATTCCCTTATGGGAGTTCTTTCTCGTGGTGGTAGAGTTGGCATCCTTTGATCCTCCAGTGGAGATGCTGGTTTTCTGGGTGCATCATGGTCAAAATTTTGACCATAGTATCCTCTCTTGATGAGATCTTCAATTTCGGTCTGCATATTCCAACATTCATTGGTGGTATGGTCAATGTTGGGGTGATATCGGTAGTATTTGTTTGGGTTCCTCTTCTTAGCCTCAGTGATGATTTTTAGGGACCTCTGGAGATACCCATCAATTGCAATGAGTGCATAAACATCTCCGAGAGATTTTTTCAGAGGAGTGTAATCATCGAACTGTCTTAAGGGTCCCCGGGCTCAAACTTCTTCTCTTCTTGATCTTTTAGACTCTCTTGGGTACCCTGGGTCTCTTCCTTCATCTGCTCTTTGCTCAGAGTGTTGGCCATACACTTGTTATCCTCATAGAATTCATTTCTAGTTGCGTATTTTTTGTACCACACTAGTAGTTCCTATAGGTCGGCTGATTCCTCTTTTCCAATGGAGAGTCTAAGATTCTTGTTAGTGATAGCAGCCCTTAAAATGGTGTAATGGATGGGATCCTCAATGACCTTAACTTAGAGTGCCACACCCCAATTCTGGACTAACCAATGGTGTGATGAACCTTCATAAGAACCAACAGTTCAAACCAGGATCTTGTAAGACGATACCAATAATCCAAACCAAATACACATTCCACAATAATAATCAGAGTAAATAAATAAATAGTGGAAGTCTTATTAATAATGAACTGAGGTTTAACATGATAAATAAATATTTAATAGGTTATCTCTAAGTAACCAAAACAAATTTAATACATATTACAAGTATCAAAACACAAAAGTTAAACCACTAAGCGTAATCATAGTTGAAACACTCACTTGACGAGTCTTATTTGTCCTCCACAGCTTGCATATCCATAGCCGCCACTTGTGCATATGTTGGCACATCGATATAATCTTCCATAGTAACACCTGCAACATCAGAAACTAAAAAGAATTGCATGCACGAGGGTCAGCTCTCTAACTTGAGCTCAATGAGTGAACAAAACAATGCAACAAACATATGCATGCATTCAATTCATATCTTTGGTCTGGTTTTAAGTTTGCAATGTGCTATAGAAAGGTTTAGAGGCCCCTGCACCTCTATACATGTGTGTGTGAATCTACCCAATGGATCAAACATCATTGTCGTCCCACATGCACCCACCATGGAATAGAGATAGAGCTAAAGTGTCTAGATCACACACCACCAACACCTTCCCTGATGTCCTACCCATACCAACACGTAAGCCCCTAATGATGAGGGCTTACAAACTAGGCTCGCAACTAACCAATTCTAATGTCATCCAGTATACCCAAGGCCTCACCCGAGCATCTCTTAATACGTCCATAGAGATAGAGCTAAGGCCCCCAAACAGAGTTGAAGAATTTACGGTCCGGAACCACCTCCCCAGATGTCCTACGATAGAATAGTTCAGCTAAGGTAATGGCGATACAACGATTTCAGTGGGCAAGACTTGAGTAGAGATAGAGCTAGAGTCTAGTAACTAGGATGAACCACAATGTCACGTCCTCCCTCTGATGCTCCACTCGCATCCAACACACGAACCACATACACAATCACATGCCTATTCCTAGCATCATCATTATGTTATAAATAAATAAAAGTAAATATGCATGGGCTATAATAACAGTAATATTGGATGACATGTGAGATGCACATTACAAGCATACTAGCATATAATTAATCATGGCATTGGACACAATAAAATAAAACAGCTTGTTATTTAGCCAAATAGTTTAGGTCTTGTTCCCTCACCTTTAATTGATGTTTGTTCCTCTCCTAAGCTTTGGAAGTCACTTTGAATCTATTGGGAACCTAAACAATTAATGTATTTAAGTTAGGGTTCAAGTTTACCAAGTTACAGTAGTCCAAAACCTTGTTTGGTCTCAAAATATGCTTACTGTTATCTTGTGGTGGCACGTGTGGTCAAACCTGTGGTCGAAATATATGCGACTACACACTGTGTGGTCGAACCCTGTGGTTGTAATTTATGCAACCGCACCCAACAACCACACCTTTCCTGGGAACTTCTCGACTAGCTGTGGTCGACCCTCTGGTCACCTTGTGGTCGACCATAGGCTGCGACCACATGATGTTTCGTCATTTCTTCATCTTCAATCCGAATTCTTCGTGAGTCGATTCCTTGGCTCATCAATTGGGTTCATCCTATGATTATCCTATGGCCATTATTTATAGTTTCTCATAAACCATTATCCCTAACCTATTCTTTCATGGTTTTCCTTAGAAATTTCATAACTGAAATCGTTACATTAGATTCAATACATCAACTTGATAAAAGGAACCTATCCTATCTGATCTTCCCTATAAAGATAGGTTTATACCTTAAGCTTACTGTAAAGTGATAGAATTCTTCTCTGCAAAAGCATTCACCAAGCTTCTTCTCCAAATCTCTTTCTCCTTCTCTTCCTTTCTCTCTTTCTCTCTTAGGTTTAGAGTTTCAATTTGAGTTCTAAAAGAGTGAGGAAGGCTAAGGGACGTCCTTTATATAGAGGAAAATTTCAATAAGAGTCCCACTTCAATTAGGAAAGAGTCCCCCTCAAATTAGGAAAGTTTCCTAAACACAAAATCGGTTTAGCATGTGTGGTCGCATTTGTGGTCACAGAATTCATCTACCATACAACCAAAATATGCTACCATACGTCGTATGGTCTCATGCGTGTGGTCTCATGTTGTGTGGTCTCGTGTGCAACCACAGATATTGACCACACCCCTCAAAACTGCCACCACACGCCCAAAATTATTGGTTTTTAGTTTTTAACTGGTTAATTCCACACAAACTTAACTAGTCAACCACACCAACTAAATTTGACTTGTTGCTTACCTTATCTTGTGGTTTCTTCATACAATTGGTTCACTTGAGCCGATTATGATGGGAAGACCGAACACGACATGAGAATGTAAGGTTAGACTGGGTTCATGGCGTGCATGTCTTACAACTCCACAGGGTTCATGGCGTACATGTCTTACAACTCCACCACCCTTAAAAGAAATTTCGTCCTTGAAATTTGCACGTATGAATCTTACAACTTCTCTATCCTTAAAAAAAATTGTGTCCTCGAAATTTGAATGTACTCTGGAGTCGAATGGGTGGAAATACTACTTTCGCATTGCATCTTCTTCTTCCCATGTAATTTCCTTTCCATCTTGGTTTCGCCAGGTTACCTTCACCTAATAAATATCCCATCTCTAGAGATGTTGTACCTTCTAACTGGCGATTTAGGCTGGTACCACATCAAAAGTTAAGTATTCTATCAAATTCGATGGACCTACGATCAATGCCCGTGATGGATCTCTAATGTACTTTTTCAATAGAGACACTCGTACATATTTGACATGGATGGCGGTTACGCTAGTTGATATGTAACTTTTCCATGTCTCTAAAATTTTATAAGGTCCAAAACATATATAGGACATGACTTTCCCTTCATACCACACCGATTTAAACCATGGATAAGTGATATCATCAAGAATACTTTGTCACTTACGGTGAACTCGGGGTCTTGGCATCTCTTCTGATAACTTTGAGCTGTTATGGCCCTTTTTCTTCGATCTTGTCTGCCACTCGATAGGTTTCTTCAACAGACTCAGGTCTTAAAATTCCTCGTTCTCCTACCTCATTCCAAAATAGAGGAGTTTGACATTTCTACCATACCATGCTTCATAGGTGATGTCTATATGGTAGCTTGCTAGTAAAATTAATCAATGGCAACTTCTCAACTCAAGCTCCTTTAAAAATAATTTTACAGGCTCAGAGAATACCTCCTAGGATTTTTATAGTTCACTCCGATTATATGTCAGTTTGAGGGTGAAATGCAGTACTAAACTTCAACTTTGTTCCCATCGCTTTTGTAGTCCCTCCCAAAACTTTGAGGTAAAGCGTGAGCCTCTATTTGGACACTATGCCCTCAGGCATAACATTTAATCTGGTAATATTTTCACTCTAAAGCATACCAAGATCGTATAGCAATGAAACGAGCTATCTTTCTGAGGTAATCAATAATCACCCAAACTGCATCAACTGATCTGGGAGTCAGTGGTAAACCGGTGACATAGTCTATTGTAATGTAGTTCCACTTCTAATCTAGCTCCAATAGTAGTTGTAGTAAGCCTGCTGGTTTTTGTCTTTTAGCCTTTACTCACTGATAGTTCAAACACTGGAACATGCACTAAGCTACATCTATTATCATTCCTCTTTAGTAGTACAATCTCTTCAGGTCATGATACGTATTGGTAGTCTAGAATGTCCTGAATATAGAGTACAATGGGCTTCTACCATTATCCTACTCATGATGTTAAAGTCTTTACCTTCAGGTATTCAGAATATTCCTCTATTCCAAGTACCTTTTCCGCATCTAAGTAGGTTAAGGTTAGGTTTTCCTTTCTTTAAATATTTTTGCACCGTTCTTAAATACGGATCTAACAGAATTGCTGTATTTACTTCGCCCACCAAATTAGAGATGATCTTTAATGCTGCGAATGCAAGCGAGGAACTATTGCTCCATAATTTCATCCATAAGTTCTTGCTCAATTAGTTCATCAAAAGTTTCTATTATATGTTGCTCTTTCTCTACATCTGAAACCCTTGCTATGAATTACATGGCAGAATTTATGCTGGATCCTTCCTCAAACTTCATAATTCTCCTTTTTACTCGAAGTGTCAGCTACTACATTAGCCTTGTCTAGGTGATACCAAATATCACAGTTTTAATCCTTCAGGTGTTCAAACCATCTCCTTAGCCTCATGTCCAACTCTTTTTGGGTAAGGGGATAAATAAAACTCTTGTAATCTGATTTAAATTAAAATTTTCTTCGTATAGATAATGTTTCCATGTCTCGATTGCATGATTCACAGCTGCTAACTCCGAGTCATGAGTAGGGTAACTCTTCTCATGCTCCTTTAGTTGTCTTGAAGCATATGCAATCGCTTATTCACCTTGCATTAACCCACATCCTAGACCCAATCCAGAAGCATCAGTGTGTAGGGTTTAAGGTTTCCCTAGTGCCAGAACGATCAAGATAGGAGCTGATATCAACCTTGCTGTTAGAGTCCAGAAACATTCATCACACTTATCAGTCCAAATAAACTCCTCTCCCTTCCTGGTTAGCTTGGTAAGAGGTATTGCAATCTTAGAGTGGTCATCTACGAATCGTCTGTACTAACTAGATAATTCCAAGAAACTTCTAATCTCCCTAATGTTCTTAGCTGCTTCTCACCCTATGATTTTCTTCTATCTTACTGGGATCCACTTTAATCCCTTCTAACGTCATTACGTGGCCCAAGAAGATCACTTTGTTAAAACAATTTCATACTTCTTGGGCTTAGCATAAAGCTTCTCCCTTGTTAGTCGTTGTAAGGCTACTCTAAGGTCTATTGTATGAATTGCTTCATTCTTGGAATAAACCAAAATATCATCGATAAAAGCTATGACCGAAGTGTCCAATATGTCATGGAATACCCAGTTCATAAGCTCCATAAAATATGTGGGTGCATTGGTCAAACCAAAAGATATGACCAGGAACTCATAATGTCCGTACCTAGTTCTGGAAGTTATCTTCGGAATGTCTTTGACCTTAATCTTCAATTGATGGTATCCTAACTGTAGATCGATCTTGGAGAATACCTTTGCACCTTCCAGCTGATCAAACAAGTCATTAATCCGTAGCTATGGATATCAATTCCTTATGGTGAGCTTGTTCAATTCTTAGTAGTCTATACATAGTGGGATACTATTGTCCTTTCCTTTACGAATAGTACTGGCACTCCCCATGATGAAGTACTTGGTCAATTAGAACCTTTGTCTAATAACACCTATAGTTGAGTCTTCAATTCCTTCAACTCCATAGGAGCTATTCTATAGAGTATCTTTGACACAAATGTCGTCCCTGGTAACAAGTTGATAACGAACTCGGTTGCATGATCAGGTGGCAACCCGGGTAAGTCTTTTGGAAATACATCAGGGAATTTTTGTATCACATCAATATCTTTCATCCATGGTACTTATTTAGTAACTTCTACCACATATTCCATATATCCAACTCCTTTCTTTTCAAGCATCTCTTTGCCTTTAGTACAGAAAGGACGAGCTTCCGCTTCTTAAGAAATATGCTTCCAATAAAATCAAATTATGTACCATCTTAGCTCTTAAATGACAACCTCTTCTATGCACATAACAACTTTTTAGAGTGTTGAGACAACTAGTCCGTCCCCAAGATGACGTCAAAGTTTGCCATCTCAAGTCGAATTAGGT